>OZ010607.1:10730490-10822990 GCA_963932145.1 Acanthosepion lycidas | reverse complement strand
CAGTTAGATCTGGGCTACATGAATATAGGGCGCCCATGGCTAAGATACAAAGACAAGCTGAAAAGCAACTTGTCAGCAGTCAATATACCACATAACATTCTTGAGCGCTTAGCCTTAGAGTGGATAGAATGGAGATCAATGTGTTTTAGTGGACTCAGCAATTTTCAATCTGCTTGTCTGAATCATCTTCAAGAAGCGAGAGTAAGATCTAAAAGGTCAACCAATCTAACAGTGATCTCATCTCACAATCCTCACACTTGATCCATATGTGGCCTCCTTTGTAAATCACTAGCGGGTCTTAAATGTTAAAACTTACTCCCAAAGACCGCTCAATGTTTTTTTTTGTTTTTTCTTTAAACAGAGCAAAATCAAATAAATAACATTAGTTAATAAGCATTTTCAGTTGGAGAAGGAAAGAGAGAGAAAGAAGGTCAGGTAGTAATGCGTGGCAGAAGTGAGCAGAGGGGAGAAGGGTAACCTGAGTAGCGGAAAGAGAAGGGGAACCCGATGAGTGTTGGGGAAAGAGAGAGAGAGAGTGCGCGTAAAGTTGGGGAAGGAAAAGTGAGAGAGAGAGAGAGTGAGAGAGAGAGCGACTTTCCTGTCCCAACTAACGAGTCTCATTCTACAAACTGATATCTTAAACAGTTTTTAAACTCCTGCGAATTTTAAATTTAAAACTCCTAGGTGAAAATGGTCATTAATGGTATTTTAATTCCAATTGTAAGAATATATATATATATATATATATATATATATATATATATATATATATATATATATATATATATGTCTTAGTACATCGTACACCGACAATTTTTCTCACCTCTGTTTATAGGAAACCAACATTTGCGGGGTTATATACACGTTGGGATTCCTTTTGTCCAAGAAAACGTAAGATAAACATAGTTAGAACACTAGTTCATAGGGCATTAATGATTTGTTCGGAGTCTTTCATGGACGATGAAATCAATTTTGTTAAGGAAACCCTATGTGGTTTAGGGTATCCCTCTGATACTGTTCATTCGGTCATCTGCAACAAGATTGGGGAGTTCAGAAGGGTCAAATTTTGTACTGTTAAAAAGTGCCCTGTTTATCTTAGATTGCCCTGGATTGGATGCAAGCGTGAAAGTAGAGTTAGACAGATTTCATCTAATGTTCGTCGTTGTTTTTTTTCTCGGCTGAGGTTCGTATAGTTTTTCAAACCCGGCCTATGTTTCGTTCTGGGTGTAAGGATGTTCTCCCTCCCCATCAAATTAATTCTATTGTTTATAAATATAATTGTATTTGCGATACTGACTACATAGGGACAACGACTCAACACCTAGACATGAGAATTATACAACATATTCCCACTAAGATCAGGAATCACACCTTGTCTCTCAATGGACGTGTCCCAAATATCTATGGTTCCGCCATATATGAGCACCTCTTAAATTTAGCAGCACACCCTCTGTTAGTACAGAGGGTGTGCTGCTAAATTTAGTGCTGATTGGTTCACTGTTTTGTCCCGGTCACACTCTTTATTTCTCCTCAATGTGCCGGAAGTCCCGCAAGCCGTCCCTGTGTAAACAACGTCTGAATGTTTGTTGCTGCTCGCTGTTATTTGTCTCTAGCTCCTTGAGCTCATATTTTTTTTCTTCCTTTTTCCTTCTCATTGGACATTTTCGAGTGTTTTAATTTAAGTTGAATCTCCCGTGGAGGCCTGAAGAACGGGAGCGAAACCGCTTGCTTCGCTTTTAAATGTCTAGTAATACTAAGCTTCACACTTTTATTTCTGTTGTTAAATTTTGTACCTACAAATATATATATATATATATATATATATATATATATATATATATATATATATATATATATATATATATATATATATATATATCACTGACGTCAACACTCAGAGGGCTCTGTCTCTGATACTGAGTACTTTGCCCATAAAACCATAAAACTATATTTCTTAATATATATATATATTTGAGTAGGCATTGGGTCTGTGTTTACAGGTGACTGTTTCATGCTTAAACGCAATGTTCAGGCCATTTATATTGCGTTTTAGATCGACTATTTTGACTATCACATGCACAGGGCGATAGACGTCAATTCATCATCATCATCATCATTATCATAATCATCCTCATCAATCGCATGCCAGGGTGTGGTCATTATGTCACTGATCACCTCACCAGTTACCTCAATATGATTCAGACTCTGTGTGTGGATTATCTTTCTAGTCCACGCAGTAAAGGCTTCAGCCAATGCTCTCCTTAGTCTACCTTTTCTTCTTTTGCCGAAGGTGATTCATTGCAGGAGCGCGTCCACACCATTTCAACTTTCTACCTTTGACGGAGGATATATATATATATATATATATATATATATATATATATACAAAATATGATCATTATATTTTGTATACGCACACACGTATATATATATTTTATATTTATATATATATATATATATATATATATATATATATATATATATTGAACAATAAAAAAAATATTAAAAAATTAAAATCTTCAGACACACTGGGTTGTAGATTAATATTCTTTCGTTTTTTTTTATTATTATTCCATTTAGATTCCTCGACTAGTTTCGGCCAACATGGCCATCATCAGGAGAAGAAATATTTCTGCTTGCTGGTAGCAGTGAACTACAGAAATGAATGTCTTGATGGAGAAAATGAACTTTTGTCTGTAGTTTTCATTTGTTTTTTTGTTTTTTTGTTTTTGTTTTTTTTATCTTTTTAACATGAATCTTTTAACATTCTTTGTGTTGGTCAAACAGTCTCTTTTAAGTTGTTATTTGAGATAAGAGCTGGATGAATCTATGCTTCTCTGAATTCCCTTGGTCAGTTTAACGGTTTTATTGGTCCTGGAGAGGGGATATGTCTCTTAAGTGTTTTTGTGTGTCTTATTTGGTTCTTAAGGAGTGAGTGAGTATGATGTGTGTAAGTGTGTATATTCGTGTGGGTGTGTGTATAAGTGTGAGGCCTCAACACCTCCGTAAGCATGTCTGTCTTGTGTGGGTGAGTAATGTGGGAAGGTTTTGATTTGTTGAGTTATATATTAGTACTATCTATATTGTTAAATTTATGGTTTAGCCCGGCTGGATATTGTGTTTTTAGACGTTGTATCCACTTATTTTCATGGAACTCTTTCTAATGTTATCTGCTCTGAACTTTTCTAGTCTCTCAATTATAGTGAATTTGGCATGGGTTTTAAAATCGTATTTTTCCAGGCGGAAATGTTGTTCTACAGGTAATAATTTTTCATGGGGAGTCGACTTAATTCGATTGCGATAATTATTAATTCTGTAGTGAAAGGGCTATTCAGATTTTCCTACATATTGTTTCTGGCATAGTGTGCATTCTAGGAGGTAAATTATGTTATGACTTCTACAGTTAGAATCGTGGAAGATTTTGAAAGTAGATTTAGTGATTGAGCTAGTGAATGAATTCGTGTGTTTAATATGGTTGCAACATAAACTTCTTTTGTTGTTACATGGTTGGGAAAATCCTGTTGTTTTTATTCTTAGTTTATTACGGATTACCTTGTCCCCTGAAATGTGGTTACTACCTATGATTTCTTTTAGGTTCTTAGGTCTACGATATGCAAGAAGGCCGGGTTCCTTAAACAACTTTTTAGGTCTGGTTTGAGATGTAGTATTTCCCAGCGACGTTTGATTATTTGGGATAGTGGAGGCAGAGTGGGGTTGAAAGTGGTTACTAGAGGGATGCAGCTAGATTTATTTTTAATCTTGTACATTAGGGTGTCTTCTCTAGGTGTGGAAATTGCTTTATTTATTTGTTACCAGATTAGGTGTTGTTTATAGCCACGTGTTGTGAATTGATGCTCCAGATTTTCAATGTGTTTATTTAATTCTTCATTGTTGGAACATATCCTTCTGAGTCTAAGTGCTTGTGAATAGGGAAGGTTCTCTTTGAGGTGTTTAGGGTGGGAAGACTTAAAGTGTAGATAGTTGTGGGTGTCGTTGATTTTAGTGTGTAGTGTCGTTTGTACTTTCCTGTTTTCTTCTATATAAATGCTGGTGTCTAAAAATGTTACTGATGTTGTGAATTTTTCATAGTCAAACTTAATTGAGTCGTGCACTGTGTTTAGGGTCATGAGGAATTGAGTAAGTTTGTAATCACTACCCGTGTATACAAAGAATATATCATCGATATATCTTGCATAGAATACGCAGTCGCTATCAATGATTGGATAGATATGGGTCTCCTCAAATTTTCCCATGAATATTGTAGCATATAATGGAGCTGCAATGGTGCCCATGGCACAACCTCTTATTTGAAGGTAGTGTGCTCCATTGAAGTTGAAAGTATTCAATGTAAGGACATGCTCCATGAGTTTTATGAGGACTTCTGTGGGGGAGGGGGTCTTGTTTTTGTCTTTTAGTAAGTGCTTCCTGAAGGGTGGTTAGCCCTTCGATGTTTTTAATGTTTGAATAGAGTGACCTAACGTCCATAGTCACTAGAATAGCATTCTCTGGTACTGTTTGTATGTGATTAATTTTGTTCAGTAGATCTGTTGTGTCTCTGATGTAGGATTTTACTTCCTTAGCTAGCGGTTGGATGTAATGGTCTATGTATTTGGAAATTTTTGTCGTGTGGCAGTTGAACGATGAAATAACCGGCCTTCCTGGGTTGTTGCTTTTGTGTATTTTAGGAAGGAGATAGAAACGAGCAGGTGTAATGTTTGTGGGTGTAAGTGCTGTGTATGTTTCCTTGTCGATTAGATTGTTGCGAAGCATTATGTTTAGTGAGCTAGTTAATTCTTTTTGGTATTCTGGAAGGGGATCTGTAGGTATGCTTTTATAGGTTTCTTTGTCGGCTAGCTGTTTGTTGGCCTCTTTAATGTATTCTTCGATTTCCCAGATCACTGTCGCACCCCCTTTGTCAGCCTGTGTTATGATTAGGTCATCTCTATGTGTCAGCGTATCGAGGGCTATACGTTCCCCTTCAGCAATATTGTCACGTGGCAGCTTATGTGCTATTGTTTTCTTTATGTCATTTGCTACGGCTAGTTCAAATGTCTGTATAGTGATGTCTGTGTTTTGTGGGGTGTAGGTAGTGTCCTTCTCTTTTAATGTCTCAAGTATGGAAGGTGTATGATCATTGTCCCCGTAGTGGGCTTTTAACCGTATTTTTCTGAAGAAGGATTTCAGGTCCTTTGCCAAGGTGTCTTTATCAAACCTTGGGGGACTAAGGCAAAAGCTTAGTCCTTTATTTAATACCCTGAATGTATTGAGTGAAAATTTATTGTTACTCAAATTTATAACTCGCCCGTATGTGTCAAGTTTGAATTTGCAAGCATGGCGAAGTTCTTTTGTAAAAGTTCGAAAGCTTGCATCATATCTCCTAATAGGGATGCTATACCCCCATCCAGGTGTCCTGGTTGGGGGCTTATTCCGTTTTTTTTTTAAGGTTGAGTGTGTTTGTTGTTGATTGTCTACTAGGGGCTAATCTAGGTGGTCTGGGATGTCTAATGGGGTTATGCGTTCTGTAGAAGGGCTGCTGTGATTTGGTTTGTGTATGTTTGTACGGCACCCTAAGGATGTCCGCGTAAGTTAGTGGTTTGTTTTGTGTGTGTGTTTGTTTTGAGGTTCTCGCTATCGTTGATGGTAGCGGTGTTATTGTTGGTTGTGGTGCTGCTGGTTGTCTGTTGGTGTACTTATTTGGTCTGTTTTATGTTTGCATTGGTTGTGTGGTGGTCAGTGTATTTGTGGTGTTTTGTTGTTTTCTTTTGGGGTATGGTCGTTCACTTTTTTCAGAGTTTGGCTTCATTTCTTTTTTGTTCCTCTGTCTGGAGGAAATATTCCATTTTAATTTTCTTTGTTTTTCAGTTTTTATTTTTTGTATTTCTCTCACTGTTTGGTCTGTGTGAGCTTTTATGACGTTCTTTATGTTGGTATATTCTTCCGTGTCCGTTTGTTTCTTTATTTGCTCATCGAGCAGGTTAATTTCTGCTGTTGTTGCCGTTATGCTTTCCTGGCAGAACTGCATGGTATCCTGCATGAGTTTCCTGGAGAAATCTTCTAATTTACGGTACCCTGATGCTAGAAACGCATCATTGTGGTTACCTATTGATGGTTCCAATCAATCCTGAAATTGGTCAGTACTAATTGATATATATATATATATATATATATATATATATATATATATATATATTTCAATTAAAAGGTGCAATTATAATTTATAAATTCATGAATCATTCATACAAAAAACAAATATAGTGGTTAATGATTTAAATGGCGAGAATACATAATCGCAAACAATATAAATAAGATACATCAACCCGCGAACCTGTATATGAATGATACGATCCCCGTTTATAAATTCTAGTTGCGTAAGTTCTTTTTAATTTTTTACACAAGCTTTCGTCTGTTCCTTATGCAACTGGAATTTATAAACGGGGATTGTATCATTCATATACAGGTTCGGGGTTGATGTATCTTATTTATATTGCTTGCGACGATGTATTCTCGCCATTTAAATCATTAATCTCTGTATTTGTTTTTTTGTATGAATGATTCATGAATTTATAAATTATATTTGCACCTTTTAATTGAAATTAAAATAACTGATCCAACCTGCAACTCTCGGATAATAAGTGTGTCATTACTGTAATTATTTGAACAATATAGTTCATGCCATATTCACGAAAAATCTACCAGTAAAAAAGAATTGTCTTATTGCTATATTTGTACAAAAACGCACAACCTTAAAATTTAAATTCAAACTCAGCGTTGCGACCGCACGTTCCAAAACAATAACACATTTCTCTTAGCATTTTTTTCGGATTACATCTCTATTTTCGTTGTCCTCTTATTACTGAGAAGTAAAAACAAGAACAAAATCTACTTCCATACCTGATGATGTCTGTAGGAACAGACGAAAGCTTGTAAAAAATTAAAAAGACCTTATGCAACTGGAGTTTATAAACGGGGATCATATCTTTCATATACAGGTTCGGGGTTGATGTATCTTATTTATATTGTTTGCGACGATGTATTCTCGCCATTTAAATCATTAACTTCTATATTTGTTTTTTGTATGAATGATTCATGAATTTATATATATATATATATATATATATATATATATATATATATATATATATATATATTAGGTGGGTGCAAAAATAATGACGTAATAATGTCGTTTTTTGACTTTAAAAAATACGTCAAAAAACAACATTATTAGGTCATTATTTTTGCACCAACCTAATATATATACAGGGTGTCCATAAAATTCGTGTGCACTTTAAGAAAATTATAACTTTATTTGTATTTGCGATAGAAATAATTTGTAAAAAGGATTAGAAAGAAGTAAATCTATAGTTTTATGGAAATTTTATTTAAGCTTCCACATGTTCTCCATCATTAGCAATACAAAGGGTAATACGATTTTGCAGTTCACGGAAAACATTTGCCAACTGATTTACAATAATGCCTGAAATCACATTAGTTATTTTAGGTATACTTAAAACTAGGTACATTAAAATTTGTAACGTTTTTTATCGATTATTTCTATCGCAAATATAAATAAAGTTATAAATTTTTTAATGTGAACACTAACTTTATGGACACCCTGTATATATATATATATATATATATATACACACACACACATATATATATATATATACAAAATATAATGAGGTTGTCGGATTCTCATACGTCGAAATCGATACAGATGACATTCTCATATATATATATATATATATATATATATATATATATATATATATATATAATTGCTCTTTTAACAAATGACTTTCAAGTATATTCTTTTCATCTATATTCTTCTTCTGATATAGCTGTTCGCTATGAATTGAGCACTCTGGGAGCCGCTAATGTTTATATCTGGTAAATAATGCGTTAAAAATTCCATTTCTGTGTGCGCAGATGGCCTAAGGGAGAAAGTCGCTGACATGTCAAATCGGTTGGGTGTCGGTTTGAAGCAATCGTAATTCTAATCACACTGCTTAGTTGTGATACAGTGAAACTGTCTGTCTGTGGGTGGCATTATATATATATATATATATATATATATATATATTCAAACAGGTTTGGTTAAATAATTTTCAAGTTCGCGGATCATTTTGACTAAACTTTGAAATCTAGAACGCTGCGTAAGCAGTAAAAAAAAGACAAAACAGTTGAAATGTTTTAAATTCACAGAAACACATATACATACTCACAGACAACTTAACCTCCTGAAGATGGTCTCAGGAGATTGAAAGTACTTGGGAAAATAAAAAAAAATATTCGAAAGAAAATTATGGTATTTTTCATACTCAACTTTTTGTAAATCTACCAAAAAATTAATCCGCGGATTTGAAGGGATCACAATAAAAACTAATCGACATGATATATCTAAATTATCTAACCAAACCTGTTTGAATTAAAATATGTGCCTCTCTCTTTCTCTCTCTCTCTCTCTCTTTATCTCTCTCTCTCTCTCTCCATATATATATATATATATATATATATATATATGTGTGTGTGTGTGTGTGTGTGTATGTGTGTGCATATATATTGATAAAATAGGAAAGAACGGTTAGATTGATGATCGAAAGTTCTTTAGTACTTTCGTTTTTATTTTTTTAAAAAAACAGTGCTCGATACACAAGTAGAGCCTATATTATAATTATTTTTGAAATATGATTGCATCGCTACACATGAATTACCATGTTTCAAAAACAGAAGCTAAAATCTTCTAATTCAATTATAGAAAATAAATTAAATTAATTAAATACCTAGTTCTGTTTCATTTTCAGGCATTGATATATTGATCTTGAAGATTGAGAGCTGCTTTTTTAGAGCTCTCAGGAAATTAAAAATTATTACCTATGGGATTATAAGTGTTTGATATTAATAACAATTTTGCTCTGTCTTTTGACATATAGCTCTCCCTGGATCTATATCCTTCTGTAAATTCCATACAGATTACCATGTTTTATGATTACTATATATATATATATATATATATATATATATATATATATATGACACATACATACGGACGCATTTTCTGACAGGATTTCTCGAATATTCAGTCCGGTAGATGTAGTTGTATAAAAATACAGTTTAATTTAAAAACAGCGCTTTTACTCGAATATGAGTATCCATAAAAATAACATTTAAACTAAAGAAATGAAATATAAAAATATATATATATATATCTTTACATTGTATAATTTTTCTAAATTAATCAAAGATATATATTTCGGGAAATTTCTGAAAGTACGAAGTTACATTGAATGTTTCGATTACTCCAGACCCGCCAGATTTGTCTGATCCTTACTAGAAGACACGGACCTGTTGAAATAATACTTTATTGTTGAGATTTCGATGTCATAAGAAAATTACCCAAATGAATCTATCAAAGAAATAAAAAAAAACAAAGAACCAGCCTCATAACTGAGATATTGCCAGAGGTCAACTTTTCGGCGCATGTAAAAAGCAAATATTTTCAAATACTGATGAAAGTGCCGCTTCAATCGAAACATTGGTGTATAATGTTCTTAATTTAAAGACAGAAGAATATGGAGATAAAAAATGTGTCAAAAATGATGGAAGTAAGCTTTTTTTTAAATTAGCTCAGACTAATATTCAGTAGCAATGGCTAGCGGTTCGGATTGAGAAATCGGGGACCCGAGATCGAATTCCAGTCGCATCTTTTTTATTTATTTACGTACTAATAACCTTGGGAAAGGTATGAATCCTCTTCTTCTTCTCACCCCCCACCCGGAGCTATGTGTAAATAACAGGACAGGCTGTGTTCTATAACCTTGGATGACAACCGGTTTTAGAAGAAAAAACCCTGAATTTAAAACCGTCCTGGAGAGTGTTAGGCTCCATCAGGCTATCTTTCCCACGAAACATCACTTCTACTATGGCTGCAGTACACATGGTGTCCCTATGACCCCACAAGATAAAAAAAAGTCTTCAAAATTTTTAATGTTTGCGCCGTAAACCATTCTCGATACAGTAAAAATTTTAGCGTAATTTAAGTGGAAGTCAGCTTGGAAGTCGATTGTTTAAAATAGATTTATGCAGACATTAAGCATTGCCGCCGCTTTCTGACAAGAATTAAAAATACCAAATCGCCAAAAAAATGATTTGGCACCCGTTCTTTTCATCACTTCCATTTCTGACTTTCTATTAGATTTCCATTAAGTACTTTGTTGCTTGCTATTGTCATTCCCGTATTTGGGAAAAAATGTCGTTGGTATGTTTTCTTTTATCTCGCATTTTTATACTTTTATCGATTCATAAATTCCTTTTTTTGTGAAAGACGGGGAAAAAACGATACTGCCAAAAACGAAATCAATGGTTGCACTGAACAGACGACTTTCCAACAAAATGGCCGATTCTTATATTTTCTGTTGGAAAAGCCAGTTTTGTTTTCGTTCGTTTTCGTCGTCGTCGTTGTTGTTGTTGTTGTTCTTCTTCTTCTTCTTCTTCTTCTTCTTCTTCTCCATCCGCTCCTTTTGTCTTCAGGGAAGAAGAAAGAACATTTAGTAGCGAGATGTTTGATTTGGTTTGGTTTGTTTTACGGCATATCAACCTTAATGGGTCATTTAATGCCTACTACTTTCTTTCCTGGTAATATTTTTTTTGTCAAAAATCTTATTTCTGGTAATATTTTTCCTCAAAAGTGTATAACTGGTAGTATTACTTTTTTTTAAAAATGTATAGCTGGTAATATAATTTAAAAAAATGTATTGCTCGTAATAGTTTTTCTTCTTCGAAAATTTATTTCTGGTAATAATTTTTTACAAAGTATTTCTGGTATTAAAACCTAGTTTTACGCTTTCATAATGCTTTTTACCTCAGTTTCAGGGTTAACTATTTGCCCATAGCTGGGACCCTAACGGGTGCTAATACCCCGGGTTAGGGTGGACCTGGGTACACCAGCAATTAAAATGTGGTTCCACGCTCCTCAAAGACTCCTGATCAGAGGCCTTGCTGTTGGACGGTGTTTATTGTCTTAGCCTGGACGCCGATATAGTTTGTCGTCATACCCAGGACGGTAGTAGCGAAATGTAAACACTAACAGATACGTCAGTTAATACACAGGCATGACGAGATAATTTGCGTACAAGCATGTGTGTGCATATATTTATATTTACGTGCGTGTTTACAAATAGCTGGGATAGATAGATAGATAGATAGATAGATAGATAGATAGATAGATAGATAGATAGATAGATAGATAGATATCAATACAGTGAAATGGGATCATATAAATTTAGATAAGGAACAGACTAAGATAGATAGATAGATAGATAGATAGATAGATAGATAGATAGATAGATAGATAGATGTTATTAGGTTGGTGCAAAAATAATGACGTAATAATGTCGTTTTTGACGTATTTTTTAACGTCAAAAAACGACATTATCACGACATTATTTTTGCACCAACCTAATAATACAATGAAATAGGATCATCTGTATTTAAACAATGAACAGACTGAGATAGATAAATGAGAATGAAAGAGGATACCTCCTCCTCTTTCTTCTTCTATTTTCTGCGTCCCTTCAATATGTACCCTAAGGGCTAGGGTCGCAAGCCGTCCTTCCTTATTATATGTACAAATAAGATCGGCTGTCTATTCCTGATTTCGAGTATAAGTATTCTTTCATTCTGTCATTTCCTTTAAGACTTCCTTCCGTTTCTTACTCGTTCCGTTGATGAAAATTTCAACATCCTTCTGTAGAATCACATTTCTCTTGCCTCTAGTTTTCTTCTCATCCGTGGGGAGATTGTCCATCATTCACTGCCATAGAAGACGATGGATATCACTTTGTAATCCATTGTTTTTTAGCCCTTTGCTTAGCTTTTGGACCGGATATAAGAGACTCGGATATAAGAGAAAACCGGATATAAGAGTGATTTTCTCTGGTCCCAAATTAGAGCCATACTTACCTAAACAAAATAGACCAAACCCGGATATAAGAGAAACCCGGATATAAAAGACTTCTTCTGCGGTCCCGACAGCACTCTTATATCCGGGTTACACTGTATTAAAATTTCTGTATTTGTTTGATGTGGACATCTCCAATTCGGAGTTTGTATTTTGGCATTTTTCTCTTGTTGATGATCTTACTGTCTGTTTTCTTACAGTTGAAAGTTAGTCCTTTCTTCTCGCTTTCCTTATCTGTGTTTGTTTCATGTTGACATCTCTAAATCGTAGTTCGCATCTTGACCTTTTTCTCTTTCTGACGACCTACTTGCCTGTCTTCTTACAGTTGAGATTCAGTCCTTTCTTCTCGCTTTCATTAACTATCTTGTCTACAATGTATTGCAGTTTTTTTCTGTGTTTACCATCGACACAATCCTAACTACGTATATTGTTAAAATTACGCCTACTAACCTCCAATCTCGAACAGAACTCCAGCTCCCTTAGCATAGCCTCGCTGTAGAAGTTTAACAAGTCAGGAGAGTAGAGACATCTTTGTCTTACATCATTTCCTATTTTTGTATGTCTCCTCAATTGATTTTCTAGCCATATAATGGTGGTTTGTTCCCAGTATAAGTTATGGATTATTCTTACATTATTTTCAATTAGATCATGTTTTCCTACCAGTCCAGTAGATCTTTGTCCCGTATCATGTTAAATGTTATTTAAGCATTGTATAAAACATAAGATCATTTTCTTCTACATTTGTATCGCTCTCTTCGATAACATTCTGATCATAAATATCATATTTCTTGTTCCGGTGTTCTTATCCCATTTCCGGTTTAATACTTCTTCGCTCTCTATTCCTCATGATTCGGATCATAAGCTTTGTTATGTGGCTCATTAACCGGTTTGTCCGCTGGAGCTCACATTCATCTGCACCTGGTTTTCTTAGGTAATTTTACGAAGATTGAATCTGTGACCCCTCCGATATGTCGCAGTTGTCATATATTTCAGTATCTGTCTATATTTCTGAGATAACGTATTATGTACACTATTTACATTATTCGGACTATTGTCCTCATCTTTGTCGCCATATTTATTACAACGTTTCGGCCTTTCAGTATCTATCTATATTTCTGAGATGAGGTATTATGTACACTATTTACATTATTCGGACTATTGTCCTCATATTTGTCGCCATATTTATTACAACGTTTCGGCCTTTCAGTATCTATCTATATTTCTGAGATGAGGTATTATGTACATTATTTACATTATTCGGACTATTGTCCTCATCTTTGTAGCCATATTTATTACAACGTTTCGGCCTTTCAGTATCTATCTATATTTCTGAGATGAGGTATTATGTACATTATTTAAATTATTCTAACTAAATTCCCCTCTCCAAGTTCTCTACTGCCTTAACCTCACACTCTTTGTGTTCTGTCACTGGATCTAACTAACGGCTTTATCCGCAAAGACACATGGCACAGTGGATAAAGGCGTTGGTTAGATCCAGTGACAGGACCCAAAGAGTGTGAGTTCAACACCCGGTTAAGACAGTGGAGAACTTTCAGAGGGGAATTAACAGGAGATAACTGACAACTGAAATCCATTAAACATGGTACGTGGAACTAGAACAGTCCAACCCAGCCAGCGAAATAAAGGATTAAGTTCGCCATTCCAACCACCTGAAGAAGGCCGGAACGTACAACGGCCGAAAGGTTGCGACAAAGATGAGGACAATAGTCCGAATAATGTAAATAATATGTCATATATTTCATTTATAATTAGGGTCTGGTTGATGTCAAAATCGGCAAAAGGCTGAGAATGTTTCTTTTACGATATCTGGATCTTCTAGTTTCTTATTATTTATTTTGCTTTAACTGCAGACTTTAATATTTAAGGCCCTTCCATATTTTTTGTATTGTAATTCTCTCCCATCCCATCCCAACCTCTCTCTCTCTCTCTCTCTCATCGAGAAATAGTTCTCTGACGTATTCGCTCTTTGGAGTATTTTTCTGATGTAATGAATATGCATACACCTGGGTTTCCCTTCACAGTAATATGATTGGCTGGTGTCAGCCATAAATACAGACTGATGTGGAGGTACATGGACTACGCCTATTGGCCTCGCCTATTGCGTACGCCTATTGCCTAGAACTACGACGAGGACCAGTTCATTACGGTTACCTGCTAGATTGTCCTACCCGGTTACAGTAGTCAACAACCACTTTGCTACTCCGAACAAATATATCCCTTCCCAGGAAATATCACTTTCTTTTTCTATTATCATGCTTTCTTTGATTTTATACAGTTGTAAGATTTTCGCTATTACAGTCGGCACATTGTTATTTTTACAGCAAACCGTTTGTCGATAGTTATGTAATCAATCTGGACCGTGGTGTCTCCTCCCGGGCTTCACCGTGTCCATAGATGTCTTGGGTGCTTCTGAAACCAGTTGTTGTCAATTATTTTATCATCTTCTTTGCACCATTGAGGCCCTTCTTTTAGTCTGATCCTCTCGGGTTTTATATCCGAACATGCTAACTACTTTGCCTTCTCGTTCTTTTCCGATTTTGACATTCGGTTCACCCATGATGACAGTGATTTCCTCTGATTCAAATTCAGCCTTAGCGTTTCCCAGTTAACCGTAGAAATTGCCATTTTCTTAATCCGAGATCTGTACTGTCGGTGCGTACAAAAAAATAATAGCAGTGTTAGAAGTCTTGTCTTTCTGATTAATTAAACGAAGTCTTTACGAGAATTAACACTATCGCAGATAATGGCGGCCCGTGACTAAAATCAGTGGGGGTGCTGCTTCAGAAAAATTTTAGCCATTGCTTTAATATTTCATTTTAACATTAATCTATAAACGAAACAAACATATAAAAAGAAAATTTATACATAAACTTGATAAAATCCTAAACGAAACAATTATTTTTACTTGTAAAAGCTTTTGTTCGATTCATTTAAAAATAAATTCCATTCTTCTTGTTTTACTTTTAGCAAAAAGATTTCATAATTTTCATCTTGATCCCTGAATGACTTTTGAGGACGTTTTTCTTCATTGAAAGCACATTTTCAATACGATTACTTTACTTCTCATGTTTTTTTTTTCTAGTTTTTTTCTTTTATTTTGTTTATATTCCTGAAAACAACTTTTGTCCATCTTATGTCACCTCCAAAAAATCCAGAATTAAATCTATTAATATACCTATTGTTGCTTATCCCTGGCTGAAAAATTGGAGCAAAATCGAAATTAATTGCAAAATCCAGCGAAAGTCACCCATGAAATACATTTTTTTGTACAGATGCAAATTTTATTAATTCTCCTAAATCCCCTTGGATTTACTAAATCATCTTTTTCGTCATTTACACGTAAAGGAGTTTCAAAGTTTCCATAAAATAAAGATACAGTCTATAATTTGGGGTAAATTTTCATGCTGTGGTTATTGATTAAAAGTCTGTATGCCTCACGAAGTTTAATATTTACGTTTCCTAAAAATGACTGTGAAACAACATCTTTAATATACTTCTTTGACTTCTCATGTTTTTTTTTTTTTCTATTTTTTCTTTCAATTTGTTTATATTTCTAAAACAATCTTTTGTCCTCGTTATATGACCTCCAAACATCAAACACAGGAGGCAAAATGATGCATTTTTCACTTTCTAGTCGAAGAGTCAACTTTTTCGTTGGTACAATTAAGAATTAAAGCTACGAATATACCTCTTCTTGCTTATTCTTTGCTGAGATATTTGAATATCAGATGTTGAAGAACCTCTTTTCTTCATTGTAACTTTCTCATGGACAGACAAATGTGAAAATTTAAGCTGTTCAAGTTCATTTACTGTCACAAAAATTATTTCTTGGGGATTATTTCTTGGTTATATTATTAAAGTTTTCTATACAATAAAACAACTGATAAAAACAAACAATGAATAAAATAGAATAGTGGGACACATGAGAGTCATCTACTGTTTATCACATTCGAGAATAGGGTACACAGTCAAAAATAAACACTAGTTTACACACGGACAACATAGTCAGCACTACAACTCTAACCAACATTCAGCTTCTTTCCTTGGACATGTGCGCACGCGCATAACAACCAAACATTGCATTACTGGAACTGTAAAGGATATTGTAATTTTTCATGAATGAATGGTTACTGACATCAAACTTAAGGATTCTATAATCTACAAATATAAAGAAAAAAATTAACGGAAAATTAAAGAAAAAGAAAAGACTCTTTACACTAAACGTTATCAATAATATTGAGTAAAATTAGGAGGTGCTGCAGATCTGCAGTGCCTATACACGAGCCACCACTGATGACAGAACACATTTATTCGTATCGTTATCTGGTATTAATTATACATCATTCATTTAATAATAATAAATTTTATATCGTACTTTCTTTGAAATCAGAGATTGGTATCCTGATTTTTTTTTTTTTGTTAATGCTTTTTTTTTGCTGACAAATAAGCAATTATCTTGTGAATTAAACATACACCATTTCCATTAGATCGGGAAATAGAGGCTAGATCAACAGCTATTGGGAAGGAGAGACAAATGCATTACTTTCTCTTACAGTAAGCAGACAGTTACGCGATTTCTTGACGATCTCCTCACCAATTTCTTCCTTGATGACGCCATAAGATACTGTTATCAGTTGTAAGGAGAATTAGATTCTTGTAATTATTAAACAGTCTTGGAATGAATTCGAATGTCGGTTTGATGATAACCATGTTGCAATCGATATCCCTTTTAAAGAGATAAATTTTAGAAAACAGGTTACTGACATTGGAAAGAAGCCAGTACAACTATTCGGTTTATTGATTTTGTTATGTTTTTTCGTTAAAAAATCGTTGATACAAATTTTATTTTGTTTTACATTTTTTAAATCTGTCGAGCCAATTGGTAATAAAAAAAAAACACAGATTAAATTAATGCAATTTTTTTAATTCTTTAATTTTTAATCTTACAGATCATTTCCTCTAAATCCGCCATTTTATTAGGTAATTACCAATGATGAAAACTAATTGAACATTTGCCTCCTGATTTTTATGACCGCCTTCCCTGATTATCTCCCCTTTTGCTTGAAAAGATAATAACCTGGAAAAAAAAGTTAATGAAGCCATCTTCCGAGAGAGAAAAAAATATCGCATGGTTGATGAATATTGAATTATACATTGTTGAATTAATTCAATAATTATGGTTTTCTTTGTCAAGAATACACTACTTGATTACTTTCCACAATTACGATCATACAAAATACTTGATCCCTTACGTTATTTCTGTGCTGTGTGTGGTGGGGGGTGCTTAAAAGTTCTCACGTACATGGCAGCGAATTACAGCGGTATTTCCTCTGTAACACTTACTGATAACTTTTTTTTATGTGCTGTGTCCTTTCAAGACGTAGGTGATCATGGCCCTCCCCTTCCTCCTATCCCTTGTGGGTCTCAACAGGTTTTGTGTTTCTGCCACGCTCCGCCATCCACCTGCCCAAGCTCGTCACGTATGTCATGCACTTCTTCCCACTGTCTCATTTTCCCTCTGTCCATCCCGTGACTATCAGATTCTCCAGGCCCTCCTTTCTCATCAAGTGTCCCAGAAATTTCAGTTACCGCTTCTTGATGTTAAATATAAGTCTACTCTTTGTTTGCATCCTCTCCAAAACCTCATCGTTGCTCACACGCTCGGTCCATGATATCCTTAGCATGCTTCTGTAGAACCATAACTCAATTGCCTCGAGTCTCTTCTTCATCTTTGAGGAGACCGTCCATTGCCGTAAAGAAGGACAGATATCATAGGTAGTTCAGTACTCTTTTCTTTGTTGCCAACGAAATCCTCCTGTCTCGTAATACTCTGTCTAGGTTTTGGAATGCGTCTTTGGCCATCCCAAAAACGTCTTCGGATCTCAGCGTCGTACCTACCGTCCTCCGTCAGAACACTTCCCCGTCCCGAGAATCAAAAACGTAGATATAGTTATGTTACAAAAAGTATCCAATTTTGGTCTGGTCTTACTCCTCTTCTCAGGTATTTAATCGGGTATTTCATTTACCATTGTAGGTTGTAAGCCAATGATGCAGACTATTATTATTTCATTGACTTCAGTTTTCCATCCTAAACTACGCTAAACTACGCTTAAAAAAAACTGTATATATCCATTCTCTTTTCTTTCACTTTTTTTCGAAATGGATCAAGTAGCTTTTGCAGATCAACCTAATGCTGAAACCAAACCTGTACCAGAATCAATAAATAAACCAGCTTTAACGGACTTGACACGCACCGCGAATTAAATCAACGCCTGCAATTCTTGATAAGAATGCTACAGCTGTATCCGAGCTCAGTTGGGTCTTAGTTGAATTGATACGTTTAGCTCTAGGAAATTGTTGGCTCAAACAAGCCTCTGGCCATTATCTGCCTCGTGTAAGTAGACAATGTTATTGATTCCTACCTTTCATTTTGTCCCGCTCGTCTCAAGGGTTACGAAGGCTGAATATTGATCCACCACTTTGTCGGTTCGAGCGCCGGTGGGTCGGTACGGGTTTAGCATTTATCGGAAACGGGAAGGGTCGTTTGAAACTTTGAGGCTTGTCGTTTTAACCATGCCAAGGAGTGGCGCCCGGATTCACGATTTGTATTGTCTTTTTATTTTATGATTATATTTTATTATTATTATTATTAGTATCATTTGTAGTCGCATTTCTGCTTCCGTTCCATGAGGCTTTCATTAAAATACACAGCGCCATGCAGCTCTGTTCAGCGAACTAGTTAATAAATAAGTTACAAGAAAAAGTCAGTTTGAATGGACTTTGCTTGCAGTTCTTTACAAAATTTACTTCACATTCTTGATCTTATTTAATCTCTCATGTCTTTCTCAAAATTCGCTGCTCACATACACAAATATTAGGTTGGTGCAAAAATAATATCGTTTTTTGACGTTAAAAAATAGGTCAAAAAAGATATTATTTTTGCACCAACCTAATATATATATATATATATATATATATATATATGAACATGAACACACACCCACCCATATATATATATATATATATATATATATATATATATATATATATTATATTACAATGAGTTAATCATACCTTGAATCAATTAGCAATATTAATGCAATTATTGGCGAAATCCCAATATATATATATATATATATATATATATATATATATATATATATATATTGTATATATAATAGTATATATATATATATATATATATATATATATATATATATATATATATATATATATATACTAGCGAACGGATTTCACCAATAATTGCATTAATATTCCTAATTGATACAAGATATGATTAACTCTTTGTAACATAAAATATATGTTGCCTATTTTATTACATATATATATATATATATATATATATATATATATATATGAACATATATATATATGAACCTGAACATTGAAGTCAACACTCAAATGTGACAGGCTTTTCATACTAGTCGCAATTGTCAGGCCGCCTTGTGTTGACTTCAATGTTCACTTTTACTTATATATATATATATATATATATATATATATATATATATATATATATATATATATTGTCATACATAGACTGTTTCGCTGTATAACAGCTCATCAGTGTGGATAGACGTCCGATTGCCTCAAGCTAGCATCGAGACCTGGCTGAATTGACGTCAGTCGGAGAATCTACAGGATGGTCAAATGAAAGGGTACCGATATAATCAGTACGATAAACATTTATTAAATATTAATTAGTAACCATATGACAGAAAATAAAACACGGAAATGAAAGTTTTAAGTTCGGAATTTTCGGGAACGCCTGTGTTCTTTATCAACGGAGCGAGAAATAAACAGAGAATTGGAATTACTTACCACAGATGTTTTTGTAGACGGTGTATTTTCTGGTGGAAATCATATTATTAGCAAAAAAAATCGATCTCTGATTACTCGTTGTTCTAAAGTTATTATGAAAATAAACTAAAATTTAAAATTTTGATCGATGTAATAGTGTTAAGCAAGTCTATTATTATTAGTTGGTGGGGGAGTAAGATTGCAAACATAGATCAAGAGAGTTATAAGTTGCGGAGGTGAAAAGACGTCTCGCGTGTAGCCAGTGTAGCCATGCTGTCAAGTTTAGAAAGAGGGGCTCTTGTTAGAACAAGATTGAAGAGAAAAAATAGAATATATAGCAATAAAATAATATATATATATATATATATATATATATATATATATATATATATATATATATATATATATATATATATATGCAAGTGGTTACTAGGTGTGTAAGAGTTAAAAACAGGAACATTTCTAAGGAGCGAGAACAAAGGAAGAATAATCAAGGGGACGGTGAATAGCGATTGACACTGCATTTAGAGCTTTGAAGATTAAAGTTCGCTGGAAAGAATGAAGGCTGAAAGGCATTCCACAAGCGAGACGTGCGAGAAAAAAAAACGTTAGCATAGAATTTACGGTCACATTTAGGCAAGTCAACTTTAAATTGGTGAGTTCAGCCCAACGATTACCATGAAAGTATTTATAGAAAAACCAAAGGGAGGCAACCTTACGGCTGTGGGGAAATGACTGGAGCCGAGATGACAGATCTAGGCCAATAATATTGCTGATTCTTCTTTGGATTTTTCCAAGGATCTCTTGATAGATAGCAAGAGCACCTAACCACGTATGGCAGGAATATTCTCAGCATCTAACTTGTTGGCTAATGGTGATCACAGAGATTCAAGAATTTTAAATTTTATAAAGCCTCCTTTTGTAACCGGAAATTAAGGAAACGGAAGCACCGTTTCAGCCATTGTTCAAACACGGAAGTACCGTGGCAGCCATATTGTTTATATGTGAATAAAAGAGCTGGAGTATTACTTTGGCAGTAGGAAGGCACCGGGCGAGACTCCGTGGTCGTTGTTACGACAACCACTCCCTTATTATGGGGTGTTTTGTGGGTCCCTTGTGCATATGTGGTAACATGTAGGATTGGGATGTGATGATCAACTTCTTGTGGTGATTGAGTATATTGTATTGAATGAGTGGGTTATGACTGTGGTTAACTAGGAATAGGATAATGAAAGACCAGCCTTTCCCCCACTTCCGCTCCGGCCTTGTGCCACAATTTTGTATTTTTATACAAAATAAATATATACTACATACCCACTCCCCAAGGAAAAATAGTTCATTGTACCTGAACTGTTTGGGACAGCTTTTCTTAGCGAACGACGTTGTTCGCGCCAAGCAAACGGAGATAAAATGTAGAACTATCTTACTCAGCGCTATTTGTGAAAAGACGCAGGGAAGACTTATGCGCACCACAGAAGCTGAGTGATAGAACTTTTGACGAAATTAAGCATTTTTTGCTAGAAAATTTCAAGCCCAAACACTTCATGGCGGAAAGTCACCAGCTTTATAATGCCAAACTAGAGGAGGGTGACTGTTTTAAATTTCTTTCTTTGACTTAAACAATTATCGTCGACGTGTGAATTTGGAATATATTTTGAAAGAGCATTATGGGAAAAATATGTGTGCGAATTAAATAATGAGAGCATTAAAAAATGACTTATCTGAGGTCATGTCAGCTGGAAATGCTTTTAAAGTGACTCAAGCCATGGAATAGACGGCTGACAACAAACATTATTAATAGAAGTATGAACGACATACACAAAATGTTTTTGGCGGGTCAAAGTTCAACGAAATTTCCAAAGAGGAAAAAAGTTTGTTTTGCTTGCGGAGGAGAATGGCACAAAAAACGTATACAGTGTCCAGCATGGGACAAAATCTGTTTTAATTGTTATAACCAGCATCATTTAGTATCAGAACAGTCTTGTCATATATTATGGCGAATGGAAGGGAAAAACCAATTTAATTTGCCTTGGGGATATATTATCAAAAGCATACCAGAATTAGGTACAGATAAAACGTGAGTAACTAGCAGTAATTTTTGGAGTGAGTAAATTCAGTAAATAAATTTACTGTCAACGGGTTACAATAATTACTGATCATAAGAACTTGGTTGGGCTTTTAAAAGAGGACCGTGCAATATTACATACAGTAAGTGTTAGAGTAGAGCCTTGTGTATCGATAATCTCAAACTACTATTTGTATACAAACCCGGTTCAAAGATTCCCAATGCAGATGGACTCAGTTGTCTACTCGTAGAGGAGTATTTTACACCATTACCAAGTAATACTCTCTATGGCAGATTTAGATTCAACTCCTGCCACGGCGAAAACTGTTGCTTTGTACACATCCAGGAATCCCGTGTTATCCCAAGTGCCTAAGTGGATCATACAGGGATGACCGTACAATGGATCGCAGGATTTTTGACCGGACACAAACAGGAAGGAGGTGTTATCAGTACAACTGGGTTATGTTTCATGGAAATCACAAGTGGTTATTCCCGCAATGTGTAGAAATACTTTGCTTAACGAATTATATGAAGATTACCGATGTATTTCACGGATAAAGTGCCTTGTTCGTTATCATATATGGTGGCATAATTTGGATTCAGACATTGAACTGTGTGTAAGAATTTGTGTTTTGTGCCAGGATAAGTCACACATCTGCATTTGAACAATCAAAACGTTTATTAATGTCAACTGATGTTTTCGTTCATTACAACTCTAATTTAAACTTACAATGACCGTGGATGCATCTCCAGTTGGTATCAGAGCAGATTTTTCATATATTATGGCGGATGGAAGGGAAAAAAACAATTAATTTGCATCGGGGATATTATCAAAAGCAGAACAGAATTATACACAGATAAAACAAGATTGGGTTAAAAAAAATGGTTCCAGGTTATGTCGAAGCTTGACTACAGTGTGTCTTGGCTCAATACTGTCTTTTCCCACAAACAACAACTAGTCAATCACCAGCCATGTTGTTAATGGATCGACAACCTAGATCTTGGCTTGACCTGATGTATCCGGACATAACCGCCAAAAGTCACCGGTAAATGAACAACGCCAAAATGTCGATGGATAGGAAACGACAGAATAACAAATTCTATTTGACAGATACTGATAACGTTATGAACTTTCAAGGAAAACCAAAATAGATGTCTCGAGTTCTAGAGGAGCAACTTGGCCTACTGACTTTTCTTGTACGGTTGGAGGATGGGCGTGTATGGGAAAGATATGGGGATCATATTCGCGTGAATATTCCAACTGAACCGGGTTCGTGCCCCGAAAGATCTAGCCAACTAAGGAGTACTGAGACGCTCAGCATCGATCACACAGCGTTATGTATTCTACAGAGATCGACTGAGGGAGGTAAATCAGCCACGTCAGAACATGTTTTCTGAAACGCAAGGGAGAATAGAAACGTAAGGCTGAAAGTAGGCAAAAAAAAATCGCACATGGGCATAAAACTAGACACCACAGGAAAATGATGCATGGCTCGATACTTAGCGAAAGAAACTTGCTGAAAAGGAATCGCCAGGAATTATTGGGACTCGGAAAGGGAACATTATGATGACGTAACTATGACAAGAAGTGAAACAATTCTTGCCCCTGATAAATTGTCTCCTTCTCAGTGTTCTTTTCAAACGCCCATGGACATTAATACTTAAATAATGGTTCAAAAAAATCATACCGTTTAATTAAATTTTGACTAATTGAGAAAGGGATGTTTTGGCCGGTAACTAAGCAAACGAAAGCAACGTTTCAGTTATTGTTCAGACCCGGAAGTACCGTTTCGGCCATATTGCTTATGCGTGAATAAAAGTGCTGGGGTATGGCTTCAGCGGACAGAAGGAACCAGACGAGACTGCGTTGTCGTTGTTACTGCAGACCCTACCTTATCAACTTACAACACCCCCTTTCTAAAAAGATTGCACAAAATGCACTAATGAGTTAAATAGTTTCTGTATTCTAGTTTAGGATTTAATTAAACCAATGAAGGCATGAAACCTACTAATTTTGAAATCCAGATGGTGTCCTCAAACCTTTGACTTTTTGTGTATACAGGTTGAATATTCTTTATCCGAAATTCCAAAATTCTGAAAGTTTTTCAGGTGCTGTCATGTCTTGCTACAAATGGAAAATTTCAGTAAACAACATGGCTACCGGTAGTATAATCATATTGTTTAATTAAATTTTGACTAATTAAGGAGGGATGTTGTGACTGAAAATTAAGGAAATGGAAGCTATTGTTCAGACATGGGAATACCGCGTTGGAAATATTGGTAAATATGCGAACAAAAGAGCTGGAGATCACTATGAAGGACAGAAGGCATGAGTCGAAACTGCATTGTTACTACAGACCCCCTTACCTAGTGGTAACAGTAGTGATAACAAAAATCAACATCGTTTTCAACTCTCCAAAACCCACAGAAGATCTGTACAAAAAAACAACAAATGAATGCCTTACCCCCAGCACAAGTGTATAGAGGTTGAGTATCCTTTACTCCAAATTCCGATATATATATATATATATATATATATATATATATATATATATATATATATATATATATATATATATATATATAAGTGATGAAATCTGTCGGATTAATAAATAAAAATAGCCAAACACAATTTATTAATCTGACATATTTTAATTTATTGCTTAAACATTATTTTCCATGCATATTTGAGTTGATGGTCTGTTTTTATTTATTTCCATCTAACTTCCTGAAATGTTATTAGAAAAATATGGGCTCTCCGGTGGGACTTGAAACTGCGGAAACTAGGGGAAACTGTCATTAGATTCGACACGCCTTCATTTCTCGGCCACGAAGAACCTGGCCAAACAAAGCCGCAAAAGTATGTTTGAACTCTAACCATTCCTGATATATATATATATATATATATATATATATATATATATATATATATATATATATATATATAAATAATGTAATTATGTAACTAATATGTTGATACAATAGTTGTCAGTGAAAATATAAACCCTTACGCCCCTTATTAAAATAATTGGTTTCGCCGTTTCCATAGTAATTTATATTACGAATGTATATGCTTATAAAGCTCCGTAAATTTCAAGATTAGCTATTCCAAAATTCGCTTGAAGGTGAAACAGAACTACGTACTTTAATTCAATTTAATTTCTATACTTAAAAGATTTTAGCTTCTGTTTTTGAAACGTGTGAACTCTTATGTACCAATGGAATCATTTCTTTTTAAATTACAATATATATATATATATATATATATATATATATATATATATATATATATATATATATATATATATATATATATTGAAAGGATTTTGGGTGAAATAAATTATCGACGTTGTTGGAAGTTTTACCTGATGATCCTGAATCCTTAAAAAAGGATTTTGGGTGAAATAAATTATCGTAATGGTACTTTAAAGTGGTTTGTTTTTCATTACATATATATATATATATATATATATATATATATATATATATATATATATATATATATATGTATATATATATATAAAGTCCCCCAAACGACCCTACGAAGGTTTTGAATTCAAAGTTGTCCTTCTCATAGACCAGTTGCCATCAGAGACTATAGAACCCAGTCTGTCCTGCTATTTACCCATAGCTGGAGGGAGAAGAGGATTCACACCTTTCCCAAGGATATTAGCACGTAAGTTAATATTATGGATTCCAGTGGAATTCGAACTCGGCTCTCCGATTCCTCAATCCAAGCCTCCTTGGGGCATTTAATGCACTAGGTCTCATGTGCTGTTATCGGGCTGTCGGTTTCCTGGGAACTGATCTGCTTGAACCTCATACGTCCAATTCAAAAGAAGAGTCGAGTATATATATATATATATATATATATATATATATATATATATATATATATTTCTTAAACGTTATTTTAAATAGATACCCCTATTTGAGTAGACGGTCTGTTTTTATTTATTTATTAAACAACATATCTATTAAATAAATATGGGTATCGATTAAAATAACCTTTAAGCAGGATAGTCTTGGATAGACGTGGGTATGATGATAAACTACATCCGGCAGCAATGACGCTAATTGTGAGATTGAAACTTTTGAGGGTCCGGTTTGTTAGTACCTGTTATGATTCCAGCTATTGGCAAGTGTTAAAGTCACAAACAAAAATCAAAGCTTTTATTTTTTAATATAAAATACTAGCAATACATTTTTAATAAAAATTACCAACAACACATTTTTATATTTCGATAACCAACAATACATGTTTATATCCAAATGGCCATCGATACATTTCTATAGCAAAATGGCCAACAATACCTTTTATAGCAAAATGTCGAACAATATTTTTTCATAGCAAAATGACCAACAATAATTTCTCAATCAATACATATTTATACGAATATGGTCAACAATAGATTTTTATTACAAAATGACCAACAATACATTTTATAGTCTATAAAATATATATCCAAAACAATATGAACTTCTGGGATTTACCAACCTAATATCTCAGCAAAAATTTTTACCCGTGCTCATATTGCAATTTTCCTGTTATTATCATTGCATTACCAGAGTTTATATTACAATTTTTGTTTTTTCAATTTTTTTCTAGAACACCTTATTACTGGTTCCCATATTTTATTCATTTCTATGCTTGGTCGGCTCATGAGATTTTTGTGCCCTAGCATATGTGCTGATTCCTTAAGTTTTCGTATTTTGCAGGGATTTTCTCTGTTTATTATTTCAACCTCATCCCGCAGGGGGAGGTGATCTCCCTTTTCCCTCCATATATGGTCAGTTACGCCTGATTTGTTTTATTTCCGATCGTGTTACCGCTTTACGATGTTCTTGCAGTCTTACCTTAAGGGCCGAGTTGTTTCCTCTTTATATTATGCACAGCATGGCATACACACAGTCTTTAGTCATGTTCTGACCTATGAGAGATTTTACTCGGAAGAGGTGTCTGCGACGTGTTGAACTACTTTTGATGGTTGTCAATGTAAATGTGCTGCTGATCTTTTGTATTTTCTCCGATAATCCCTTCACTGCAAACTGTTTTTCTCTTGTATACTTCTATTCCAGTTTGTCGGAGATAGTGTCAGCTACCCGGGGTAGCTGTTACGTTGTAGGGTAATGCTTATACTGACCATTTCTTGTTCATATATCTCTGGGTCGCTTTTTATGACTTTTTCTTGATGCTGAAAGCTGCAAACGATCCCTTTCTTTATACTGTATGGATGGTGGGAGTTGAAGTTGAGGTATTGTCCGGTGATGTAGGGTTGCGTCATACGGATCTCTTGAACCCATGCTCTGATCGAGATATTAGTAGATCCAGGAAGGTGAATTTGTTGTTTTTCTCTCTATTGTGAACTGTATCAATGATCTTAATGACTTCACATGGTCCAGTAGTAGCCAGAACAGGAAGGCCTCATCTATGTATCTCATCCAGAAGGTTGGCTTTAGTGATGTAGATTCTAATGCCATTCCTCTTATTTACCATTGCTGGTGATAATGGCGAGCCCATTGCGAAACCCTCATCCTATCGATATATGTTTGACCCCATTTCAAAGTGTGTTTGCATACAAAAAGTCAGCATCTCCATCAGGTTATCTATTGTTATACTGGTCTGTTCTCCTAGGGATGAGTCCGAGGCCAGTCTTCGAAATTCCAATCACCTGAAAAAGGCCGGCAAAAACGTTGTGAATATGGCAATAAAGATGAAGATAACAGTTCGAATAATGTAAATAATGTAAATAATCATAATACCTCATCTCATAGATAAAGACAGATGCATTAAAACTATTTAGATTTTGGCATTAATTGACCCATAGAGGTGTTGATATGGCGCTAAACAAAAACAACCAAGTCTTTCTTCGGAGCAATTTGCTTCAAGGAAAATTCTATTTACTCCATGCAAAACGGATAAAAAATGGCCAACAACCATGCTCAAATTACATTAGCATAAAATAATATTTCCTAAGATAGATCTAAAAAATTAAGATGCTGAGATGGAGTGAGGGAAACGGGTGATCATTGTTGTATGAGAAATGGCTGAGATAGAAATGAAACAGGAATTTCCTCTGAAATTGTAAGAATGACAAACCACGTGATGTGTAATCTCATCGATCACGTGTCAAGTAATAAGCTCATTTACAAACCTCTATGTAAGCGGATTTCTTGGCCTGTTACACACATATATATATATATATATATATATATATATATATATATATATATATATATATATATATATATATATATTAATAAAAATTGAATAGACAGACCTGTCGGTAATATCCAACTCAACTTGTTTAAAAGAAGTCTTGCTGCTTAAACACACCTTTATATATATATATATATATATATATATATATATATTGATCCAGATATCGTTGTTGCTTTCATCATTGTTTTAATGACTTGAAGCACTCATAGGTTTAACATTTCGGTAAGTATGCTGACGTAGGCCTATCTATAAAAGCGATGATGAAAAAAAAAGAGCTGTTTCTCTAACAGAAACTCGTTTCGCAAATTAATCGCCTTTCTTATCAATGTAATTTACCGGAAACTTTTCTGAACAAAATTCAGCTCATAACTGTCTTGTTTCGAAATATATAAGTAGATAAGAAGGCAAATACCAGGTGCTGTGAATTTGGATGGAGTAGTGGATAATATCTCGTAATTTTCATTCGGAGATCCGAGTTCCAATTTCATTTGGGTTCGTTATATACACTTACGCGGAAATACCCTTTCGAAAAGTATTAATCCACATCTTCTCCTCCAGCTATGGGTTAATTAGTAAGACTTTTATGACTAAATCATTATTAGCTCAAAAACGTTCTTACAACATAAAAATATTTTCTTGCTTTAAATAACTTGTAAAGAGTTGATAATACGTAGAAAACGAAGCAATCAGATAAATAAAGAATTGATTTTAATAACTCCACCTATTTCTTACTATTTTTATTAATATTGTCATGGGTCCTTACCTACAGAATGAACTCTTCCTAACATTATATATACTACCCCTCTCAAGAGAGAGGGTCGTATCGAGTCGAGCCGATAGTCGTTCACTCCAAACCAGACTGACAGTCATACTAACACCTTCCACATCTTGTATTATTATTTCGTGTAATATACCTTCGTTATTTCTACTCTTGTGTTCGTGTTGTTCTTCCTTGGTCCTAACCTGGATCATAACAAATATATTGATTGAAACATTCTCCGGTCGTTCTCAGGGCATTTTTGAAATGCGCTAAATATTCTTGAGTTGATTCAGATCTGAAATTAGTTATTTACATTTTTAATTTTTGAGAAATACTCTTTTTCTTATTACTGCTTTTTTTTAAAGCGAATTTCGATTTTCTGCCTGAATAAATAAATAGGAATATAGACAAATCGTTCAATGAAATTAAAATACCTAAAAACTTTTAATACAACTTGTAATGATTTAATCAATTTCTATTTTCAGCAAAAAACAAAATCGGAATTAATAATAATTTTTTTGCTGTTTAGACTATGTATCCCAGAATAGGTAGATGAAGGAGAGAAATATATTGAAAAAAAAAAAAGAAACATTTAGACATCTTCACCATCCAGAGCATTTCATCCTCAACACTAGATAACGAGCATAGAAAGTCCACAATTTCATAAAATTGGACACCACAGACAACACTTCTGATATGAAAAACACAAAATTCATAATCCTACCCTCCAAAAACACACACACACGCACACAACCACACACACACACACACACACACACACACACACACACACACATATATATATATATATATATATATATATATATATATATTATAGATTGATTGATTTAAAATATCTTTTTTCCGCTACACAGTTCTAACCATGTTTCAAAAATGGAAGGTCCGAATTTAATTTTGTAATTAAATTAAAGACATTAGTTCCATTTCGTCCTCAAGCGAATTTTGTAGTAACTTTTTAAATTACTGGGTTTTAAAAACACAGCTAAAATCATAATAAGCGTTTCCAAGTTTACAGATAAATTCATTTCCACTAGACTTGCGTGTTCATTATGTCTATATTTTGATGCATCCGTCATTTGTTACGTTTTGATATGGGGTAGGGACGTATTCATCAATGAAATCTGACATCTGTTAAATGCATGTCGTCTGGATTTTTTTAAATTTTATTGTTAACGGCAAAAATTCTTACGGCATTTTTTCTATATGTATATTTAAAGATTTTTTTTGTGGGGGGTGTTCAGGTTAGAATACGTTTTATTTAACTACAATTTGAAAAATATTTTCACCATTAATTTTTAATATACTATATTTCTCTTAAGAACAAGTAAATGTATTAGAATCCCTTACAGTATGTTGAGGTATTTTCACATCAAGTACGTATATTATTAGGTAACAATTTTTTTTTTATTTAAGTAAACTTTATGACAATGATGCCAAAAATAGCTAATTTATTTCACTGATTTAGTTAACTTTTATTTTTTTATATAAACCTAGTAATATCTTTTTTTATTTTTATTTTTACAAAATATTTATATATACATATAAAATATATGTGTATATATATATATATATATATATATATATATATATATATATATATATATATATATATATGTTTCCTATTGTTTTCATTGGTACAAAACATGAGCATCAAAACGTGGAGACAGAAACAGTTAAAAACTCTTTCAAAAGCTTAGCAAAACCGGTTAAAGTAAAGAAAGATTAAAAAAAAGGAAAACAACAAATTATTCTTCTAAGAAAAAAAACAATGAAAATCCAATTGTAAGTAACGAAGTTTTAATTCTTCACTGAAAAATTTCACAGATTATAAATAAATAATACTATATTAAATAGTAGGTGCCTTTTTCTCCAATCCCCATTTTCGTCTATAGAATAAGTTTTAGTACAGAATCATTCTAACAATTTTTTTTACCTATATATATATATATATATATATATATATATATATATAAAGAAATATAGTCTTAAGGTGTGCTATATTTATGGAATAAAGTGCTCAATATCAGAGATAGAGCGTGTGTAAATATAAAAGTGAACATAGAAGTCAACACTTAGAGGCGACAGTCTGTTTCATGCTATATGCAATCGTCAGGCCTGACGATTGCATATAGCATGAAACAGACTGTCGCCTCTAAGTGTTGACTTCTATGTTCACTTTTATATATATATATATATATATATATATATATATATATATATATATATATATATATATATAGTGGGGGAAATAAATATTCGTACATTTGAAAAATTGTATTTTTATAAATGTAAAAGCCTTAAATAAAACAAATCTCAGCACATTTTATGTATAAAGACATATACTATTAAAAAAATAATAATAAACTTAATTAATTCTTATTCTAACAGAAATTAATGCATATTTTTTAATTTTAACTGGTGAAAAAAGTATGCGTACAAATCAATTATTAGAATAAAATAATCAATTAATCATGAAAAAAGTATCTTCTAGAATGTTCCAGTAATGTTATCAGTAATTATAGTTAATGCTATTAGCCATTATCAGAGCATTCTGCAATTTCTAATCTTACGAGAAGGTTCTAATAATGCCTAAAGAAAAAGAATTGACTATTTCACAAAAACAACACATTTTGTCTCTTTGGAAAGATGGGAACAGTTACAGAACGATTTCTAACAACCTGAATACTCCTTTTACTACAATTGCTTCGTTCACTGCAAGGTTTAAAACTCGTAACAGCGTCGAAAACCAAAGACGAACAGGTGCTCAGAAGAAGATTTCTCTAAGATCAGCAAGGATATTAGGACGCCAGATCCACACAAATCCACAGGTTAGCCGAGAAGAGCTTCAGGAACATCTGTGTGCATTAGGGATTAAAGTAACCAAGCGTACAATAAGTAATGAACTACTCAAAAACAGTCTGAAATCACGCATCCAAGGAAGACTCCACTCCTCTTGAAACGACACAGAGATGCTAGGCTAAAATTCGTTAGAGAGCATAAGGATAAAGAATATTCGTTTTGGGAACAAGGACTATGGACAGATGAAACTAAAATAGAGTAGTCAGAATCATGTGTGGAGAAAGGACGGTGAAGCCTACTTACCAAAGAACATGTTGCCAACTGTAAAGTTTGGTGGTGGCAGTATCATGATCTGGGGCTGTTTTTCTGCAAAAGGTGTTGGCAGAATATCAATAATAGATGGCAAGATGAATGCCGAAAGCTACCAGAAAATCCTGCAAGACAATTTAATGCGTTCTGTTGAGAGACTTCGGCTACTTCCTGATTGGGTTTTCCAACTGGATAATGATCCTAAGCATACCGCTAGATCTACCAGGAAATGGTTAGCTAAAAGTAACGTTGATGTCTTGCAATGGCCAAGTCAGTCCCCAGACTTGAACCCAATCGTGAATTTATTGCGATATTTGAAAATTCAAATTGGGAAAAGAGCACCAACAAATATCAAGAATTTGAAGACAATATGCCAAGAAGAATGGGACAAAATACCACTCAATGTGTGCAAATCATTAGTTGAGATGTCCGGGAATAGACTGGTAGCTGTTGAACTCAATAAAGAATATTCCACAAAGTATTAAATTAAGTTAATATGCTTCTTTTTGTTTTGTACGAATACTTTTTTCATCAATTAAAATGAAAAAAATACATTAATTTCTGTTAGAATAAAAATTAAGTTTATTACTATTTTTTAATAAAATGTATCTTTACACATAAAATGTATCAAAATTTGTTTTATTTAAGGCTTTTACATTTATAAAAATACAATTTTTCAAGTGTACGAATATTTATTTCTCCCCACTGTATATATGACAAAAATATAGTTTTAAGGTATGCTCTATTTATAGGTTGAAGTGTTCAATATCAAGGACAGAGCGTATGTAAATACACACACACGCGCGCACACACACACACACACATATATATATATATATATATATATATATATATATATATGCACTTTTGAATTTGCGACATATAAGTCGATTGATTTCAAATTCGAACTTTTAAGGGTACTTAAACGCTACTAAATTGTGTTTATGGTCCTCGTACTTTTGAACATTTGTTGTAATAAACATGTATGTACGGTCTGTATTGTATAGTGTAGCTTAGGTATGGCACAAGGCAGAACCTGTGGAGAACCAAGTGAGGATCGAACTCACTACTCAGTAGGAATTGATCTGGCAAGAGAAAATACTAACCATTTTAGCACGTAAAGTGTTCAAAATGACTTTCTAAACGTAGCTTAGATGTAGCACAAGGCCGAATGTGTGGGGTACCCACTGAGGATCGAACTCACTACTCGCAAGAGAAGCTTGTTAATCATTACACCACGTCGAATTGCCCGACGCCCTATGAATATGAATATGAATTTAGTGTTACGTGCCGAAAATGATTTTAAAATTAAGATTAAAGCATCTTTTATTGTTAATGTGTTCCTTTCATTATTACGTCAACTCTAGAAAAAAAAACGATAACAAATTTTGAATATCCATTTCATTAAAAGAATTCATATTAATTCTTGCAGTCATATTTATTTAATTTATCCATACAGGTATTCTCTTTATCGTTAAAGAAAATTCAATATTTTAGGAGGGAATATTAGGAGATCAAGAACTGTGATTATAATACATAGATTTCTACAGGTAATACGAAAAGTTTGTTTAATCTGATTTGTTGAAAGAGTTCCACAATCGCAAGAACAGATTACACTGACTTGTCAAAAGTTATGTGATAACAGTATGTACAGGTAGATGGTACCGACGTAACTTAACATCATTTAATTGACCAGTCCCAATAAGGAAACATTTCGAAACTCATCAGAAATATGAATGACGAGGAGGAAATGAGTGCCCCAGTCTATGTAAGCATTTCGTAGACCATGTCCTGCGCATATACAAGCATAGAGAGTAAGAGATGAACACTGATTATCTAGGCGTTCCATACCACATCCCAAACATATTTACTAATACAAGACAATAAGGTCGATGACACAGGTATTCACAGTTGGGATATGATCTGGAATAAATTAAGCATCTTCTATTAAGTGTTCTAAGAAATAGGATTCAGGCTAAACTTTTCAAAAACAGAAACTATGATCTGGAATTGGAATAAAAGCAGTGATGGCAGCTACCCTGAATCCATCATCAAAATGAAAACATCCTCTATCAATTGTTCTAAGAAATAGGACTCAAGATAAACCTTTATAAAACAGAAACTATGATCTGGAATTGGAATGAAAGCAGTGATGTCCCCTGCCCTGAATCCATCATCAAAATGAAAACATCCTCTACCAAGTGTTCTAAGAAATAGGACTCAAGATATACCTTTCCAAAACTGAAGCTATGATCTGGAATTAGAATGAAAGCAATGATGGCACCTACCCTGAATCCATCATCAAAATGAAAACATCCTCTATCAAGTGTTCTAAGAAATAGGACTCAAGATAAACCTTTCCAAAAGAGAAACTATGATCTGGAATTAGAACGATAGCAATGATCGCACCTACCCTGAATCCACGAGGAAAATGAAAACATCATCTTTTAAGTGTTTGTAAGCGTTCTGAAAGCAAAGGAAGTATTTGTCGCAGATTACTTCCACAACACAAAGAAAAATCACTGTAAGTACAGACTCGAATATCGGGGGCAGAATGAAATGCTGAAAACTCGATTCGCCGCTTCTATTAGGTTGGTGCAAAAATAATGACGTAATAATGTCGTTTTTTGACCTTAAAAAATACGTCAAAAACCGACATTATTACGTCATTATTTTTGCAACAACCTAATATCTCCCAAATCACAATGCGTGTAACCAGTCAGAAAAATATCTTACTTTCCGACAAACGTGGAAGCCAAAAATCAGATGTCGAGCAGATAAAACGAGCCCTGCGGATTGCCTTTGTACCTGATCGTTTCTTGGCTTAAAAGCTATTTCGGCACTATGACGGACAAGATGTTTGACGTCAAGTTAATACCCGAGTTTGATGGTTCAGTGACCGGACAAGCAGTTACTGAATGGATTAACATGATAGAACTTGTTTGTGACCTGTGTGGGATTAAAAATTTGACCATGTTCTTCCTCTGAGGTTGACGGGCGGGGCATTTGCTGTTTACCAACAGTTAAACTCGGAGCAAAAATCAAATGTCGAGCAGATAAAACGAGTCCTGTGGATTGGCTTTACGCCGGATAGTTTTTTGGCTTACAGTGTTCTAAGAAATAGGACTCAAAATAAACCTTTCGAAAACAGAAACTATGATTTGGAATTTGAATGAAAGCAGATAATCAAATGTTGACTTTCCACGCTACTTCAAGCAAAAGGTCACTTAGGAAGGACATTTCATCAGTACTTGAAAGAGTCATAACAGCTAATGGACTTGACAAACCTATTTTCTCGAAAGATTTGTTCTAAGAGAGAAAAAATATATAAATTCCAACCGACAACAACACTGGTTACTCGGTTGGCGCATCTTTCTTTACGCCATCAGTTGCGCGCTGATATCAGCTGATTCAATGTAAAGATGGAAAGTGCCGTAAATCATTAAACAGCGCATGATAATAAATGAATGGAGCATTTATAAAACAGGCAGGGTATCTGAAATCTCTTCATCTACGGTTTCACAAGTTTACCAGGAATACTTGTTCGTAGGCTTTAACTTAAACGCGTACTTGTCGACCACCGGTTCGTAACAAGCAACACTGGTCCAAATCAGATTCGCATGCAATCCAGGAGGTATAATAATAGTTCTCTAGCTTCCAACAGAAACAGAATAGCCACATTATTCTGAAGAGCTCGGTAGATAGTTTCAGTGATGGCCGTAAGCACATCAGCTGTAGATCGGGCAAATTAAATGCCAAATCCTGGTCAATATTGGAACAATTTTTTCAGTTTCAAGTTCTACCATTTCTATATCTCAAAAAAAAATTTGTTTCATTCTCTGAACTTATTTTCGAGGTATAGTGGAGTATTGGATAACAACTTGGATTGAGGAATTGGAGAGCCAAGTTTAAATTCCAGTCGAGTTTATTACATTCACTTAGGTGTAAATACCCTTGACTGGCTTATGGCCACATCACATTGAAACACTAGTTCCTAAACGATCACCACAGTTAAGCAACATTGAATCTGGTTAGTACTCTTGTTAATCGAAGAACAGATTTCCAATTCCTACTGATTTCATTATATTCACTTACGCACAAATACTCTTCGGACAGGTATGATTTCACCTCTTCTCTCTTGTTGGCATCAAGGCACCAGGTATGATGCCTCGCGAGTTTCTGGCATCTGACATCGTCATTTTGAAGAACTGGAATTGTATGGAATGTTGTCGAATATTCCAGTTGTTTCGTCTTAAGGTAAGGTTTACGTGTATCACAGATCTGATATTATAAGAAACTCCGTCAAAACGGTATGATGCAGGCTGTTAATGGTTCCATAATGGTGTTCAAGTGGCATTGGATCAGCTGGTTTGACTAAGGGACTAGTGTGTTTCACTAATTTATGATCGGTGTACCCGTTTCAAGACTAGATGTACACAAAAGCAGGATAATAAACTGACCATCAGAATAGGAGGATAGGTTCACCTATCGTCCGCTTCGTATTTCCTCATTTTTCTTCCGCTCGCAGCAGCGTCTTAATGTCATTATCGCCTTCATTGGGGTGAATTGATTAAAAAATGAGACTACAAATTCCTATTTCTACGGAATACAGTTAAAAGTTTATTCGACTTGTAATGTTCTGAGCTTCTGTCTTTTATGTGTTAATTATTTTTCTTCTCAAGAGGAGACAGATTCACTTATAGCCCGGTTCACACTCCTTCCTGCCTCTGCCCAAAGTCTGAAATTCGATTTACTATTTATTTTTTTTCTCAATAAGAGTAGATAGGTTTGCCTATTATGGGGTTCACACACCTCCCTGTCTTTTTTAATAAGAGCAGAAGTTTATCCTTTGTTTTCTATTTAGGATTGGATTTCCGATTCCTTCTAAAGTTTTTTTTTTTCATTCTCTTTCACTCTCAGTAGTCTCTTGCGTCTTTGTTGCATTATCACCTTGCTTGGGGTGAATTGATAAAAAAAAAATGCCCAAGTTGCGCAGAATTAGTTTGAGGAGCTTTCTAGAGATTTTTGATGAATAATGTGGTTACAACTTTTGTCCAACATGAGGTCAATTGAGAATTTATGAAACGTGGCGGCGAAGTCTATTCACAAAAAAGATTCTACAGCGTCAGATATCAGGGAACTGTGGCCAGTTATCAAGATGGTATGGCTGAAAAACTCATCAGATGTCTTCTGACTATTAGGGGAATTGATATCTGGTCATCCTCAGAAAACATAACTTTTATTTTTCTTTTTATCATATATTTTAGATAAAAATTTTTTTTTTTTAAAATGGAGTTCTCGAAAACTTTGCTAGTATTACGTCACATCTCCCCCTCTCTCTTCCACGTTTCACTCGAAATCACTCTCTTTCTACATTACCTTTCCTTACTATATCTTATTATTTGTCGCCCTCTCTTTTCTTTTTCTCTCACATTCTCTCCCTATTTCCCTATGTATTTCTTTTTTAGTCTTTCTCTCTTCCTCATAACGCTCTTTATCCCTCCCTCTTTATGTATCACCCTTTCATCTGCCTCCTTTCTCTTTTCTTCTACTCTTTTTATTTCTCCTTTTTCCTTACATTTCCTCTTTCTCTCTCTCTCTCTCTAACATCTTCTTTCTTTATCTCTCTTCCTTCCTCTATATTTTTGTCTATGTCTTTCTCTCTATCTCCTTTTCTTTCCCTCTCTATTAGTTCTTCTCGATTTCTTTTTATTCTCTCTCTCTCTCTCTCCCTCTCCCGCTGCCACTTGTATTACCACGCCCACTTCAAATAATTTTCTTTCTATCTTGTTCTATCTCCTCTACTCCTTTCCCTTTCTCAAAATATCTCCCCTTTTCTCTAGCTTTCCTCTCTTCTTTTTCCCTCCTCCTCTTTTCTTTTACTCTATCTGGAAAATCTTCTTTCCATCTCTTCTTCATCACTTAGTTTATTTTTTCTGTATTATCTTCCCCCCTCTGTCTCTGTCTGTCTGTCTCTGTCTGTCTGTCTCTCTCTCTTTCTCTCTGTGTCTCTGTCTATCTCTCTCTGTCTCTGTCTCTCTCTCTCTGTGTCTCTGTCTCTGTCTCGCTCTCTCTCTCTCTCTCTCTCTGTGTCTCTGTCTCTGTCTCGCTCTCTCTCTCTCTGTCTCTCTGTCTCTATCTCTGTCTCTCTCTGCCTCTCTCTGTCTCTCTCTCTCTATGTCTCTGTGTGTGTGTGTGTCTCTCTCTCTCTCTCTATCTCTGTGTCTCTATCTCTGTCTGTCTCTCTCTGTCTCTCTCTGTCTCTCTCTCTGCGTCTGTCTCTCTCTGTGTCTCTGTCTCTCTCTCTGTCTCTCTCTGTGTCTCTCTCTCTGTCTCTCTGTGTCTCTCTCTCTGTGTCTCTCTGTGTCTCTCTCTCTCAGAAGAAACTTAAAATAATTCCAAACCCAAACCACATCTTTCACATCTTAAAAGGTAAACTAAATATTTTCCATTATCTGCTCTAATTAAATGTAGCTGAAAATATTCATAAATTCTTATTTGCCGTGTCCCCTGAGGAGTTAACGATAATGACACCCCATAATTTACTATTCTTTATAGCTTTTAGCTATATTTAGGTTTTTCTACCCTTCCCACTCCAATTCCTTCCACAATTTACACATTCTCAAACAGATATCAGAATTACTAATACAAAATGCAGAAGCCATGTTTTATCAATTATGTAAAACCTGTTGACAAACTACGTCACAAAGAATTGTTGGAACTGGTAGGTAACCTTGCTATTTGTTAAAAATATTAGAATAATTTAGAACATATACTGGCATCAAACCGCCTGCATACACAGAGAAAATGACTTCAAAATGGCGTAAGGCAAGGATGTGTCTTCTCACCAGACTTATTCAACCTATACCGTGAGGCAATTCTAAGAGAATTAGGAGCTCTACCAGCATTCATTATTGGCGGTCACAATCTTAATAATGTAAGATATGCAAATGGAAAAACTGCTGATAGCAGACACAGAAAGAAAACTACAATAAATCCTACAGCAGGCAGTGAAGACAGAATGTATGGTTGTTTGCAAAATGAACAGACCAACATGGAAGTTACAAATCAAACACGTACAATTTAATTATAACTTTTTGCTTGTGACTCTGCGTAAAAAAATACAAAAAAAAACTGCTGTGATGTTAACAAAGCCTTTACCAGATGATGGCCTTAGAGACTGCTATAGGTTTAGAGCTGAAACATATTCAGAGCATCTGACGATCCGAACAGAGATTTTTTGGTTTTTTGAAAACAATGCAAGAATGCTGGATGAAAATAGGCCTCAAGATGTATTCTTTTATTCATAAATATCCAGTTAATGTTCAAGAGTCCAGGAAAGACTCGTCAATTCAATGATGTAATGTTTTAGTGAGCAAAGTACATGACATCTACAGGGCGCTGGAATTTCAAGACCAGGATAGATATTATCTGATCTGATGAGACGCCCGCCTTTTAATATTTAAACTAGTAGCTTTTGAACTGCTGGGTAACCTTGACATATTTGGGAAGGATATTAGAATAATCCAGAAACTATATTGTGAACAAACCGCCTGTATACGGATAGAAAATGAATTCAATCAACATACAAAAATAAAAAGGATATTGACCAACCGCCTCACGCGGTCAAATGTGGCACAAGGCCGAATTTAATGTGGGGTATCCGAGCCCGTAGGCTCGGCCAAAAATTCCCCGTAGAACCCGCATAAAACAGGATCTGGTTGCTGTTTCCCGAGACGAGACTTTGCCCTTCGACATAGCTTCGTCTGGAGATCCTCTCTACACGGAGGCAGAGAGTTTGACCAGCACAGCTGGAGACGAATCTCCAACTGCAGGATATCTACTAACTTCCACACTTGCTCAGGCTCGGCCAAAATACTCCGTATAAAACGGGGTCGGGTAGCTGGTTACCGAGACGAGACTGACCTTCGACATAGCCTCGTCTGGGGATCTTCTCTGCCCGGAGGTAGAGAGTTTGACCAGCTCAGCTGGTGACGAATCTCCAACTGCATGATATCTACCAACCAACCCACGTGGTCAGATGTGACACAAGGCTGAATTTAATGTGGGGCAATCCGAACCCGTAGGCTCGGCCAAAATTCTCCGTAGACCCCGTATATAACGGTGTCGCGAAGCTGTTTCCCGAGACAAGACTCTGACCTTCGGCATATCCTCGTCTGGGGATCCTCCCTGCCCGGAGGCAGAGAGTTTGACCAGCTCAGCTGGAGACGATTCTCCAACTTGAGGCCAACATATATTATTTAGTACTGTATTTATATGAATGGAGACATACCCATTATCGTCCATAGGTATACTACAACAGTGTTTCTTCTCACTAGACTTATTCAACCTATACAGTGAGGTGACTCTAACAGAATTAGAAGTACTACCAGGATTCGTTATTGGCAGCTACAGTCTTAACACCATAATATATGCAAATGATAGTGTCGATAGAAGAGACAGAAAGGCAACTACAAGAACTCCTACCAAAGACAGTGAAAGAAGGTGAGAAGAAAGTTACTAAACATCAGTTGCAAGAAGACAGAATCCATGGGTGTCAGCCATAGGAACAGCAAGACATGCAAATTCCAAATTGGAGATACTAACATTACAACAATTTAAATATCTGGGAAGTGTTTGAACAGAGGACGGAAAGTGCTCCACCAAAATCCAAAGGTCCGTTAGGTTAACAAAAGATGCCTCCCAAAAGCTAAGAAAAGTGATAAGAAACAGGAAAATGTCATTAGAAAGAAAAGTGTATTGAAATGTTACGTAATACTAGTACTCCAATATGGCAGAGAACACTGAATAATCTCCTCGCAGAAATTTAAACCAACAGAAATATGGTTTTACAGAAGGATGCTGAGAATACCATAAACCGAATATGTGTTTAAGAGTTCTAGAGAAAATGGAAACAAAAAGGACAATTATACTTAACATCAGAAAAAGACAGATGAAATTTCTAGGGCGCATAATGAGGAAAGAGGGCTTGGAAAATTTGATACTCACGGGACAGATTGAAGGCATGAGGAACAGATGAAAAATTGTAAAATCCACCTAGGTAGCTTAATTAAGTGAATGGCGGAATGGCGGATTTTAGGACAGATAACGAAAAAGCAATTTATTAAGAGCTACAAATACAGGTAATAGTGGAGTGCTATGATCTCCAACTTCCTGAAGGGACATGGCAAATAAAAGAAGTTTAGCTATTTGCTTCTCTCATCAGCCCTTCAACTTGTCTTTTGAGTGTCAAATTCTCCAAGCTGTTTTTTTCATTTTGTATTCCAGAATTCTCAGGGCTAAGCTACAATACATACTAATGAAGAGGATTGCAGTCTGGGAAGTCGGATAGCAAGATTTAAAGGGTGATGTGGCCGCAGAAATTGTCTGACTGCCATGACTGGGTTCTCTTGCTTGTGTGGCATGGTTCAGAGTACTCTTGTCAGACAGAGTGTATTTCAGAAGCCACCCTCTTGACCCAGGGCAATACTACCTCCTCAAGGCACTTGATGAAGGCCCCCGTGTTGAGTCCGGAGTCCTCACAAGCAAATTTCGTGAGTTCCTTTCTTAAGGGAACGATCTTCTTAGTCACCATTAGACTCATCCAACACTTTTTGAATCCTCTAAAATGTCCTCAGATTGCCACGCAAATACTCTGAAATTCTCGTATTGGAGCTTGAGGCCCGAATGCCAAACAGTACAGCATGACGTTTCCAAATTTCTTGAGAACTGAATTGCATCATAGTACTCTTTTCTCACAGACGGTGCCCAACTGACCCATGTATAATGTGCAGTCGACAAAATCAAAAAACAATCAACGTGCATGCGGGAAATGAAAACTATAAAATGGCGGCAATTTACCCAATGAATCCCGTATATATATATAATGGACTCTCCTGTCGTTTTCGACGTATGGGGATCTGACAACTTAATTGATTCAGTTATGAAATTTTGTGCGATAATATTAAGTGGCACTTAAGACTCGCTAGTGATTTACAAAGGGGACTACATATGGAGCAAGAGTGAGGATTGTGGGATTAGATAACTGTTAAATTGGCTGACCTTTTAGATCTTGCTCTCGCTTCTTGAAAACGATTCAGACAAGCTGATTGAAAACTGCTGAATCCACTAAAATACGTTGATCGCCATTCTACCCGCTCCAGGGCTAAGCGCTCGAGGGTGTTATGAGGTATATTGACTGCTGACAAGTTGCTTTTCAGTTTGTCTTTGTATCTTAGCCATAGGCGTCCTATATTCCTGCAGCCCTGATCTAACTGGTTGTACAGTATGATCTTGGGTATCCTGTCATCAGACATTCTCAATATATATATATATATATATATATATGTGTGTGTGTGTGTGTGTGTGTGTGTGTGTATACGCACACGGACATATATATATATATATATATATATATATATATATATATATATATATATGTATGTCTTCATCTTCTGAAACATTTTTAAATCAATTTTTATCATCATGAATTAGTTTTCTAAGGAATCATTTTTTTTTCTCTAGAGCCAGTTCACTGCCAGCCAGATTTGCTTGTGAGACAGTTATTAATTTAATTTGGGAAAAGGAATTCAGTGAATTATTAAGGGCATTTTATTGAAGGCTCGATGATTCTTGACGAAATGAGATTGATTGCGTTAGTATCGCCATGTTTTTCTTCCTTTTTATTCTTCTAAAGACAAGTAGACGAAAAACATGAGACAAAAATATACTGATGATTTGGGAAAAAGCTGAATTCAAGGAAATCAAGATGATAAAGCCTTGAAGAAGATACAATGAAGAAGAAGAAAAATAATAAAGAAGAGAGGGAGATATAATTTGAAAAAGAATGAAGATTTCTCTCGCCAGAATCTATCTTACATATTTATAACTCTACTTTCCACCCGTTATTTGAATATTGCTGCCATATATGGCCCGATGCTCCTGCTATATATTTAGAGATCCTTGATAAAATCCAAAGTAGAATTTGCAATTTTATTAGTCCTGACCTGGCATCATGGCTTCAGACCCATTCCCACCGCCGAAACGTAGATTCTCTGTGTTTTTTCCAGAAATACTTTCATGGTAATTATTCTGTTGAACTCTCTTCTGTGGTACCTAGATTTTATCAACGTAAGCGCAGTACTAGATTGGCAGCTAGGTCTCATCATTTTACAGCTGAAATGGATAAATGTAACCGTATGCTAACATCTTCTATCGCACTTCTTGCTTGTGGAACTCTCTTCCGGCCTCTTGCTTGCTTACCAGTCAAATTTGATCTTCAATAATATAAATGCAATGTGAAACGTTAGATTTGATTATAATTTGTTCTTGTTCTTTTATTGTCCTCTATCCTTATTAGTAGTTTTTCCATATATTCTCTAACACTCAGTAACCACTTGCGTTCTAGTGGTTTTATTGCCTTTCTTTGGGTGAAATGATTAAAAAACAGAAGAAGAAAAAGAGGAGGAGAAAAAATTTTTTAAATGTATTAAGTATAAATAATGAAAAAGTAGAAATAAAATCGGAATAAAAACGGGAGAAGAAATAATGAAGAAAGTAGGAGAAATAAAAAATGAAGTAAAGAGCAAAAAAGAATTTTATGAAGAAGAAGAAGAAGAAGAAGAAGAAGAAGAAGAAATGGTGAAGAGGAAGAAGACTTAAGGCGAAACGACAAAAAGGAAGAGGGGACAAATAGAGAAAAGAAAGAAAGAAGAGAATAAGATTTAAGAAAGAAAGAACAATACAGAAAAATTACTGATACGAAAGCACACACACACAGACATACAGACACACACATAGATACATACATACATATATATATATATATATATATATATATATATATATATATATATATTATTTTAATATAATTTAATTAAAACAGGTAATACAATTTGTAAATAAAAATATATTTGAGCAAACCGATATCAGTAAAAAAAAGAAAAGACTAAAAACATCCGTTTTGGTCAAAAATAATCAATCAGCACCGCAATGCCTTGTCAAAAGAAAAAAAACACTGACAGAATAAATTATGTAAAAACGTAAAAGTTCTCAATACACTAAGTAGAGCAAAATCTAAAAAAACCTAGTGAGCCAGAATCTACCTATCAATGTTTTACCTAACGGATCTTCAAGGTATTTCTGGCTACTTAAGTAGTACCCTGAAGATCCGTTAGGAGGAACTTGGCTCACTAGGTTTTATATATATACATATATACATAAATGGGGTATATGATACTGACAGAGTTATGAATTATTGACTATTGGAAAACATTAATGAAAGTATATTGTCTTGAAAATATATCCGATTATGCATTTCGTGCTTTAGGCTTCATCAGAGCGAAAGCGAAAAATGAGTTGCGTGTGTATTTGAGTATGTTTATTAAAGAAAGAAATCTTATATATATATATATACTAGCAGCATGGCCCGGCGTTGTCCGTGCATGATTCAAAAATCGCTATCACTTGACTTAAAATATTTTTGCCCTTACTTGCCTTTAAAGGAGTGCCCTTTACCTTGCTGATGTTGCTACATGTCTTACTTCTTGCCTATCCCACACTGCGAAGTTTTTCTAAGCTCTATACTAAACATTAAATCTGTTACGAAAAAAGAACTAAACAAAATGAACACAAAACGATCAGCTTTAAAAAAGACTCGTAACTGGAAAAACCGAATGAAAAAAGAATGTTAACAACAAATACTTTTTCACACCCATCCCAGTTCTGCGGAATCAGAATCAACGTTCAGTTTAAGCAAGCGAATGAGCCAATTGGAGTAAAGTACCATGCAGATTTAAATTTTTCCCACTTGTGACGAATGCAGCTATCGATTTTTTGCATGTTAGCATGCTAGTTAACATTCGTGTCAGTCAGCTGTTGGCTCTCACGCTGGCCAATAGAATCTCCCTGCATATTCGTGGCAGCCAGCTATAGGCTCTCACTCTGGCCAGTAGAAAATGGCCGCAAACTACATGAAACTGCCGTAGAAGCATGAAAAATCGATTATTTCAACTATCGATGGGAGTTAAGAAATGTAAAGTTGGTCTTGGCCTTCCCGCTAACTTGGAGCATGTGCATGTAAATTTTTGTGCAAATGCGTCGAAAATTGCGGCGGTGCAATCGTTACACACACACACACACATCCTGCCTTTATATATATATATATATATATATATATATATATATATATATATATGTGTGTGGGGGGGGTGTAAAACATTTCAGATAGAATATGTCTATAAAAGGAAAATATGAATAAAGACAGAAAGAAAACTTTTTCTAGCTGACGCGTTGCGTTTCGTCCTCTCTGGCACTTTATCAAGGCAAATGTAAGGAATTTATTTTGTAACAAGTATTGAAAAACAAGAGCTGAAATGTTATTGATTTTTTCAAGATTTTTAAGTTTAGAAACTCTCATAAATATTCATCAAATCAGGCAAAAATTAAAAGAGAAGGAAAAATCCTCGAGAGTGCGGCCATCAAATTTTATCAAAATATATATCTGCGCCCTGGATTCTATCTCAATACCTCCTTTCCTGAAAGAATTACTAATTTCCCAAACCAAGATACATGACTACAAAAATGTTAAAAATTCCCAAGCCATGACACATGGCTACAAAAATGTAAAAAACTTTAAAGAAAATGGTTAAATTCTTAAACTCGTGTTATTCAAAATATAGAACACATAAGTGAATCCAAAACTAAAGTACTACACTACTTACATCGTTCGGACTATTGTCCTCATCTTTGTCGCCATATTTATTACAACGTTTCGGCAAAGTGGATAAAGAAAGAGTGTGAGTTCAATACCCGGTTAAGGCAGTGGAGAACTTGGTGAGGGGAATTTATAAACATGGATCACAATTTGAAACTGTGGATGCAGTTTATGCATCCTGGGCGAGCATCCCAACCACCCTCATGCAGAAGTTAATAATGAGTATACCAAAGCGAATTTTCAAAGTAATTCGCAAAAATGGAGGATATACTGAGAATTAAATTGTCGTTGTGACTTATTTGTAAATAGTTGCTATTTTTACTTACATGGTCTTATCTTTATGACCCACCAAAAATATTCTTTTTTCAATGTTGGTTTAAATTAATCAATTAAAAGCTTAAAATGTTCACTTGTTTGTTGATAGTAAGAGTAGTTTATATTTTTTGTAACCCTATTGTATCTGATCTTAAGATATTCACCAAGGGTTTTATTTATTTATATATATATACATATATATATATATATATATATATATATATATATATATATATATATATATATATATATATATATATCATTTATTCGAAAATTATAACATAAATATGTTATAAAATCACTACATATATTATACTTGGATATATATATATATATATATATATATATATATATATATATATGTAAAATTGCTGGCCACTCGTATTCGAGGATACCCGTTTACTAGGGCGGCTAGCCAATCCCTATTGTAGACGCTCGCTCAGACACATTTGTGTTTGTTCAACTCCCACAGAGCCAATCTTTGTTTTATATTGCAACTATGCTGATCAGACCTTAGTAAAAGTTTCTGTGAATGAACAATATGAACAACGCCAGCGCACTCAAACCCTCGGTCACGATGACTTGTGACTTCGTGCTAGCACAGCCATCGAAAGCTCCCAGGGATAACTTCTGCCCAATTTCACTGACAATTCTTGGATCAACCCGTGGTATGGCAACTGCTCTGACGAGCTTTTTTCACTGGTGCCCCAAATGCATGAATTTAAACGTGCTACTAGGTGGGCATCTCGGTCCCACACTCTCAATGTCGAAATGATTAAATGTAACCACCTCTTCTACTCCAACAGCTTCTTCTCTTGCAATTCCCGACAGTGAAACCCTTTTTCTCTTACTTGCTTCCCTGGTGGATATAATCTTAAAATATTCAAATGTAATGTCAATCGACATCTTCTGATGCCTTGATCTTGATCCCCGTTCTTCTATATATCCTTTTCTCAAACACCCCTGTTTATTCTTTACGCTCTGTGACCCTTTGTGTGCTAGTGGCCCTCCCACCATATTCACCCACCCCCCATCCTAAGTAATCTGGCGTATGAAATAGGAAGAACTGCGCTATTGACTGATTAAAATAAATAATAGTGAATAAGAATAAGAATTTTCTTCAAATGTCAGTAGAATTAAAATAAATTCGGTCTTTCAGAAATTTCATCTGAAAAATCTATTAATAAAAATACAAATAAATGATAAATTTGAATAAAATCTTTTCTATCAAATCATGTTTACAGCCATATCTGCCTGGCGTCAGTTTAAACTGATCTCTTTTTTTATAGTGATTTACTAAGCATAGTTTAGATGGGGCACAAGGCCGAAAGGATCGAACTCACTACTTAGTTGTAATTGATCTAGCAAAACATGGGGATTTTTCTAAGCGTAGCTTAGATGTGTCACAAGGACGAAAGTAAAGTGCATCCAGTGAGGATCAAACTCACTCATAATTGATTTAGCTAGACATGCTTGCCAACCATTACACCATGTCGAGGTGCAAAAATAGAGATTGACTAAGCGTCGCTTCGATTTGGTACAAGGACGAATATATGGAGCACCCAGTGAGGATCGAAGAGTTTATAGTTTACAATTATAGTTTAAATACATAGACAATGGCCTACCACCGAGTATGGCAATTAGGTCACATGTCATGGGAGTCACGTGGGAGGCACGTTCGAGTGGATCGTCACGACGCCATTGAATAAATAATTTGTAATGTAATATTCATTAATTAGACATTAAGCACTGAATCACCTGGCAATATTCGACATCGACATACCGATTGTTTCTCACGACTTTGATTTTAGAAGGTACTGATTGGCGGTAAGGAAGGTGAAATTTAAGTCCTTTCTTAGTTCTTTGCTGCTACTCCTCTTTCCGCAGTTATACAGAGCCGCCGATGCGTATTTCCTCCGAACCGCTCGACTGGAAGAAACAAGCTTGATTGGGAGTCCCAGGCAGTGCTTTGTGACCCTCTCCCTCTCTCTCGCTCTTATCAACATTTGCTTTTTTCTATTTGGTATGTCCCGGAAAGGGATATATTTGTTCGAAGTAGCAAAGTAGTTTTGGACTACTGTAACCGGGTAGGACAAATCTAGCAGTTAACCGTAACGGACTGGTCCTCATCGTAGTGGTAGGCAATAGGCGTAGGCCAATAGGCGAAGACAATAGGCGTCGTTCCTGTACCTCCACATTAGTCTGTATTTATGGCTGACACCAGCCAATCATATTATTGTGAGGAGGGACCCAGGTGTATGCATATATATTACATCACTACTTATATTTATATTAGTTACAGATTAAACTAAGCACAAGTGAGGAAACATTTTCGGATTTTTACTTTATTCTGGGATCTTTTTTTCGTCCAAATCCGCGAATTTGTTTTGTTCATGCTAAATCTCGGAAATAAATGATATAAAATTCACTATATTTTATTGATAATGTTGAATGTGATATTATTATTCAAATTTTAACAAAAGAATCTCAAGCTGATGTTGAAAATTGCCGCAAAACATTGTTGATTTATCTAAGATGGAATGATCTATTATGACGTGTCTCTAATTTGTATTTAGATCCATTGGATTTATTTTCATTTTGTTTTAGTTGAATTGTTCGCCGTTGTTGCATTATTGTACTTAATTAGATTACAACAAATTTTGTAATTTATATGAATTCAACCTTATGAAAATTGATATGTAGAAGAGTGAGGACCTCGTATCATAGATTCGTGGGGGTGGCGCACGAAACCATTGCACTGGCCCTCCTTCGGTGCACAGTATTGCAGAACATTCTGTTAATATTGAAACATTAAAATATGATTTTGTTTTGATATAACGTGTTCAAAAGTACCTTCTTCTGATGCCATTATATCATATTTATATTTAACTAGCTATCAGGCGTCATTTAAGCTAGCTCCTACAAAGGGCTCTTGATTGAGACATCATCACAATAGGTTGGGAGGAGTAGATGTGATAGGCAACAAACTACAGAAGAACTCAAAATTGATTGCTCAAAATTGATTAAGTATTGCATTAATATTTAAGTTTACCTTTTAAAAGTTCAACAATAATTCTTCTTCTGTCACTTAATTTAAAGACAATTTGATGTACGTAGATCCTTACTTTCCGTACAGACAATTATTTCTTTTCATGGATGAATTTCGCTGATTTCGCAATTAATTTCGATTATTCTCAAATTTATTTCCAAGTTATAAAAATTGTCAGCGTACAAAAAAAATTCGTCGCAAAAAGTCACGTAAAAAAATAGCCGAAAACAATCGCAGTAATGAAAAATTGGGAATCTAAAATTCAGGATTAGGGTCCGGGTCCGACACTGAATGTTTTTAACGACCTCTAGGAGTAAATTTGTCACAGTGACACACTAACATTTATTATATAGATTACAATTTTAAAGGACAATTAAAGCATGATTTCTTATAGTCTGCGATTATGTACTATAAAAGATTTTGTTTTTTCTGATAATTTTGATGCTATACTTTCGTTAAAGATTGCGTTTATATGACCCAATTCCAAATGTAAATTCAAATCATTTTCTTTCTTATTGTAGGAATATGGATTTAAAAAATGTCTGTTTATTAGAATTGCACTTCTTTTAGAAAAGTTAATGTGACTCTGAATTTTGCTTCTGACGACGAAAACAAATATCAAATCTCTTTTTCCCGAAAAATAGTAATTATCATCTCAGCTTTCGTTAAAAGTGAACCTTGTGACGTTTCTCTATACCTATAACGTATGTTTCCAAGTAGGCAATCTTTAAATCTTAAAAATTACCCCCCAAAATAGAAGTTCGTCTAATACAACCGTTAGAAAAAGCTAACCTTAAATCCTGTCGTGTATGAGTAGACTGGTATGTTTGCATCATGGATCGCCGGAGACTAACAACTGCTTCGGTATGGTAACTACCAATATGAATATTTACAGTTGAAACAATTCGTATTATAATGCTTTACTACAGTTATAAATTTAATAAAACTACTTTTACTTTTTCATTTCACAATAAAATGCAATATTCAAGAGATGATTACACAACAATTTGCAAATGATCTTCTGAGCAACATATACAAGTAACGTAAACAAATCTTTCTTTCCTGATTTCTAGAAATAGACCTGCGTTCACACCAATCGTTATTTCAAATAGTAGTGTTTAATAAGAACAGCTAAGATAACACTATTTACATTATTCGGACTATTGTCCTCATCTTTGTTGCCATGTTTATCACAACGTTTCGGCCGTTGTACGCTCCGGCCTTCTTCAGATGGTTGGAATGTCGAAGTGAACCCTTTATTTCGCTCGCTAGGGTAGACTATTCTAGTTCCACGTGCCATGTCTATTGGATGTCAGTTAACAGTTATCTCCTGTTAATTCCTCTCTCCAAGTTCTCTCACTGTCCTATGGACAAATAGCACGGTGGATAAAGGCGTTGGTTAGATCCAGTGACAGGACGCAAACAGTTGTGAGTTCAATACCTGGTTAAGACAGTGTAGAACTTGGAGAGGGGAATTAACAGGAGATAACTGACATCCATTAGATATGGCACGTGGAACTTGAACAGTCTACTCCAGTGTGCGAAATAAAGGGTTCAGTTCGACATTCCAACCACCTGGAGCGTACAACGGCCGAAATGCTGTGATAAATGTAGCAACAAAGATGAGGACAATAGTCCCAATAATGTAAACAGTGTACATAATACCACATTTCAGAAATATTGACAGATAAAATAGGATTTATATTTCAACTTAAAATTAATTGTCATTGTGGTGTAAAACAATAAAGTCATTTAGCATTAGATGCAAACTTTATTTTTTAACAACATACTGATGTAATGGAATAACCTGCTACCCCCATGAGTGGTGGCACTGTATGTGGTAACCACCTATAAGTATCCGTTAGAACAGCGTACAGGAGAGACGAGCTGGGATCTGCGAGAACTAGCGGCCTTCGAATAGCATCACCCACACAAATGTACTGACTTGCGATGACCGTGTGCATAACTATTACTTCCTTGCTTGTTGTACTGATTTCTACAATAAACCTGTTACTATTCATCCACCATGTTTCTCCATTCCATATTCCTATTAGCACGGAATATAACACATAAATTATACGGTGTTCCGGTGTTAAGCAACAACACATTTAAGATGTCATAAAATCTTTATTTCTTATTACAAAATTTAAAAAAATAAGACACCCACATACGTAATTAAAGCCCTTCAAAATTACTATAATCATCACCATCTGATGCAAAGAAATCATCATAAACATCATCATCATATGGGTATCGGTCAAAATCTTGTGAATCAGCTTCGGCTTTAATGTCAGTGTCATCTTCAGTACAATCTGTTGCAGTTAAGATACTACATTTTTTTAATGATTTTTCAACGGTTTCTACTTTTACATTCACCCAAGCATTTATTATAGATTCAAATTTGCTCGTGGTAGCGTAGGCTAGCTTACGTACGATAGACTAGTCTACGTTTTCGGTCGTCTTATACTACGGATATCAGATAAAATCACAAACATTTACGTAGATTTTGGGTCTTGTCTTATCTATAGGTCGCCTTATACGTGGAAATATACAGTATATAGATAAAATGACTAAGAAATGGGTGTTTTTTTAATAAAAAGATTATAAACGCTACTCTTTTTGTTACAGTCTCTCTTGCTAACTGTCTACGTTCTCCTTTCGTATACCTAACATCCCTGTGACAAAGCTTACTTCTTGCTATAGAAATACGAAAGAAAACGGTTCATAATGACTGGGGAAAACTATACAGATAAAATCACAAACACTTACCTATATTTTGGGACCGTCTTATCTATTGGTCGCCTTATACGTGGAAATATGTGGCATACTGATAAAATGAAGAACTAGATGTTATTCAATAAAAAAAATCTAACCCCTACTCTTTTTCTTAGTCTCTCTTGTCTACATGTCTATGTACCCTTTTCAAATACCTAACATCCCTGTGACAAAGCTTTTTTAGAAACTACTTCTGGAATTTTCTCGAAGTAAAGTAGAACTATTCAGAATGTCGAACGATATTTGTGGGTTGCCCGTAAATTGGTCTGTAGTGAGACGGTCGATGACCTGTCTCTTGGTAATTTTCTTCTCAAAGATGTGCTCGACGTAAGTGGGTCATTTGCTAGAATGCCATTATTGTACATATCCTGAAAGTAGTGATGTTTTCGATTCGATGTTTTCGATTTCCCTTTGACTTTGGTATTTCAGAATGCCTCAGTTCCTTTCCAGCCATCCCCAAACCTTTTTCGAAAATCAATAAATGATTTTTCTCTTTTCTCTTTTCATCCGTCCAGAGATAAAAAAAAAAGAGCTTTGTCGGTTCTAAAATGATTTCAACTTCCAAATTGACACGATGACACAATTCTTTTGTTCTCCTCAAGAAAAACTTCTATGAAGAATTAATACACTGTTCCGCCAATTTTTTCTTATATTTGCAGAAAGTGTAGAATGAGGAAAATACAAATGTCAAGGCACCTCATTAAAAAACGTCTTTTTATTAAAATTTAATTCTTTTATTAAAGTTTACACAAGTCTCGTGATTCATTCAAAGTAGAATTTTATTGAATATGAATGCAAGAGGAGACATGAAATTAATCGTATGAACATAAGGAGGACAGATATTGATCTTAGATTTGGAGTTTTTAATTATTCAGGGAAGCACCAACACGGGAGCCTGTTAGCAGTTTTTAGAAAAGCCTTTCTTTTATAATGATGTTCACCTAATGCAAGTGCCAAAGTAGAAGATTGCTGTGTGGTATTGTAAGAACGTCCAACGGGCAATAAGTGAAGTCCCTAACTTTTTTTGCAGAAAACAACCCTGGACTTGAAAAGATCAAGATTGAAGCAATTGGGAAAACATCTTACCGGGAATCTGTTCGACAAAGCAGCAGTTCTTGAGAATAAGCTATTCGAGGGAACGCATTTCTTACTACAAAAGGAAAAAGATAACGGTTAACCTTCGACTTGAAGAGATCAAAATGGTAGCAACATTCTACCGGAAGTTTGTTCCACAAAGCAGCATTTCTTGGGAAGAAGCTGTTTGAATGGAGCTGACTTCTTACTATTGGAATACGAAAAGAAAACGGTTAACCCTACACTTAGAGAGGTTAAGATAGTAGGGATTGGGAAAACATCCTCCCAGCAGTCTGTCCCACAATGCAGCAGTCCTTGTGAAGAATCTGCCTGAATGGAACTTACTATAGGAATACGAAAGGAAAAGATAACAGTAAATCATCGACTTGAAAATGTCAAGATTATAGCGATTTGGAAAAAATTCTGCTGGTGTCTGTTCTACAAAGCAGCAGTCCTTGGGAAGAAGCTGTCTGAATGGAACTGATTTCTTACTATAGGAACACGAAAAGAAAACGGTTAACCCAACACTTGAAGAGGTCAAGATTGTAGTGATTGGGAAAACATCCTGCTGGGAGTCTGTTCCACAAAGCAGCAGTTCTTGGGAAGAAGCTGTCCAAATGGAACTTACTTCTTACTATAGGAACACAAAATGAAAGGATAATCGTTAAACATATACTTGAAGAGGTCAAGATTGTAGTGATTGCGAAAACATTCTGCTGGAAGTCTGTAACACAAAGCAGTAGTTCTTGGGTAGAATCTGTTCGAATTGAACTTGCTCCTTACTAATGGAATACGAAAGAAATGGGGATGATTCACCCTTGTGCTCGTGAGACGGCAGGTCCCAGTTGTAAACGTCAAGGAGGGTAGGACTAAGGTATGTACTGCATCATGACTCACTTTTATTAACCGCAATCTTTTCTGCATAACCCCATGAACGTCACATTTTGCATTTTTCTTGCGCTTATACCACACAACTCAGAGTCCCTCTTGAGAGGACCTTGTATTTGGTGAATATTAGTTTTAAAAAAACTTCAGACCCAGTAGATATACAAAACATGAAGCTTCCTTACAAGAGCGATGATTCATCGTGACTGAAGAAAACTCAGTGTCAAACCCGTGAGAATTAAAAGATTCTTTCTTGTTTTTGAAGTGCTGAAACTTACAAGCCATTTTATTTTTTCCCGCGTTGAGCTGTTCGAGCTGGCTCAGAGCAGAGATCAGCTGTCAGGCACCGTTTATCGTGATTTTTGAAGGTGCGTCTATAAACTGCGCTATCATCAGCATAGATACCCTCATGGTACAATGTGCAATTTATTTATCTTGTAGAATACGATTGATCTCAGATAAAGCTATATTTAGAAGTCGGTATCACACCCAACTCTCAGGAAGGACAGATGCATCAACAAATTGAACTGAGAGATAACCTCCAACAAACCAGGCGCAGATCAGCTCATCACAGGCTCACATGTAAAGGTGGTCGATCTAGTTACGCTTTAGATGTGTATATACGGAATGAAACAGATAATAGGTAGATATATAAACACCCACTCGAAAGAGAAGAGAGTTTTCGATCTTCGCAATGATGTAAAATCCAGGTTCAACCCAATGCCACAGACCAACTCGCCGACAGTAATTGACAAATCCAGACTTGAATAAGTAATAATCTTGCGTTTGAAATATTCAGTCTTGTGTTCTTATAAGCCTGTAAAGCTACGGTTACGATTTCTTTTGGCGAAAATTCCTTTGGCAAAGTATTTGTTTTGATGTCTATCGTCTGATTCACTCAATTAATAAGCAATGGATATCGTACAGTCTTCGCTTTTGTCTGCTACCTCTCTTTGCAAGCTGTTATTTACACAAATCTCTATATTGTCAGGAGACGAACTGCAATTTTGTAACTACGCTTGGTGAACGTTGAATGAAAAAGTATCCCAAATCTGAAACGATCTGTTGGATTTTCTTTTCTTTTTAGAGTTCATTTGTAACTCCTTTGCTTTGCGATTTATTCCACGTGAAGCGATCCCAAAGTTAATGTTTAAGTGGAGCCCGTTTAGATTAATCGCGAGTCCCCGAAGAAAATTGGATGGAAATTTTCGACTATCTTAAAAGAAATTAATTCAGCGTTTATATACTTTATTCACAATACCTAAGATTAAAAATGGTTTATTTTGTTAATCCACCTTCTCAAAATATTACAAGCAAAATGAAAACAAGAAAGAAAAATGAAGATTGTATCTGTCTATGTTTCTGAGATGAGGTATTATGTACACTATTTACATTATTCGTACTATTGTCCTCATCTTTGTCACCAGGTTTATCACAACGTTTCGGCCGTTGTACGCTCCGGCCTTCTTCAGGTGGTTGGAATGTCGAACTGAACCCTTTATTTCACTCACTGAGGTAGACTGTTCTAGTTCCACGTGCCATGTCTAATGGACGTCAGTTATCTCTCAAAGTTCTCCAACGCTTTAACCAGGTATTAAACTCAAGGACACATGGCACAGTGGATAAAGGCGTTAGTTTAGATCCAGTGACAAGACCCAAAGAGTGTGAGTTCAATACCCGGTGGAGAAACCTCTGCACCCGTTCAAAAGACCGGGAAGGAGTGTGAATTAGGTAATAGGCTTTTTGTAAGATTCCTATTTAATTATGTCTTCTTTATTTTTTTTATTTTTTTTTATTTCATCATTTATTTTTCTTCATTTTCTTTTGTTTCTTCTTTTTTATCTTCTTTTTCTTTCTTCATTTTTCCTTCTTCTTCGTTCGCTTATCAAAATGTCCTTATATTCAGAGATTATTTCGTATTCCATCCTTTTCTCATACTTCCTCCCTTTTCTATCCTGTCATCCATTTATTTCAGTTTATTCATTTTTTTTTAATATGATTTCCACGTTTACCGTCATGGCGCCATTGATTTTGATTTAACAAAAAAAATGAAGATTAGGAAGATTATGTAGAGCCAATCTACCCATTGAAGAGCTGCCGCTTGTCTTAAATTCAGCTCACAAATTCACACAATAATCTCGGTACAATCGCCTGCTACGAGCGGTTGAGAAAATGACGAAAAGATTGCTCTTGGTATCTGGTCGGCCATTTTGAATCATTTCACTCGTTCAGCTTCAGGTAATTTTAACTTGATTTTCTCTTCACCAATGAGCAGAAAGTTTTTGAGTAGCACTTAAGACAATTCTCAAGAGAAAACGGATAAATTCCAAGCCGAGTCGGACTAAAATCGAATCAGTCGAGTTCTTTGAGAATCTCCACGGCTTTTCTTTATCAATGGCTTCCACTTATACCAGAGATTTTTTTTTCTTTGCTGAGAATCGGTGCCAGCTAAAAAATATTTGCATATGCCGGTTAAAGAATTTTTACAAGACTAATACTAGAAGCGTTAGGCGCTTACTAGGCAGCAGAAAATACCTCAGATAAAACGAACCAAACCTAACGAACAATTGATCTGGGATTTTTAAAGGAATACTTGCTTCAAAGTTATATATTTTATCAATAAGAACATCAGACGTGATATATATATATATATATATATATATATATATATATATATATATATATATATATATATATCGTTATGTATCGCTATCCCATGTGTGTGTGTGTGTATTTAGGCAGCAATCCCTCTTTCATGCACATTTCATTGAATACGACAGACAAGGTGCTTTGAATTATTTTTTTATACAATTTATTATGCGATCTAATAATTTTTTTCTTTTCAGATGATAAATTATTAAAAAAAATCTGTCCAAATGTTCTTTTAATCCGAGCGCTTTCGGCTATACATTTAGCCATTTTCAACAAAAATTACAAATTTAAATGCCCATTAAGGAATTGTATTCCTGATCAATCAAAATTCATAAATAATTATATAGGGCACACTACAACATGTTTGACACGCAGACACACCTTTCTGACCATAGTTCAATTAGATCTCATTTGAATATTCATGGAGACCTACCAGACACTATTCATAACATACTTGTTGACAACACTAATATAATAGCATCATTTACATGCAAAAAAAGGCTAAAAATAATGGAAGCCTTATTAATAAAAGAAAAAAAAACAGAACTTAGTAATATCAACTTTGAACATGGACACAATATCTTAACCGTGTTTTGAAAAATGGAAATATATAAACGCATACATGCAACAAATTATTTCTTATTTAACAGTTAAAATATTTAATCATTGAAAATGGGTAAATGCATAGCCGAAAGCGCTCGGAGAATAAGAACATTCGGACAATTTTTATATAATTTATCATCTGAAGAAAAAAAATTATTAGATCGCATGAGAAAACTAAATCAAAGCACCTTGTCTGTCGTATTCAATAAAATGTGGACACACGCACACACACACGCACATATATATATATATGTGTGTGTGTGTGTGTGTGTGTATGGAATAACGATAGGTAAATTTGCAGTTATCAAGAAAAAATTGTGAGGAAAGATGTATGTAGAAGGTTTTCGCGTGACGCGTTTCGGCCTTTAGGACTACATCAGACCACGTTTTTTATGTTGGTGCGACTTTATATCATTTTTAGTGGATACTCGTATTTCAGTAGACATTCTGTATTTTAAACAGTGTTTTATTTTGTATTTCGCTTTGCAAAGGGACAAAACTCATTAAAGAAAATATGCTCTCTGACAAGATACGAACGTGCGGCCTTCACTGTAATAAAAAAACTACCCTTTATATATATATATATATATATATATATATATATATATATATATATAAATATATATATAATTTGTAATTATTATTCATTTTATTTCATTTATCGTATATATTATGATTATTATATTTATTTGAAGTTATATATATATATATATATATATATATATATATATATAAAAGTGAACATAGAAGTCAACACTTAGAGGCGACAGTCTGTTTCATGCTATATGCAATCGTCAGGCCACGTGTGCTGTTATTTTTCTCGGCTATTTATATATATACGGGTTAGTGGTGCATTGTGAGTATTCTATTATGGCGGTTATTTCACCGGAAGTCGTTTGTTTATCTATTTAGGTCAAATTATATTGCTTGTTTTTATTTTTGTTTCTTATTTTATTTATTTATTTATTTATTTATTAACGTAGTAAAAATTTGTTTATATCACTTATTTAACAGTTTTGTTTTGGTTTGGGAATTTAATTAAAGCTATTTGTTCAGTTTTGGGGTTGATTGTTGTAGTTCATTCTAAGTATTATTTTGGCGGGAACAGTTTTTAATTGATTATCTTTATTTGGGGTTGGTTTGTTTATTTATTTACTTGGATGAATTTAGGTTAATTTATTTTACTTGTATATTTTCTCTTTTCGGTTTTCGATTTTTAAGTAACATATTATTTTTTTTTTGTAGTATTTTTTTGTTTTATTTCTATTTTTTTTTTTTTGTTATTTTTGCTTATTAGTATATTTATTTGTTTTTATTTTATTTTTTCCGTTTTTAATTTTTTTAGGTTACGTAGTAAAAATTTATTTTCATGTCTGCAGACATGAAAATAAATTAACATAAAAATAAATAACAGCACACGTGGCCTGACGATTGCATATAGCATGAAACAGACTGTCGCCTCTAAGTGTTGACTTCTATGTTCACTTTTATATTTACACACGCTCTATCTCTGATATTGAGCACTTTATTCCATAAATATAGCACACCTTAAGACTATATTTCTTCATATATATATATATATTGTTTATTATTTCTTTCAACTTTTTCCACAATTACCATGTATTCCCTATTTGTATTATGTATTAGTATTTATTTGTTTTTACGCAATTGACATAAAAGACGTTTATCTTATTTTGATTTCCTGTTCATGTTCAACTAAAATTATATTTATCAAATAATTTTAATTTCATTTAAAGCAATTGATTTTCTACTGTCGTCATTTTTTTTTTTTTTTCATCAATTGACTGTTTGGGTACCAGTACTGTCGAAAAGACAGTACAAATTTAGTTTAGGTACTAGTACTGTCAAACAGACTGTATAAATTTAGTTTAAGTACAGGTACTGTCAAAAAGACAGTATAAATTTAGTGTTATTACCAGTACTGTCAAGAAGAAGGTATAAATTTAGTTTAGGTACCAGTACCTTTAAAAAGACAGTATAATATTTTTAGAAATGCATTTTTCATTTATTAATACACCATATTTTAAATTATCATTAAAGATTTCTCGAATATGTACATATGTATATATGCATATAACCAAGTACAGTGTTGGCAGAGATGGAATAAAATTCCGATAACCAAAAACACTATTCTTAAAGGATTGCTCAATACAGAGTAGAACAAATAATATTCTATTCCATCAGTACCAACCCTGTACTTGGGTATTAGCTCCTTTTATTGCTGAGCACTGTCCACTCTTTTTTTAATACTATGGATAGAACCAATTTCGGAATATCTTTAAAGAACATTGCTACCACGAACATACTGGATTATTTTGACGTATTGACCATACAAACTAAGACCTTATTAGAAGAATGAGATGGAAAGCTTTTTTTTTCTTAACGCCCGGGACTAGTCTTATAACAAGTAAAACTACAGTTTTAAGAGTTTGAAGAGAACACCACCTACTGAGGGACTGCCTGGTTGTAGTGTTACAATTCTTGGTTCCTCCTTCCCCGCAAAGAAACGGTGTGCCAAAAGTATGGCCTTTCTCTTGACACCGCCATTATTTTAACTACCTTCACTCCTCGACAATGTTTATTGTTTTAAAATGTGATGATTAGAATTTTAATAAAACCTAAATATATGAAAGTGAATTTATTCATTTTCTTTGATCCTGAGAAACAAATTTATTTATTAGATTGTTTATTGCAATTATTAGGAAAACTCGGTTAATTGCTAATCGATTTGAATTTTATAAAATGCTAAGTAATAAAGATTTCCTTATAGTTTGTTCACATATTTATGTTCATAAATTATCGAATAGAACATTTTTTCGTATTTATTTCTTTATAAATTGGTAAATGATAAATATTGATTTTTTTTAGAATATTGTGAATATAAAATTATTTAGTCGGTTTTATTCTGCAGTGGATTCACAATGATTATTGAATGGTATAAATGGATCATGAAAAGTTCTTGACGCTACCCTACTACCCAAAATATGAGCAAGGAACCAAAGATCAAGGAACAAGATACAAGTTTCAGGTTTTGTGGACCAAGGAGAATAACATATTAAATAGGAATAGTAAATTAATGATAATGAAGGAAGCAACAGAAATATGAGGGAAAACAAAGGGAAATAACTATAATGAAGGGAGATAACTCAAAGTAAATGCCAAAACTTATGGAAAAGAATGGAATTAAGGTCATAAATATGAAAAGAGATAAAACTGAAATTGTATAATTAATCTGATAAACAAAAATTCAGACGCAAAGAAAAAGTTGAAGTTGGAAAAAATGAAAAGAGCGAACAGAAATACCGTAAAAGTGATTAAGCTGCAAAAAAAAAAATAATTCGAGCACACAGAAAGGGGGAAGGATAACAGGTGGAGCAAAAGGTTGTTTGATTTCTGCCCTTGAATAGAAAACAGAAAAGGTCGCATAAAAATGATGGTAATGATATAGGGATTTGTTGGTAAAGGATGATAGAAAATATCACAAACACGGTTATCGGGGAAATTTTTTTCCGGCAATGGACTAGCATCGGTACTTCATACGGCATTTCCCCTTTTTAGGGTCGCCTCAGACAGTGAGAGTATAACTAGCAATGACTACAATTAAATAGATAGATAGATAGATAGATAGATAGATAGATAGATAGATAACGTGAACAGAGGGAGATAGACAAACGGATAGATGTCATGACATGAAACATAAATAATTGTATTAGGTTGGTGCAAAACATAATGACGTAATAATGTCATTTTTGACGTTAAAAAATACGTCAAAAAACGACATTATTACGTCATTATTTTTGCACCAACCTAATATATATACAGATAGATAGATAGATAGATAGATAGATAGATAGATAGATAGATAGATAGGCAAATAACGTCATCACATGAAAGAAAGAAATATGTGTGTAGCTAGCTAGCTACCTAGATAGATATATTTTAAACGACTGAAATAGATAGATAGATAGATAGATAGATAGCTCTTAAAAGGCTGAAATAGATAGATAGATAGATAGATAGATAGATAGATAGATAGATAGATAGATATTTCGTTTTATATAAGTGAAGGTTCACAAGTGAGGTCATCCGTTTAGACCAACTTCCTGTATGAGAAATGTGAAAGATGACTGATTGATGAAAAACTGAAAGTACAGAACCGTCCTCATACACTGAATGATTCGAAGATGATATTTTTAGACGTTTCGAAACTTTTTTTATCTCCGTATAATTTGGCCTGCACAAAGTGAATGACGATTGCCAGAAGCCTAGAAATTTCCTTTTCAAGCCGGTAGCCAAAAACATCAAAGAGATCTCTTTTCATTATTACTCATATTCTGATTTTATCGTTACAGCCTACCATAGAAAGAGGGATTTTTTTCAACAAAATTGTAAATACAATCATCGAAACCTTGCAATTATTTTATAGAGGAAACATATTTAAAAGTTCCTAAACCGAAATATAAAAAAACTACATTATTACGTCATTATTTTTGCACCAACCCAATATATATACAGATAGATAGATAGATAGATAGAGATAGGCAAATAACGTCATCACATGAAAGAAAGAAATATGTGTGTGTAGCTAGCTAGCTACCTAGATAGATAGATATATTTTAAACGACTGAAATAGTCATCAAACATTCAACTACAACTATAAAATATTTCCCACACGACCCATAAGAAGTGATAGAGTGTCGTAGGAGTTTTTGTGTTTTGTTTTTTATAGAAGATTGTAGGTTGTGGAGTTAATGGGCCAAATGTTGTTTAACATTGATTTCTATGAAATGAAATAGGAATCGGAAAAGATACGGACAACATGAGATAGATAGATAGATAGATAGATAGATAGATAGATAGATAGATAGATAGATATGAAAAATTGTGATTGATAGATACATATATATAAAGATTTTGATAAATATGAACGGACAGAGATAGATAGATAGATAGATAGATAGATAGATAGATAGATAGATAGATCTTAAAAGGCTGAAATAGATAGATAGATAGATAGATAGATAGATCTTAAAAGGCTGAAATAGATAGATAGATAGATAGATAGATAGATAGATAGATCTTAAAAGGCTGAAATAGATAGATAGATAGATAGATAGATCTTAAAAGGCTGAAATAGATAGATAGATAGATAGATAGATAGATAGATAGATCTTAAAAGGCTGAAATAGATAGATAGATAGATAGATAGATAGATAGATAGATAGATAGATAGATAGATCTTAAAAGGCTGAAATAGATAGATAGATAGATAGATAGATAGATAGATAGATCTTAAAAGGCTGAAATAGATAGATAGATAGATAGATAGATAGATAGATTTCGGATTGCGTCTGAAGTGCTTTGATATATTTATCAAATATCTAAAAATATTTTTCTTTCTGTTTTATTTTGCATACCCCCCAACACTATTCGAAAGTAAACCATGCCTCTGAAATTCTTCGTAAATCGAAGAAACCCTTGCAATTATTTTATAGAGGAAACATATTTAAAAGTTCCTAAACCGAAATATAGCCAAAATATTTTCATAGAATTAGAACAGTTACATCAAAATTTATCTTCACTGGTTTTTTGGGAAAAATATAACTCACAAATTTTTCATGTTCTACAGGGGACATTTTCTAAATAACAAACGATTTTTTTCATCATTTCAATGCAAACAACCCCTTTTGAAGATCGCTTCGTATCTTCTATAAACTGTAAAATTATCCCTTCATCTGGATTGTATACAAATTCGCTGATTGAATTAGCAACAGCATCTGAAGTGAATCAATCTGAAGTTTTTGCTTCCATCGTGTTGGTAAACAATTAAAAAAACTTCTATTGTTGTAGCTGCAATTATAATTGCTGTTCAGTTTGTTGTTTTAGTTGCTGCAAATGTTGTTCTTGTTGCAATTTTTGTTGTTGCAACTGTTGTTCTCATTGTTGCTTGTTTAGCGCCAACATTTGAACCATGATAGCTTTTAGTTCTTGTATTTTGTTAACACTGTTGAATATTAACAAACCCTCGTGTAAGTTGTCGTCACTTTCGTAATGTCAACGAACACTCGTGAACATTTTCGTAATGCTTATTCTAGTAGAGACTTTGTAATCGCAAATAAAACTATACCGCGCAATTGAACAATACTGGTATCAGACACCTTCGAATAATCTCACACTCATAGTACTTCCTCGATAATACTAACTCAAATAGTAATCCTTATAGTGATTCGAATAGAGAAATAGTATATTGAATATAGTAGAGAATAGCGATCCAAATAGAAATATATGATAGAGTAGAAATAGAGATCCGAATAGTAATAGAGGATAGACCAGAAATGGAGATACGAATAGTAATAGAGGATAGACTAGAAATAGAGATCCGAATCATAATAGAAAATAGACTAGAAATAATCCGAATAGTAATAGAGGATAGACTAGAAATAGAGATCCGAATAGTAATAGATGATAGACTAGAAATACAGATCCGAATAGTAATAGAGGATAGATAAGAAATAGAGATTCGAATAGTAATAGAGGATAGATTAGAAATAGTGATCCGACTAGTAATAGAGGATAGACTAGAAATGCAGATATCGTTTGTCGTCAGCTACTTACTACATATATGCCTTTCGTCTATGGTCACGTGATTCACTTAATCCAATAATGTTTATTCTCTATGTCGGCAGCAACAATTTATTCCTATATAACACAAAGGCAGCTGAAAAAAAAATTAAATAATAATAAATTATGGGAGATTAAGTTCCATCAACATCACTGATACTTAATACAATCTCTTATTTCTTTGCGGATAAAGAAATAATTAATAGCAAACACTGCGAGGAATAAGGGGAAGAATAGGAAGATACTGACAAATGATAAGAGTTAATACCTGCGATAATAGAAAATCTCATTTGACAACATAGACATTTCAAGCATCGAAGTTAATAATAATAATAATAATAATAATAATAATAATAATAATAATAATAATAATAACTGCAATTAGAGACCGAAAACAAAAAAGTGCTTCCTTATTGATATGGCAGTCCCTGCAGACTGCAATGTATCTTTGAAGATCTTCAAAAAGTTATCAAAATAAAATACAAGGACCTTGAAATCGAAATCTCAAAAATATGGCATATGAAAACATCAACAATTTCAGTTGTAGTTGGAGCCCTCGGATTGGTTGGAAAAGATTCCAGTATACACATTCAAGGGATTCCTGGTAACTCATGTCTGAAAGAAAAACGAAAATTTATTCTTACGAGTACGGTCCACACCTTAAGAAGGGCTTTATCTATGTGTGATTTTATTTTTAAATTGCTCAGTGGAAAATGTCATGGTGTCATTTCTGACCTTAGGTCTCTGGTTGGGACCCGGAAAGAAATGAGTACAAGTAAAGGAAAGAAGAAGAAGAAGAAGAAGAAGAAGAAGAAGAAGAAGAAGAAGAAGAAGAAGAAGAAGAAGAAGAAGAAGAAAAAGAAGAAGAATACGTGAATGTAGCAAGTTGGCCAAAAACAATGCAAAAGTAATCACGACAGGGTAGCAACTGTTATACATTGAAACCAATGCAAAGGATTCGTTCGATCATACAGAGAAATTCTATCAGCATAAACCAGCGACAGACTAGGCAAACAAAAATTAAAATATATTGAAATTCCGGTACCCAGACCAATAAACCCATCAAGGAATGTTCGAGATTATACGATCTCCACCATTTCTAGGGCAATTAAAGGTACTGACATATTAGGCCTTTGTTTATCTCGCTAAATAAAGGTAGCGCCCTGTTTGGCCAAAATTCAGTCCTTTGGTGATGAAACTGGAGTAATCTTACCAGGGTGCAGTCGTGGACGATGGTATATAGAGGCCGTACGCCGTCCAGACTACATGGTACTCCTCTCGTTCCAAATTAATACAGCGTATTATATTTGGGGACGACTTGCTTGCAGCAGTTGCCAATGTTGACAGACAACTGCCTTCGAGGCTCCATTCTAGAATTTCTGTCTGGATTTACTTTCATAGCTTTTTGCGTGTTTGAATATGACCGCAAAGTAGTGTAGGTTTAAAATCAGGTGTTTTCTTCCCGGGCTGTCGATCTCCATCTACCCAAAGCAGATAGTTATGAGGAACCAGTTTTCCGCCTCTGCTCAATTCTTCAGCTTGAAGCTGGATTTTGTTGTCAAAAGCTATATGCCCCGGATGCATTTTATAGATATAATAATAATAATAATAATAATAATAATAATAATAATAATAATAATAAGAAGAAGAAGAAGAAGAAGAAGAAGAAGAAGAAGAAGAAGAAGAAGAAAAAAAAAAGAAGAAGAAGAAGCAAAATGCAAAATGACTTCAAAATACGCACAAACAAAAAAATCAAAACTAATCTTCCCAGACATCATGATTAGAGACGGCAAAGACAAAGTGTGCCTCTTTGAAGAAAGGGGTAATTCAGCTAGATTTTTCATACAAGACAACAACTATTGGCTTACTAACATACATGGAAATACAACAAAGGACTGGATGTTACAATTAGTCAAACAACACGAAAATAGAAATAAAAGATTTGAAAGAAAGCTGTAAATACAAATGAGATTTACGTTTAATAGATTCTGGAGAAAACCAAAACAGAACCCAAGAAGGAACTGTTGCAGAAAAAATTATGAAAAAGAAAGCCAGGGTTAAAGCTCTTGAACAGATGAAACAACGCTGGTAAGACAAACCTCTGCATGACGAAAATCCAAAACGAGGCTAATAAAGCCGATGTTGATAAAGTTAACACTGATTAATGGTTATGAGCATCTGGATTAAAGGCTGAAACGGAAGACTTTTTATTCTTTCATCCCAAGACCTGAATCTTTTCACTAGAAATCTTCAGGTGAATATCATAATGTGGATCCAAAATGCAGGCTATGTGACAAATATCAAGAAACCATAGACCATCTAATCTCAGGATATTCTGTACTTGCACCAAATGAATATAAAAATCTTCACGATAGAATGGGGAAATACTTACGCTGGACAATGTTCAAACATTTTAGAAAAGATGTTAATAAACACTGGTATTAACATCACCCAGCACTGGTTACAGAAATAGGAGACATCCCAATTCTATAGGATTGCACTATCTTTACAGGCAGCAAGATTCAAGCAAATAGGCCGGATATAATTGTCAAAAACGAAAGAAAAAACTTGCCTACTAATTGATATGACTTGCACAGCGTATTGTAACGTAGCAGCCAAGGAATTTGAAAAATTATCGAAGTATAAAGATCTGGAAGTCGAAATAGAAAATATGGGGAAATTGAAAACAAGAATAGTACCAGTTATAATAGGTGCGCTTGGAATGATAAAAAAGGAACACAACAATGCATTTAAAAAAATCCCTGGAAATCCCAGCTTAAGAGAAATAAAAAATATCTTGATAAGTACAATGCACACATTAAAAACTTTGCCCATGTAACGCTAGTGATGTTATGGGAAATAGAAAAACTATAAATTCTATATTTTTTACGATGAATTCAGGACAGGAATAGAGAACCTAACTTTTTTGCATAAATTCTACAAATTGAGAAGCTTGGTATGTTAATTTACATAACGTAAGCTTTCCCTTGATACCAAACATGACATCAGAATTTATTCCCAGTTCAAACATTCAACTCTCAGACGAGTACAGTTGGTCGGTTTTGGCAGAATTTTACCCATTCCTTCAAATTCAACAGCTGATAAGATTTTTTTTTTCTTCTGAAAGTTCCGAAAACAAAAGAACTATCTATGTTTTTATACTTTCGACAAACTAATATTATCGAATCTTGTCGAGAATAAATCCGACATTATTTGCAAGGCACTGATCGGATATCATCTTGTACTTCGTGTTTCTCTGCACGTGCTAAATTCGTCATGTGCATTCCAACGAGATAATATCTTGGAGATCTCGCGTATTGAACTTGGTTCTGGCATACAAATAGCATCATAGAAACAGTGAATGAGTCGTGACGGTCATTCTGGTTGACACATTGAAACTATAGAGCGCTTTAAGCTGCTACACTGCCCACTAATATATACGGCCCCACATGTCTCATTTTAGGCAAATTTCTAACAGGCCTATTTAGTTTATATTCTATTCGTGTCTTAAAACAGGACAAAAATACACAAACAATTTGGTTTTTTTTCTTTTTTTAAAGAGAGAAGCAATAATAAAAGTTTATAAAACAAAGACTTATTAAAGAATGAAGCACTAATACAAAACAAATACAAGTAAAAAAAACTTAACGTTTTCTCTATGAATCAATGTTTTTACCATTGTCTTTTTTAAAACCTTCACTAATATTTTTTCTAACTTCATCCGATGAAAACTTTCGTCTGTTGTAAAATATATTCACAACAAGTTTTGATGCAAAGTGAATTCCTTTTTCAGTGTTTTGTTCACAATTAAAAACATATTTTGGAGAATAAGTTTACAAAATTCCTTCAGCAGACTCTCTTTTAGTGGATTCATTATGTTTTACAATAAATTTATCTGCATAGTCATTGACTAGATGGAACCGTACACCTACCCTGTAGCATCATTACTATCATCGCTTACCATGACCAGGGAACATATTTCACATTGAAAACGTTTAATTATTAGTTTTTTATTTATTTATCTATTTTTGTATAACCCTTTAATGACTGATGTTATTGTCTTTTTTTAGTATCCCTATTCATCATCTTCATTTGCACCTATGTACTCCTCACCATGAAACTTTGTTCCTTTTTGAAGGTACATTTCATTTACCATTAAGACAGTCCTACGAAAGATCACCTTTTTCCAGAAGCGATTTTACAGATGTAATTGATTCCATACTACCTCTTTGAGTTTTCTCTAATAAAGAAGATGGTAAAGGAAATTTCTCCAGAACTAATTTGTATGCTTATTGAGACAAATAGCACAGTACTAAGGCATAACGTATTAGTTCTGCAGAAAATGAAGGATGACTTCTTTGTTGGTAATGCTGTCTTTTTTACAATTCTTTTAGAATTGAGTACAGTTGTTCTTCCATCACATTTTGTATGCAGTTTGGAGAATTTTCTAACGTGCTAAATCTTGTGAGTTTAGCATTATGTCCATGTATAAACCACTGGGGTAACAGTATAGGTGTTCCATTGCACTGGAGCTGGATGTAAAGGTTTTGATCAATGTGAATACATTCTTTTTATCAATGAAAAATGTGTTTCAGGATCAAAGACTATTCTATAAATTAGAATATAATCTTTTTTTTTTAAATTCAAAACTGTCAGGATAACACTTTGCTTCTTCCAATTGAGTAAAATCCTTTATCGTATCAGCTGAAATAAAATCATGTAATTCATCAGTTTGGAATAGTCATAGTTTTGGAAACTTTCTGAATTCTCTTGTATTTAGCAAAAGAGATGGTTTTCTTATTTTTTTCTGAATGCATTGTAGGTACTGGATGTAAATTCCAATTCCGTTTGTTTAATTTTCCTTTCAAAATGTTTCGCACACACAACTGAATCACAACCAATAGAATTAATGAATTTTATCCATTTTTCTATGAGTTCAGATTTTCCAAGAGGAAAAGAAAATGTCAATACTTTTTCACTGTAAGTAGCATATCCACAAGATAATGAAACACATTTGTTAACCATATTTGTTAAACAAAATATCACCACAAACTTTATAATTTAATCTCTAAATGCAATGGACAAGAAAATTAATAGCATTCATTTGCAAAACTGGCCGTATATGCAATTGAAAATCATAAAAGGGGGATAACTCACAGCCCTTTATATTTTGTGGATTAGTGAGAAAAAAGGTGTAAATATGCATTTTAGTATTGAAAACATGTCTAGGGAATAGAAATAATGTCTGATAAATTATACGTAAGTGTATGTTGTTAATTTACGTTCTAAGAATTAAAGTTACCTCACTTTTAGATTAGCAATTTTAAGGAAGACATTCTCATTTTTTTTTTTTTGTTTTTACATTACATCGCCCTGTGAGAATAATGCTTGTTAAATGACACGTTGGGTCGTATAATACTAGTTGACCATGTGTGGTAGTATAGCAAGAATTATAATAAACACTAGCCTTGGATAAACAAAAAAACTTTGTTTTCTGTTGTTAGTTTAACAGATAAATGATACACTCTTATATAAGAGGGTCATCAATAAGTGTGTAGCTTTTAATTGGTTTCCAGCTATGCGATTAATGGGCAAGTGTCGGATTAAACAAAGAAGGCGATAATAAATATAAAGATAAGTATTATCATTCGTTTTATCATTAGGCTATAGAGTTATTGGTGTACCCTTGATTTATCCAGAATAAAAAATAATGCGAAAATACTGCGATAGATAAATAGCTAGGTAGATAGACACATAGAATCATACACACACACACATATGCATTTTTTAAGAAAAAACATTGCTCAATGTTAAATAACAGAGTTATTTTATATATATTAAGAAATATGCATAATACCTTACATTGATTGCACATCTCGGAGTTTCGTCGGTCGGCATTCTTATTGTTTTTCAATGCATTTCATTTACTAAAAGAATTTGTAATTCATTTCTCTAGTAAAATTTGGTAACAATAGAGTTATGTATTAAACTCATTAGCAGTAATTTTGTTATTACTATTTTTTATAAAAATCCTTTGCCTCACGTTTGGCATCTATGAAATGTGTGGTGTTTCCTTACCCACAAAAATACTCCTCTGAATCCGCCTTTTATTGTACTGACTGGAAAAACTAATATGGTGACTCTGCCGTTGTTTTGTTACATTCTCTATTATGATGATAATGAAACAAAATAGAAAATGCTTAACAAACAACGTCTTTCGCCTCCATGTGATTTGTGTCTTCAGGTCGGAATCAAAGACAAGTCTATATGAATGGAAAGTGTCTTGGAAGATTTAGGGAAAAGGTAATCAATTAACTTACCAAATACTACAGCCAGAAAGTTGTTTTTGTATTGAAGTTGTTACTGTTTTCTGGATTTGAAAATTAGCCTGTTCCGAGTAGATTTCTTGGTTGTTTTTTTTTTTTGTTTTTGTTTTTTGGTTTTTTTTTTGGTTTTTGTGTTTTGTTTTTTTTGTATGAGCAAGCTTTGAGGTTTACAGAAGCGGATTGTGAGATCAGTGCACTTTCAGTGCATTTTATTCTTAGCGAATTATTTTCGTTAATCAAAGTGGAATCTTTTTAGGCCGAAATTTTGGAAAAAAGCGCATTCTAGTCGTAGAAATTCTTCAAAAATTCCAACGCACTATCCCGACAGATAGGGTTTTCTAAGATACAGAGATTGAAATTAAAGAGTATTTCTATGGATTTCAGTCAATCCATAATGTGCTATTGTGTGATTATCGATCTATCTCGGTTTAGAAAGAAAGAAAGAAAGAAAGAAAGAAAGAAAGAAAGTGAAGAGGAGAAAACCAAAATATCGTAGAAACAAATCAGAAGTAAAAAAACGAACAATAGAAAAAGAAAGAAAGAAAGAAAGAAAGAAAGAAAGAAAGAAAGTGAAGAGGAGAAAACCAAAATATCGTAGAAACAAATCAGAAGTAAAAAAACGAACAATAGAAAAAGAAAGAAAGAAAGAAAGAAAGAAAGAAAGAAAGAAAGAAAGAAAGAAAGTGAAGAGGAGAAAACCAAAATATCGTAGAAACAAATCAGAAGTAAAAAAACGAACAATAGAAAAAGAAAGAAAGAAAGAAAGAAAGAAAGAAAGAAAGAAAGAAAGAAAGGTGGGGAAATAAAGAAAGAAAGAAAAATAGAAACGCTGGTGACGACAGAAAGAAAGACGAAAACAACAAAGAACGAAAGAAAAAACAAAAAAGACAAAGCATGAAAGAAAAAAAACGAATAAACAAATAACAAATGAAGAAAGAAATAATGACGAATAAAGAAAAAGAAAAAGATGAAGAAGGACTAAAAAGAAGGAAAGAGGCGAAAAAATAATACGATTAAAGAAAGAAGGCGAAAATTGATAAAAAAAAAAAAGAAGGCAGAAAAAAAGGCGAAGAAAAAAGATAAAAAAAAGAATTGATACGAAAAAGAAAGACAGAATTCCGTAGAAAAAAGATGAGAGAAAAAAAAAACGGAGAAAGAAAGACAAAGAAAGGAGGCACATTAAAAAGAAAGAACGAAAAATGACGGTGAATGACTGAAATAATTTGTACGGAGCGAAAATTCTGAAACGATGTACAGAATCAACAAGTATTTTGATTTTATCGATCATGTAACCCGAAAACCTAACAATAATTCACATAATTCACAGCGTATTTATAAAGTGACGAAGCCTTTCGCTTCTTCTATGGATGTCGAAAAATATAAAGAAAATTCTTCCTCTTGGGTGCAATGCCAACGTTCCGAGCTCAATAACATTTGTTTCTGTGATTGCTGGTGTCACACTTCCTCTCCAAACATACAAGACATCGGCTCCATGTCTCTGGAGATACACCGAATGGAGATCTGTTGAATGCAGAAAGTCATCAAACATTCAACTACAACTATAAAATATTTCCCACACGACCCATAAGAAGTTTAACAAGTGATAGAGGTTCGTAGGAGTTTTTGTGTTTTATTTTTTATAGAAGATTCTAGGTTGTGGAGTTAATGGGCCAAATGTTGTTTAACGTTGATTTCTATGAAATGAAATAGGAATCGGAAAAGATGCGGACAACATGAGATAGATAGATAAATAGATAGATAGATAGATAGATAGATATGAAAAATTGTGATTGATAGATACATATATATATAAAGATTTTGATAAATATGAACGGACAGAGATAGATAGATAGATAGAGTTAAATAAATATGAAAAATTGTGATTGATAGATACATATATATATGTAATGATTTTGATAAATATGAACGGACAGATGGATAGCTAGCTAGCTAGCTAGATAGATAGAGTTAAATAAATATGAAAAATTGTGATATATATATATATATATATATATATATATATATATATATATATATATATAAAGATTTTGATAAATATGAACGGACAGAGATAGATAGATAGATAGATAGATAGATAGATAGATAGATAGATAGATAGATAGATAGATAGATAGATAGATATGAACAGACTGAGATAGATAGATAGATAGATAGATAGATAGATAGATAGATAGATAGATAGATAGATATGAACAGACTGGGATAGATAGATAGATAGATAGATAGATAGATAGATATGAACGGACAGAGATAGACAGATAGATAGATAGATAGATAGATAGATAGATAGATAGATAGATAGATAGAGTTAAATAAATATGAAAAATTGTGATATATATATATATATATATATATATATATATATATATATATATATATATATATAAAGATTTTGATAAATATGAACGGACAGAGATAGATAGATAGATAGATAGATAGATAGATAGATAGATAGATAGATAGATATGAACAGACTGGGATAGATAGATAGATAGATAGATAGATAGATAGATAGATAGATAGATAGATAGTGGATCTAGGAAGGCTGCATGAATATTTAAAATTGTGCTGCAAATAAAATATGCAATAATATCCACAAATATAAATTATGAGAAATGGCCAAATGGTAACGATATTCAATCACGACAATAATACATGTTTGAAACAAGAGATTAAATTTTATATACACAATTTACAATTTCTTTGTATGTAATGATGTGTGCAAATGTATATTTTAGAGAAAAGGTTCTTTGCTGTTACGGAAATGTTCAATGTCGAAAAGTTGTCTGCCTTTGATTAAAAAGGTTGAAATTTGTTGTGTAATTTTTTATAATCTCTCAAAAAAAAGTTTGTTTCTTTGGCGGCACATAATTCCCGTGTGTATCTTTCGCGTGACTAAGTTTCAAATGCGACGAAAATTCGTTTACTATTTCTATTTATAGTTTTCTTAACAACGAAATCAACTCCACGGGACTTGGTAGCTGTTGCGAATTTTTCTGAAAAATGCGTGGGTGAATGTTTTATTTTTTAGCCAATAGGATTTCTTGAAACATTTAAATTAGGGATGAATTTGAGAAACATTTTTTTATGTCGGTTGAACCTACTTTTGTTATGGAAATTTCTCGAGGCTTACTTTTTATTTAACAACCAATGAAATTCAAGAAAATGTTTGAAATTGAAATATGGGTTACTATAGATAGATAGATAGATAGATAGATAGATAGATAGATAGATAGATAGATAGATAGATATGAACAGACTGACATAAGTGGAAAGCTGATATATAAATGAAATATGTTAGCAATTAAATAGAGATACAAACATGATATATATATATATATATATATATATATATATATATATATATATATATATATATATATATATGATTGAAATTCCTATATATGAAATAGATAGATAGATAGATAGATAGATAGATAGATAGATAGATTTCTGCATCGAGGAATTTATCTGCGTCTATTTTTCTTTTATTTTTCGGTCTTTTTGCATCAACGTTTTTTTAAGAAAATATGGCTTTGTTTTCCTATATCCTGCTCTGTTTTGGTTTCATTTCCGAGAGCATTAAAATGCCCGCAGTTATATTTGCTGTCTTCCACGTAATTGATTTTTTCATTCATAAAATTCTGCAAAGGACGGAATTAATCGTAATCCAAATATACATTATGTTGTAAATTCTTATTGAACATGATCTGCCTCTCTTTCTCTCTCTCTCTCTCTCTCTCTCTCTCTCTCTCACGCTTTCTGTCTGTCTGCCTATCTATCTATCCTTTACAGCTTGTTCCTTATCTATCTATCTATCTATCTCACTCTGTCCCTGTTACGTCTTATACACGTCACTTCCGGCTTTCTTTCAGTTATCTGTCTTTGATCATTACGCGTGACCTTCTGCTGAACTTTGCGTCCGATCTCATCTCTCAGGGCATAACGATGGAACCATCGCTTGATCCTTACAGATTAACTGCTCCCATAAGTAATAAATAGGGTCGCTTTGCTGATTGTATTATTGCGGGAAGATTTTTTTTTCAAATGTCCCATTCCTCTTGCATGATTCTTGTCTATTACTTCATCAATCTTGATGTTTGACTTTTCTTCCTCCACGCACTAGGAAGCCATATTACGTTTCAAAGTTCCTCCCCATATTCCAACCCAGTGGAAAAATGGGGCCTGACACTGGCTTAGTATTTGAGATATTGAATCTCAAAAACGAAGCCAGTTTCATTCATCACCAATCAGAACCCGAGTTTCTCCAGTTAATATTACGCTGCATTCACAAAGAGGTTGCTTGTTTATTGGGACTCAAATCGTTCCTAATCGCAATTGGAGATCATACATACGAGCAAAATCTGCTAAAATGCGAACCTCGACGCGGTTTAATGATTAGCAAGATTATCTCGTTAGAACAATTAAGACTGATTAGTGAATTAGATCTTCACTGGGTAAGCAATAATTGCCGAATTGTGCCACATCTAAGCAACACGTAGAAAATCACTATTTGGCACTTCGACGTTCAGTAATGTTTGGCAAGGTTGTCTCCCTAGCTATATTACCAATGAATAGCATGTTTGATCCTCACCGGGTGCCCCATACATTCGCTTAGAAAATCACAATTGGGTACCTCGATTGGTGCAATGGTTAGCAAACATGTCTCACTAGATAAGTAATAATATAATTAAATAATATAATTAAATAGTGAGTTCGGTCCTCACTGGGTGCCCCATACATTCGGCTTTGTGCAACACCTAACCTATGCTTAGAAAATCACAATTGGGCACCTCGATTATATATATATATATATATATATATATATATATATAAAGGTAAAAAATAACGGAAACCTTGATAATTAAAAAAACAACATTCAATAACATCAACTATATACATGATCACAATGTGCTGACCATGTTTGGAAAATAAATAAAAAAAAAATCCCACTAACTCTAGTTACATACATGAAAATTAACACATTCAGTTAAAAATAAAAAACAAAAAAATAAAAATCTTTGATGATGGTTAAAAGAATAGCCAAAAAGTGCTCAGATATATACAACATTCAGACAATTTTTACACACTTATGTCCAGAAAAGGAAACACTTATATGAACACATGAAAAATTGAATAACGCACTTAAGATATATATATATATATATTCGGTTGGATTGATGTGAGTTTGTGACCCTGGGTTTCATGCTTTTGCAATCGTCAGACATAACTGATTAATTTTTTTTTAAATTTTGGGTTTATGTAGATTGCTTGTATTGGTGTTATTATGAAAGTGGGGGGAAAACGTCTTCGTGATGTCATCGTGCTAACGCAAACATCGATGTATGTTCATACGCCCAATGAAGTACGCAAATACACATACACACTTGGTCGTCCGTCGGGACCCATACATATATAAACATATGTGGACAGTTTCGGATGTGACATATGTATGTATACGGGTGGTGTTGTGTCTATACATACGCATTTGTATGTTGAAATTCAAAGATTGGAAGTGTAGCGATAATTTCTCGTGAATGTTTTAAATACACACAATTTAAATTACATGATGCAGCAGCCCACAACACTATCAACACTTGGAATTATGTAATTGTCATCTTTGATAATGGCATATGTAAGCCGAAAACTTAGATAGGATTAAAAAGTATGAAACATGCATCAATATATATATATATATATATATATATATATATATATATATATATATATATATATATATATATAATGGGAGATGTATAATAGCATCCAAAATAAAAGTGAAGATGATATTGGTATTGTAGGATTAGATATAACACAATTCTTTTATTATTATGATTGTGTGGTTGGGGTGTATCATACATATATTCACATTGCTCGGGCAGGGATTTAAATAAATGCTTCTCCCACCCAATATATATATATATATATTCAATGTTCACAATTTTCAAAAATTTAAATTCAACAGACATCGCAATTTTCTATCTCGTTGAATTCTCTTCTTTTATTGTGCTTTCTCCTCAATTCAGCTTCTTTTTTTGTCTTTGTTTTCATAATGAAGTTCACCTTGTACAACGCCTAAGAGCCACTCGAGGTAGAGTGTTACAGAGTAAGAGGCACAGTCTATAAGGACATGTGATACCCCGTTATAGAATGGTAGAAAAATACTATAGATTTAAGTACTCACACTGGAAACTCATTTTTTGTAGAAAAACAGATCACACAGAAATTAAATCATTTTTGTACACGAACTGACTCCAAAATTTTGAATCTTTATATTCATATATATTAAACAATCAGCAATGTTATAGTTTTACCAAGCATAGCTTAGATGTGGCACAAGGCCGAAAGTATGGGGAACCCATTGAGGATCGAACTCACGACTCAGTTGTAATTGTTCTAGCGAGACAAGCTTGATAACCATTAGACCGCCTCGAGCTGACCAATCAGCGACGTTATATGAGATGCGCGGTTTTACTTTCAAATTGCAGATGATTAAAATTTGTTGTTAGCTACGAAATTTTGAGGATCACTTCAGAATATGATCAACAATATTTCCCCACCTTAAAATTGATATTTGAAAATTGGGAAAAAATTTATTAGCCAATAAGCTTGAGATTAATAAATCTAATTTTTTCTTTTTTTTTTTTTTTCTGGAGCCGATGTTTCATTATATAAATGATCAATTTTCGTTCGCTAATTAGTTTTTCCAGTTAACCTTTTAGGGTGATGAAAATCAATTAAAATTTAAAATTTAAAATGCAAGTCAACAATTAATAATTATTATCAAAGCTTCCTCTAATAATATTAAAATATAATAATTTTCATATTTTAGTATTATTATTGTTTTTACGAATAGCCGTAGAAATATGGCCTGAGTAGTTGTCATATTTAAGTATACTAAAATGATAAAAACGAGTCAAAATCAACGATGGTTGACAATGATTCATATAAGAATAACAACTAAAGAGTGTACGGACAACTCTTAACCGCCGACTCAACCCTGTAGACTCAACAGTGTCAACTCATGACAACTCATTGCCTACTGAGCGCGAGGAAAACTCAACGACATGCAAACTGTGACATTTTTGTCGATTTTTTCAAAACAAATAAAAGTAATGTATTAATGATCATTTTCAATACATGACTTTAATTTTAATTTTAAAATTTATTGAAAAATGTATGCAATTGCCCACAAATAATCCTTGTGAAAAAGAGGAAACAATCTGCAAACTCTTTCATCTGCCTTCATAGACTTCTTCAAATCTGCATATTATGAGATGCTCCTTCGCCAACTCTGTTTGCAGTTTTCTTTTTACTGCTTCAGCAGGGATATTTGTCCGATCTTGAAAATTGAACCAAATAGGTTGTTGTAACTAATAAATCACTAAAACAAACAAGCAAACATTCAAAATCTCTACGACTCAAAGCCGATCTAAGATATGGGCAAACTAGAATAGCCAACACCGGTCTGAAGCTATGAATTCGACGCCAGCCTTGAGTTGTCCTCGCGCTGAGTAGGCTGGTGGTAAGTTGTCCTGTAATTGAGTCGTCACGGAGATGAGTTGTCCAGTGTTGATTCGACGGTGATGAAATGACCCATCCAGTGGCATCAATACTTAATTTTTGGCCTGATCCCCCTCTTTAAAAATAGAGGATAGCAGGAGTCAGTTACTTACTGGAGCGATCCATGGAACCGACCATTTTTCCAGTACACGAGTTCAATTTGATATACCGGTTGTGTTTAAGTCCCTATAGGCACTGAAGACAATGGATCACAGTGAATAATTAATTGTTCTAAAAATGCATCTGTTTCTTTGCATCTTTTGCAGCCCCTTAATGAAACTCCATATAGTGGGACGCTCCTTCCAAAGCCCTGAGTGCAGTCTTCTATTTGCTGCTTCGGCGGGTTACTTGTTCGATCTTGAAAATGAAACACCAGTCAGCCAAATAGGATGTTGTAACTAATTAATCACTAAAACAAACAGAGAAACTTTCAAAATCTCTACGACTCAAAGCTAGGATAACCAACACCGGCCTGAAGCTATTAATCCGACCCCAGCGTTCAGATGTCCTCGCGCTGAGTACGCTGGTCGTGAGTTGTCCTGGAGTTGAGTTGTCACGGAGACGAGCTGGCCGGTGTTGAGTCGGCGGTGATGAAATGTCCCCTCTCGATTCAAGATATTGCGATTATTATTTTGTTCATTATATGTAAAAACAAAATGTTAAATATGACACTGGGAGTTTTTTTCCCCTGTTTCATCCACTGTTTCCACGTGCCGTAGACTAACGGTCCGAACGAAGTAGTTAGACTGAAATATCAGTAAACAAAAAATCAGTATTGCTTGACAGTGCTTCATCTAATAAATTCATATACTATTACATCTAATACTACTACTTTCATGGGTTATGTCCCTTCAGGATGTTGGCGATCATGACACTCCAAAATTTCGTGTCCTTTTTAGGGGTTTGTAAATTTTATCTTCTTGCTATATCTCTTAATCATTTTTTGCGAACCATTTATATAAGCTCGTTGGGTAGGTTATAATGCAATAAAAAGCGAAATAATATAAAATATAACTCATAAATTTGTAATTCAGAATGCTTCCTCTAAGATATTCTAATATTTTTACATACATTGCTTTTAATTACATTAAAAGCAACAGAAAAAAAATAAGAAAAGTTATTCTACTTCTATAGGCCTTGTCTCTTCAGGACGTAAGTGATCAAAGCTATCCACAATTTCCTTTCCTTTGTTGATCTTAGCAATGTTTGTCTTTTGATATTCCGCCCTGTTCTATAAATCATTCGATTGTTTGTCAGGTTATTCATTGCTTACTTTCAGTATGACCTGTGAGTTATAAATTTTCCAGACCCCCTTTCTTCATGTTTTTTTTTTTTTTTTAGAAATTTCAACTGTCTCTTTATGATTCTAAGTATAAACTTTCCTTCGGTTCCCATGGAGGAAAAAGGCTTGATGAGTCAACAGCCAGGTAACTAAAGATGTGTCTCAATAAAATCACTGTGGAGAAGGCAACGGGAAACCACTCCACTGTCAATCCGAATATCATTCATGGCTATCAACAATTTTATGAAAGAAATGCTTGTCAAAAGTGAATAGCAATTGAAAATGCTCCCTCTAAAAATTAAAATATTATTACATTTAATATTACTAGTGGAATAAAAAGCAAGATAAATATTATGAAAGAAATACTAGTCGAGGACTGCCATTGTTTCGTTTGAAAAAATAAAATGCTATTGTATCTAATACTACTAGATACAAATATTAGATACCAGTTAAAAAATCAAGAGAAGTAAATGAAAGATAAGTGCGTCAAAAGTTAATAATAATAGACAAAACATCTCGTCTAACAAAATTCACAGAAAAAATTAAATTCTATGTGAATCGTGGTGAACGTTGGAATGGAATAGAATGCGATTTCCATGATTTGAGAAGCTGTCTTGAAAAATATTAGAAAAACAAAGACACCTGAATAGCCATTGAGATTATTAGTTCAATGCAATGTCTGCAATACATGAGTCTTTATTTGAGAGAAAAAAAAAGTTTTTATTTTCAAATATGTCAATTAAAATGGCCGGTCATTCTGAAAGTGGCTTCGAAGTGGAATCGACATGAACATCCGTATACGACTTTGATGATATTGATCATGATGCTGCTGCTGCTGCTGATGATAATGATGATGATGATGATGATGACGACGCTGATGATGATGATAATGATGATGATGATTATACTGCTGCTGCTGGTGATGATGATGATGATAATGATGATGCTGATGATGATGATGATGCTTCTGCTGCTACTGATGATGATGGTGAGAAATTAAAACAATAGCAAATCGTTTTGTTCATTTTTGACCGTTTTGTTTTTTTTTTGTTTTTTTCTCCTCTTTTTTTCTTTTCTCATTTTCTCTTTTTCTCCTTCTCTTTTTTCTTTTCTCCTTCTCTTTTTTTCTTTTCTCATTTTCTCTTTTTCTCCTTCTCTTTTTTTCTTTTCTCATTTTCTCCTTTTTTTTTAACTTTACTTTCCATTCATTTTATTTCTTTTCTTTCATTTACTCTTTAAACATATCTGGTCACCGTTGAGGTTTCTAGGTCTCTTTCTCTTTTTCTTTATCTCTCTCCCCCCTCTCTCTCTCTCTCTCTCTCTCTCTATCTCTGGCTGTCTATATTATTATTATTATGTTGATATCTATTTATATCCAATCCCTTCTAATTTGTTCATATCTATCTATTTCTGTGTGTCTATCTATCTATCTCACTCCCTCTCTCTCTCTTTCTCTCTCTCTCTCTATATATATATATATGACAGAAACACACGAACACATGCCGACGAACAACAGACACAAGATTAGCATTTATAAGTAAATTTTATATAAGAAAATACAAAATATGGGAAAAGTATGGAGTGCCAGACGCACACTTAATAAAAGAACACTTAACTGATACTGGATGTCAGTTCAAATGTTTGTTTCAGGAATTTGGACTTCGAAGGTTTCTAAAGACAGGCAAAGTTGCTGTAGAATGTTCGCAAAAGTCGCTTATTGTTTTCTTTTTCTTGCCCAATATGAAATATAGAATTCCGGAATCATGTTTCTATTCCGTTTCCCCTTGTTTAATTGAATTTTGCATCCGGGATGAAAAGTACGATGAATCCTTTGTATTTCTTTGGGTATGATCTTATTTTACCCTTTGCACATTAAATAGTCAAATATACTTAAGATCTCAGGGTTGAAATTTGCTTATTGTGTACACAAGTAATGGAATAGGCTTGTGGGTGTGTTTCTCATCCCTTACGATCGCATGATGAGAGTCTGTTTTTCTCGTCGGAGGTCATCGAGAAACTCAAGTTACAATACAAAACCCCACTTGGTGATGTATGTCACATGGGCGTAGTTGACTGAATCTTACTCTCTTTCATAGGAGGTCATCCTGTTCGTTGTCAAGTGATCCTAAATTCCTTTCTTGACCTTTCTTCGCCGTAAAGAGACTCAGTCCAGATAGGTAGTAACCCCCCCACCCACACACACACACACAAAGAGAAGGAGGAGGAGAAACACAAAGACAGAGGGTCTTTCATCAAACAGTTTAATCTGATTTAACAGTAATATTAAGGGTCATGTCACAATGTCTGTGTGTGTGTGTGTCGATGATATGGTAATATATGGGCGCTCTATGGCCTGAGATTGGCGATTGATCTCTTCCGATCTTGAACAAACTACCCAAACGAGGCAAAACTAGCCGGTTACATTCAATGGCTCGAAGACCAAGCAAATTACATTCCATCATCGCCGATCTGATCCCGAACTACCATCAATGAGGATGAACGCAGGTTCTCACGCGAAAACATCCTGCCTTGACAGGCTGTTTGGAATCACATCCGACCTCAAATTGCACTCTTACATACGATCCATTGATAAGGAGGCAGCTAAAATGGTTGTCTCCCTGTACCGCTCCAGTAAGTACCTGACTTCTCCTGCTATCCTTTACAAGATCCAGATAAGGCCCAAAATGGAGTACTTTTACTATATTTGGGCGGGAGCTGCCAGACCTCACTCTCCAGCCTTGATAAAGTTCAAAAGCGTCTCCGAACCCTTGTGGATAACGAAATATTCTCTACCCACAGACGTCTCGTTGCTCTACCGCTACTTCCATGGAGAGTGCTCGGCAGAACTACATTCCCTGGTTTCACGGCAAGAACACGCCCTGCCACTTACATAGTAGCCAATCACCCACATCCCCTCCGAATGTCATCAGTGAGAAGTAAGTTCTATTCAAGCAGCTTCTTCTCGCGAACCGCTGCTCTGTGGGACCGTCTCCCAACAGGATGTTTCCCCGACACTACAATCTTAGCCTGTACAAGACTAGGATTAATAGTTATCTTCCAATCCTATACATATAAATGGCCTCCAACGTAACTCTTGTAAAGTGTGAAGCTTACTGTAATATATATATATATATATATATATATATATATATATATATATATCTGTATGCCCATTATCTATCTATCTTTCTCTAGATAGATATTATAAAGAAGTAATCATACATTGAATCAATTAGCATTAATAATGCGATTAATGGCGAAATCGCTTCGCTAACAGTCTTAATATAAGCATTAAACTGCTAACTCTTCACTGCCCGTTCAAGAAAGACGTTCGGATTACTAACACATAAAAAGAGAATGTCTCATATTGAGAATATTTAACATCGAAAAACATAAAGGAGAAAAAAATTATTTTTAATAATATGTGGAAATCTCCGCCTTTTACATGATGACGGTCGCGAGACCAGAAACCCGTGTAGTAAAATTATGGAAAATAAAGCAGAATATTTTTTTTTTTAAAAATCCACATTACAACCAAAACCGTTTGCGGTATCTCTTTTTAATATACACACTTTTCTCTCGTTGGAACTACTATAACATCTTCCTTTTATATATATATATATACATACATACATACATACATTCTTTCCTTCTACTCTTTCTCTTTTCCTTTCACCAATTTACTTTGCGTATTTTCAATGATTCTTTCCTTCTAATTCCTTATAACTTTCCTAAATTTGACCAGTATATAGCTTTTTTTCTTTCTTCCTTCCTTTCTTTGTTTATTTAGTCACATAAATTTAGAAGGCTTTATACCAATGATTATCTTATGGATACCAAAACACCGGTTTTATGAAAGAAACATATGTACGGGAGAGAGAGAGAAAAAAAATTTTAAGCTTGACAAAAAAAAAGAAGGTTTTTAAAAAGTTAATATGATATTTGGTCTGATTCGGAGAAGAAAATGATACTGAGAACTTTTCAGCACTATCTCATAGATATTAACAAAATGATATACAGCCGTATGGACATAGATACATAGATAGATAGATAGATAGTGTTGTGTCGTGGCACAATAGTAAAAATAAGAAAACCAAGTCGAGGTTGGTTTAAGGAACAAGTGCATTTAACATCACAGATATAAAGGTAGGAAACGGGTACTACTCAGCTAGGCAGTTGTAGTACTGTCGCTGCTTACACACACCGGGTAGGTATTACTGGCACTATATATAGTGAGAACCGGTGTAATTCCCTTGTGTTAGGAGGCCGGTGTAACACCCCCCTTTGAAAATATCCCGTCTGGGGATTAATAACGTTTTGGGTTCACCCTAATCAACTCCGTTGATTTCCGTTTTCTTTTTGACCTCCTATTCTCAGGAGCTGTCTCTGGTATCTCAGGAGCTGTCTCTGGTATGGGCACCTGAAAAATATCAAACACTGTGTCCATGATGTCCTCCTCGGGCGATCTGGTCACCTCACTGTTCGAGTATCTTTTCCGGATTTGGTTAGTGTGACGTTTGTGCACGAAATCTGGTCCCTTAATCATATAGACCATGTTGCCTATTTGTTTCTCAATAGTGCAGGACTCCCAAAACGTCCTATTATTTCTATGAATCTTATAGAAGACTTTCGCCAACTTTATACAGTTTTTTTGTTATCGGTTTTTTGAGGTTTGGCCTATCCTGGTTTGGTAACAACTTGTGGAAAATTGATCTAACATTGCGTCCGAATATGACCTCAGCAGGTGTCTTCGATGTTTGCATTTGGAATGACCCTGTACACTTGTAAGAACTGTTGGATTGACTTATCTGTCGGTGATCCACTAGCTTTTCTCAGGGCTCTCTTGAACGTTTCTACGAATCTCTCCGCTTGCCCATTACTTCTTGGGTGGTATGGTGGAATGGTTATATGCTCGATTAGATAATCCTCGCAGAGATGTTTAAATTCGGTAGACGTGAATTGCGTTCCATTGTCTGTGACAATGCAGTCTACAACTCCAAACCTAGCGAATAGTTCATACAGGAAGTTAATAGTTGCCTCGGATGTGGGGTTCTTGCATTTCAGTACTTCCGGCCACTTAGATAGACTGTCTATAACAATGAGATAGTAGAAACCATCTAACGGTCGAGCAAAATCCAAGTGAATTCTCGACCAAGGTCGGTCCGGTTTTGCCCACGATCCGAATTGAGTCGGAGGAGCTTTCATAGCTAATGCGCATCCTCTACACTCCCTGACATTTTCTTCTATATCCTTATCCATGTTTGGCCAGAAAACGAAAAAGCGCATAAGGCTTTTCATTCTTGATATGCCTGGATGTCCTACATGGAATTCCTTGAGCATTCTTTTCTGTAATGTCGTAGGAATTACGACCCTGTCGCTATATAACAGGACGTTATCACAAATTGAATAAATTTCCTCATCCAGTTGGTTACTGTTGATTTTTTCTTTCTTGCTTATAATAAATTCGTCCACCTCTGCCTTACTCTTAATCTCATCAAGCGTTACTGGAAGTTCTCTTATCGTGTCACAAAGTATTTTTTACTTCAACTTCCGCTTGAATGGCTGCTATTACCATATCCTCCAATGGTTCTGTGTGCTTAGGTATTAACCTTGATAAGCCGTCTGCATGACCAAGTTTTTAGATGGTACATACTCCATTTGAAAATTATAATTCAGAAGAATGGTACCCCATCTTTGAAGTCTATTCGCCGTATGTTGTGGTAGTCCCTTTTTCGATCCAAAACTCGTTAGTAAAGGTTTGCGATCTGTTTGTAACAGAAATTGTCTACCGTGCAAGAAACGATGAAATTTCTTTACTGGGAATATAATGCTTAGCGCCTCTTTCTCGATTTGGGAGTAGTTCTTTTCGGCTGGTAAAAGTGAACGGGATACATGGGCTATGGGTTTTATTTTTCCATCATCCATTTTGTGTAGTATGCATGCTCCTATGCCATAGGCACCGGCATCGCTTGCAACTATAATATCACCCTTGGGATTATAATGTGCCAGAAACAAGTCAGACGTTAATATATCTTTAATTTCCTGAAATGCTTCTTCGCACTCTTGTGTCCAGACCCATTTTTGGTCCTTTCTTAACAATTCATTTAAGAGTGATCTTAGTTTATGCATACTTGACACGAATACATTGTAATAATTCGCCAAACCTAAGAAACTTTGTAGAGACGCAATATTTTCTGGAGCAGGCATGTCCCTTATTGCACTCGATCTATCTGGATCCGGCCTTCTTCCATGTACATCGATGATTTGCCCCAAGTATTTTATTTTTTCCATGAAAAAGGTACATTTTTCCTGTTTCAGTTTAAATCCATAATCCTGGATCCTTTTGAATACTTGGTTTACATGAGCTTTGTGTTGTTCTTTGCTAGCGCTGTTCATTAACACATCGTCCAGGTACCCTACTGCGAAGTCCAACCCACTTAACATCATGTCCATTGTTTGCTGAAAAATCGCAGGGGCGACTTTGACCCCAAAAGGAAGTCTGTTAAACTTGTACAATCCCTTATGGGTATTAATGCATAGCAGCTTTGAACACTCCTGATCGACTGGGATTTGTAAATACGCGTCACTGAGGTCAATTTTAGAAAAATATTTCCCTCCACTCAGTTTCGTGAATATTTCTTCAGGGATCGGAAGGGGATAATGGTGATCCTTTAATGCATTGTTTAAACCTGTTGAGAAATCGGCACAAACCCTAATCTCCTTGCTCTTCTTTTTGATGTAAACTGTTGGCGTAGCCCACTCACTGATCAATTTTTTCGAGGACACCCATGTTTTCGAGTCTTTCTAATTCAACGTCTATTTTTTCTATAGCGACGTATGGAACCTTTCTTTTCTTTTTGAACACTGGCTGTTGATTTTCTTTGACTTCAAATTTTGCTGCCGCTTTTGTACACCTTCCAAGACCGCCTGTAAATACGTCTGGAAAATTCTCTTTTGACTCCCCCTTAAGTTTTTCTGCCTCCACATTCGAATCCTCAACTTTTTGACAAAAAGAGCTTAAAGGCAGATCCCATAGTCTAAATTTTTCGAACATATCAGTTCCAAAGAGGTTATTTGATTTTCGCATGACAATTTTCGCTTTTTCGGTCTTATTCTGAAAAAAATATTCGTCAATAATTCTCCTTCGAAGGTGATTTTTCCACCACTGACGCTTCTCGCCGTTTTATGTGATTTAATCATAGTGGGTCTCCCAAGCTTCTTCCATGTCTGTACATTAATGATGGAAATACCAGACCCACTATCAAGCTGTAGTCTTACTTTCTTTTTAAACATTTTGACCTGTACAAATTTCCGGATATTTCGTTCCTCAGGTTCAATTTTCGTTAGTTTAATGGATGTCTTCTTTCTACCAGATTTTTTCCTACAATGTGATGCCTTATGCCCCTTCTGGTAGCAGTTGTCCCATTGTTTGAATTTGTAGGGACACTCATTGTACCAATGTTTATCTCCACACCTCCAACACGGTCCAGGTGGATCTTTTCCCTGTTTTTTCCTCTGGTTATTTTTTGAAGTTAAATTTTTCTTCTGATGGACCTTTTTAATGTGCGACACTCCGCTTTCCTCTATGTCACGACTGTCCTGTTTCAACGCAACAAACCGTTCACAGTCTTCCACTAAGCTTTTTAGTTTTAAATTCGGCTCGTTTTCGAGTTTATTTAAAACACGACGCCTGATCTCAGCGTCTTTACCTAAAACCAGCCCTTGCACAAATATTAAACATTTAAAATTATCTGATGATAATTCCTCCAGTTTAAAGTCGTCGCAATGCTTGTTTACAATACTTGCATAAGTAGTGTAATCATCTTCCTCTCTTCTAGTGACATTCATACACTTATATCTCCTGTGAAAAAGAGAAGTTTTTGGAGAAAACAGTTCTGTTAGTAGAGTAACTGTCTCTTGGAAGTTCAACTCACTGGGTTTTTTTGGAAGGATAAAATTCACGAACTTTGTATGCTCGGCAGTTCCCAATTTTCTTAGCAGAAACCTAACTTTTTTAGCGTCTGTCCATGTACCGCAATCCGATACAAAAATATCCTCATATCTTCTATAGAAATGAGCAAACGTGACATCGTCTTCTGGATTATAATTGAAACTTTCAATAGCGTCCCACACAGCCGTCTGGGAGAATGCGTTATGATTCTCGCTTGCATTCGTTAACTGTGTTGCCTCCAGAAGTTTCCTCTGTTCCTCCTGTGTTTTCATAAAGATTTCTTCGATGCGTTTCTGTTCCAACAACTCTTTTTTAAATTTCTCCTTACTTTCAAGTTGTCGTTGAAGTTGTTGCTTTTGCAACGGGAGACTTTGTTCCGTTTGAAATTTTAACAATTGAAGAAGAGACTTAATTCTGCGTCCATGGTACAAATTCAATTTACGCACCATACAGTTTACACTTGTATTAAACAAATCAGTTTTCCCAAGGCTTGCGTAATAAAATTAGTTTGCTCAACTAATACACAAACAAGAATTATATTATTTCTTAGCCAAAAAGTCAATTCAAGTTTTTCTTTGTTACAAAAAAAAAAAAAAAAAATCATTTTCTAAATGTCATTTGTTGCATGCGGTATTTCTCGTAAACAAAAAAAAATCCGTCGCTTTCAGGAGTGTCGACTAATGGGAAAGTCACAAAATTTTTTTTCAACCTCTGTGGTTTTGCACAAATATGACTCGAATATTTAACAGTCTTTGTTAAGCACAAATGACTTACGCGAATATATATTTTTCACTCGACAAATAATTTAACTTTGAAGAGGGGAAAAAAAAAAAAAATTTTACCGTGACAAACAAACTCCGGTTTCTTGTAAAGAAACAAAAGACAGTGAACCTATTTTTTTTTCGAAACACTTGGTGTCAGTATTTTCAACTATTTTAATAATTAACAATATTATTCGCGTTCTCACGCTGTAGACTTTTGGTAGCAAATTTTTGGTTGTTTTTTTTTTTTTGTTTATTTGTTTTTTTTACGTCGCCAAATTACTATTGTAGTAATTAATTTGCTATTAATCCTTGCGTATCCAAATATCTGTTTGAAATGACGAAGGTGTTTTGCCGTAAAAATCTTGCGAATCCTTGTATTTCAATCACTTTAGGTGATTGTCCGCAGTGATATCGTTTCGATTCCGACGTTGCCAATCTGTTGTGTCGTGGCACAATAGTAAAATAAGAAAATCAAGTCGAGGTTGGTTTAAGGAACAAGTGTATTTAACATCACAGATACAAAGGTAGGAAACGGGTACTACTCAGCTAGGCAGTTGTAGTACTGTCGCTGCTCACACACACCGGGGAGGTATTACTGGCACTATATATAATGAGAACCGGTGTAATTCCCTTGTGTTAGGAGGTCGGTATAATAGATAGATAGATAGATAAATAAAACGATATACAACATGTACTTAGGTAAGGAACAGGCTTAGATAGTGTTATGGTCCAGTTCCTTGCACCACGGTGAACTCGAACACAGATATTTTACAAACAGGAATATATACAGAGAAGTAGAAAGGGTTAGTACGAACAATCAGGTTTAGTAGTAATTGTCTGAACGCGACTATGTTTCGGTCTGCCTCTGACTCGACTGACGGACTCGCTCGCTCTGACGGAGTGACAGACTTCTGACGGACTTCACTCCAGATTTCAGACTGAACAGTATTTAGTCACCCCCACCACGAGGGCATCATGTGGCACAAGGTCGGTTTAACGTGGGATCTCCGAGCCCGTAGGCTCTGCCAAATATATGCCCTTTGAACCCCTATAAACGGGTACAGGGTCGGTTTACCTCCCCCAAAGAGTCTTCGCCTTTCGGTGTAGCCTCGTTCGGGTTCCTCTCCGCCCGAAGGCTGAGAGGTCAGCCTGTCGCCCGACTTCGGGTTGATCTCCCTACTTCCTCTTGAGGCGCAGTATTTATTACGTATGGAATAGTCCATTATGTTATTTTGGGTAAGGTTCCATAACAGATAGATAGATAGATAGATAGATAGATAGATAGATAGATAGATAGATAGATAGATAGATAGATAGATAGATCTGCTCAATGAAGGAAAACCGGCTTGTAAAATTCAATAACTCCAAAACCAAGCTGAATTTGCTTCCCTCATGATGAATGATTTTACTCACGATCAGTCTCATTACTTTGGCCGTCTATTGGGACTCAGGCTGACTGTAGGTAGAAGCTGAAATAAAATGATATAGAGAAGGCAAGTTGTGTATTCTTCGATTTTTTGACGATGAACAGTGATATTTGCAATAACAAATTTTTAGTATCAAGTATGAAGTTTCCTACAATATCTGAAAGGACGAATACTTTTGACTACCAGAGAAAGATAAGAAAGGGAAAAATACATGATTACGATTTTATACATTATGATATGGAGATGCTAAAATTCATTTCTTCCATTATATATATATATATATATATATATATATATATATATATATATATATATCCACATAAACATACATACTATCATACACACACACACACACATACATATATATATATATATATATATATATACCGGTATGATGAGGGCGGATAGAGTATACTTCCAAACATTTAACATTTAATTCAAAAGAGGGCTCAATCCATAGAAAAATATTTATTTTACGATATTACAACAAAAACAGCTTTTTATATTTTTTTTCTTTTGTTTTATTTTTACAGATATATTTTTCTCCCCAAAAAGAGGTTTCATCTTGCTTTTGAAACTAAATTAATCGTTCACTCGACAGTAATTTTCAATCGCCTGAGGGGACGATTTGTTATGCGTTGAAACACGACTGCAATTGTGTAGTGATTCTTACATGTCTTTGTTGTAATACACACACACACACACACACATATATATATATTGATAAAAAATATAATAAAAAAGCTCAAACACTGATATTCCATGGTTATAATTGGAATCGTAATCACGATCCAATTCATCAAACCTACAAATTATTACCCTGTCCTGGACATTGAGTTCTACCTAGATTCTATCCTCTCGGAAATTTATATATATATATATATAAAGGGTGTAACACCAGAATTGCCCAAATTGTGTAAGACCGAAATTTTCCAATTGTTATATTAAGATTTGAACCGTGGTATCTTAGAAAGGATTAAAGATATCATACTGGAATTCTCCGAGGTTTTTTATAACACTATTAGACTCTACTTTGAACAATTAGAATATATTTAGCTCTAATCTGAAATGCAGATCCCTCTTGCTGTTGTGACCTCCTGATCCAGTTTTCCTCTTTACTGTTCCCGCTTTTTTAAAATTTATTCACCGTTCACTTGATGAGAATAGTATGAATTTTGGTGCCATTACTGAAAGCCTCGATTAACTTTTTCGTCCCACAGTTACTCAGTTGGGAAGACATATTAGGTCTAACATAAATGATTTAACCTCTTCTCTTTGTAACTCTCTGTGTATAACTGAAAGTTTTTCTCGGTGATTCTTACGATAAATGACGTCAAGATGGCTACATGTTTTATCTGAAAACCTGGAAAAATAAACTCAATTGTTTTAGTGTATTTTTTTTTTTAATTTTGTAGAATGGACACTTTTTCATGATGTTACTTGATTTGCACAATTTTGGTGTTACATCCTGTATATGATAAAAAATATATTTTTAAGGTTTGCTGTATTCATGGGTAAAATTGCTCAATATCAGAGATGGACCGTATATAGATATAAAAGTATAAATGTGCACACTGAAGTCAACACCGAGCTGCGACGGTCTGTTTCATGCTCCAGACATGGAGATTGCGTTCAAGCTTTGTCCTTGATCTCTCATCTATTCACACAAACTTGCCGCTCAGACCAGACACCAGGTTCGTTCCCAGAATGCAGTTTATCTTGTGGCTTAATACATGAAAAAAATGGCTGGACCTTCACCCACGAAATAAAATAATGAGGCGATATTGTAGCCGTCGGCAAATTTTATTCTGCTGCTATCTTCTCGTAATGACCATCTGTAGATTTGCAAGGTAGAAGGAGACGATGTGAAGGGGGTTGAACAGTCTAACCGGCGTGCACCTTCTTTTTCGCGTCATGGGCGAATGGTCCACTGCTTTAGACCACTAGGGAGAACCTTCTTATAGCAGAACAAACCTTTGTCCTCTCAGCTTTCACCTATAAAAATTATTCATCAAGTCCGATCCACTCAGTTGACCTCCTTTGTCAGGGTCGTTTGACATGGTTCTTGTGAGGTCCTCCTTACCCATCTGTTCTTTGTCAAGGCGATAATTGTCGAAACGATTTCTGTAACATCCTACAAAAGATATCGGCTGACAACATATGTTTCCCCTCAGCTTCTCTTGTCTTCAAGTGGCCAGAATAAGCGACCGAAATTCGTAGACATAATGAAATTGTGATGCGAATAGCTTAGTATTTATAGATTCTATCGAAAAACTTTGGTCTATTATTCTATCATATTGGTTACTTAGTGTGGAACCAAAGGTCGACCGCGACAAGATATTGACTTAAATTATTCCTACTTTCTTTTAAATGGACTTGTGTTTATTATCTTCTTTTCCAGTATTATAGGATTTGCTTCAGTGTACCATAAATTGGGGTCGTAGTATATCATCCTATATCTAAAAGCTTTTTCTCACAGAAGAAACGCTGCAAGCATTTACAGCGCTATCGCTATTTCCATGGAAAATGTTCTGACGGGCTACATTCCTTAGTTCCACCAGTTCAGACCTTTACAGCTAAGCCTCTCGCTACTCTATAGCTATTTCCATGGAAAATTTCCGAACAAGCTATATTCTTTAGTTTCACCTGATTAGACCTTCACAGTTAAGCCCCTCTCTACTCTATCGCTATTTCCATGGCAAATGTTCGAACGAGCTACACTCATTAGTTACGCCATTTCAGACCTTCACAGCCAAGCCTTTCGCTACTCTATCGTTATTTCCATGGAAGACGTTCTGACCAGCTACATTTCTAAGTTCCACTAATTCACACCTAAGATGCGCCATGTCAAGTCTGTAAGATCGAATCATCCGAATCCCTTCGTATCCCATTGGTAAGAAGAGAGTTTGCGGAACAAACTCTGACGAGATGCTTCAGCCGATCACTACAATCTTATCCCTTTCAAGTTGACCATTATCTACATGCAATAACCTTATTCAATAAACCTCTCTCTTGAGTGGTCCTCGGGCCTTGTACTGACTGAACAGCAGTAAAAAATATAGGTCTGTAAAGGCCAGTTCTGCTTACATATCCTAGATATGTAGTCCTCCTAAATGTTGGTTGACTGCTACAGTTAGAACCGGAAGAAGGTGTTGACGAACAAACCCATGCGAGTGAAGATATATTCATCTTGGGGTTTTTCCACGTATAATCAAAATGATGTTAGTTTTGTTCACCTCCTAAAGAGTGGATATGGAATATTAGTTTTTTTTTCAACAGAACGCGTGCCGCTAATGTTTTTCATGTTTAATACCAGGTTGATGGCTGACGAAGCAACTGAAAGTCAAAATGAAAAAAAAAAAAGAAGCGGATTCAAGTTTGGAATGATTTCCTTTTGTCAGCATATGTATTAGGTTGGTGCAAAAATAATGCCGGTTTTTGACGTTAAAAATTACGTGTCAAAAACCGGCATTATTTTT
>OZ010607.1:10642990-10727990 GCA_963932145.1 Acanthosepion lycidas | reverse complement strand
ATCAAATTTTCCAAACCCTCTTTCCTCATTATGTTCCCTAGAAATCTCAACTGTCTCTTCCTGACGTTAAGTATAAATTTCCTTTTTGTTTCCATTTTCTCTGTAACTTCAAGTTTGCACACATGTTCTGTACATGGTATTCTCAGCATCCTTCTGTAGAACCACATGTCTGTTGCTTCCAACCCCTTCTTCTTCATCCGCGAGGAGATTGTCCAGCATTCACTGTCATATAGAAGGACTGATATTACATAACAGTTGACTATATTTTTCTTTGTAACTAAATTATCTGTTTCTTAATACTTTGCTTAGCTTTTCCTATCCCAATACGCCTTCGGATTTCAGTGCCATACTTTCCATCCTCTGTTAAAACACGTCACACGTATTTAAATTGATATACTTATTTGATTTTGGTATCTCCAATATTTAATTTGTATGTTGACCTGTTCCCTTTTGCTAACATCATGCATCTTGAAATTGATGAAGATATAAAAAAGCTTTTCTGCCAGTCTACATTGATTCTTGTATATTGAAACCGATGAATACTTTATAGACGTTTTCAAATCTAGTGTTGCACGGTTTGGAAGTTTGCCTTTGTACACCTTATGAGCTTAGTACACATTACAAGGATATCCCGCAGTTTCTCACTTGGAGAATGTCAGGAGAACGTGATCTCACCAACTCATAACGTTAATTCCTGTGATTTTAAAACTATTGTGTTGTGCTTTGTGTCTAATTGATTCAAAATGTCGAAACTGTCAGCAGTGTCCAGCTGTTTTCTCAGATCAATAAGTAAAAATAGCTTCAAATGATTCTGGTACGTCTTAGATCCGATCTTCCTTCTTCAAGCCTTGTTGGCTGGCGCTACAGAATCACAAATAACCCGATAACAGAAACCGCATCACATGATGAATTTCAGCTGCGGCAAAACTAAATTGGATAACACATGTAACGCAAAGAGAAAATAACGACATACTCAAGATGTGACAATCTACAGTCTTTAAAACCAAAGGTCCGAAAAAAATCTTATTATTACAATTATCATTCGCTGATATACGATATAGAAAAGTATTACAAGATATATCACAAAATTATCGAACAATCTAAATCTGTTGGTAACTATCTTCGCGAACAATTCAATAATATACAAAAACCCCGAATCTGTTTATGAATGAAAAGATCCTGTTTTATAAATTTCCGTCAACCTTTGTATGTTTTATGTATGAATAATTCATGAATTTGTAAATTAATTGCACCTTTACTGAAATTAAAATAACTGATCCAAGTGCAACTTTTGGATAATAAGTGCGACATTACTGTAATTATTGAACAATATAGTTCATGCCACTTTGACGGAAAATTTACCAGTAAAAAAGAATTCTCTTATCACTACATTTGTACATAAACGCAGAACTTTAACCGTAAAATTTAAATTCAAACTCAGCGTTGCGACTGCACGTTCCAAAACAATAACACACATTTCTCATAGCATTTTTCGGATTACAACCTTGTTTTCGTTTCTCCACTTATTACTGAAAGTATAAACAAGAACACAATATTTCATACCTGAGTATGTCTGTAGGAACAGACGAAAGCTTGTAAAATAAAAAGATCTAATGCGACGGAAATTTATAAAACAGGATCTTTTCATTCATAAACAGATTCGGGTTTTTTGTATATTATTGAATTGTTCGCGAAGATGGATTTCTCGCCATTTAATCATTAACCTTTGTATTTGTTTTATGTATGAATAATTCATGAATATATATATATATATATATATATATATATATATATATATATATATATATATATATATATATTTCTCCCGCTCAACCGTCTTAATCTTAGATCTTTTTCATAACCATATGGCATTCCATTTGTTCAGAATCTTCTTTCTTTTCCTAAAGATGATGGTGTTTGGAGCTGGATAGCATCAGCATAAACAAAACTTGGGAATTAGACAAAATCCTGTTGCCTTCTTGGTTTAAAAGAATTTGGGTCAAACTGTTTTGTCGGGTAGTATAATGTAAACAAAAAGCCATGCATCGAACACAAATATGCTGTTCTCTGTTTAGAAAAGTTTGTGCTACTCTTTTCTGTAAGAATATATACGTTTTGGACAGATAGTATAAATGTAAACAAATCTCCGAATTTAATTTCTCTGAACAAAAACATCGGACAACACATAAATCCTGTCTTCTGCTATCGATGGGAAGTAGATAGAGTAGGGCACCTTCGTTTTTCTCGATTTTATTAAATGTTGACTAGTTAATTCTGGGTGCAATTCTTTTTGGAACCGTTCTTAAAATCATTTTATTGTTTAAAGCATAGTTAACCCGATTCTTTTTTCATTAATTTCTCAAACATTCAACCTACTCTCCTAAGAATTTTAATAATTATTATCCTGTTAGTAGTACCTCGATATCACCATCCTGCAATCAAACATTTAGACAGGGTCTGTGTTACATAACTAATTTTGTCCAGGATTAGCTTTGAATAAAGAAAGTTCATCCTGAAATGCTATTGGAAATAGAAAGATGGTATTGTACACATTAGGCGCAAAAATCTTTCCGGAAGACCAGGGATATAAACCACGCTCTGTGAAGCAAGAAAGGGTGATGGAAAGTTTTCAATGAAATCCAAGAATTCTAACCAATTGTAGATTCTTGTTTGTAGTTCCACTGTGTCATGTTGTCTGCAACGGACATCAATTTGAAAGCATGTCATGGCAATATCTTATGAGCATGGATTTACAATATATATTGTCGCTATATGCATTATTTTAATTAAATATAGTTGGTTCTACTTCCTTGAGTTATTTCTCAAGAAAACTTCACAATGTGTATACATTTCTGAGACACCCTGTATATATATATATATATATGTGTGTGTGTGTGTGTGTGTGTGCGTGTGTGCGTGTCTGCGTGTGCGTGTCTGTGTGTGTGTTAAATAATAAAATATAATATTAAATTCTGTATCAATTTTTCGACTGAGGTTAAAGTTAAACTTTAAGTTTCTAATTCCAACACGAACACAGTCTAAAAACCGGGGCTGAATAAGACTAAAGTATTTCTCGTTGGTTGAAATAAATCTACCCACCCACCCACATATGAGGTAATTTTTCTATTTTATTGTGTAATTTATATGCACTGTTATAATAAATACATTGAGCTGTTTTTGGCAGTCAGTTTCATTATTTGATATTACTAGGATCCACTTGGATTATATACCAACGGATTTATCACTTGTACGATATATATATCTTTCTAATTATATATATATATATATATATATATATATATATATATATACAAGTATATGATTGGTGTATATGGAATGAATTCCAATAACCAACAATTACTATTCTTAAAAGAGTGCTCAATACAAAGTAGAGCAGATATAATTATTTATTTTTAAAAAAATTTATAACATAAATATGTTATAAAATCACTACAAAAATAGCCATTTTGTTTCAACACCCTCGGTGTCTTATCAAGTGATGACGTTGAATGTAAAATAAATGGTTTTAAAAGTTTCAAATTAATTATCAGTCCTACGCAAGGGGAAAACGTTGTTACAAAGGCTAGATGGACCAATCAAAACACAAGTATAGGAAAATTCAAAAAGCTTGATAACGAAGTCATGTTATAATATCTATTCAGATGTTTAAAATATGGATAGTATTAAAAAAGAATTTATTCCAACGAATAATTACTAAATTATATGATAAAATTTAATATTAAAATTTAAAACTGCTAATTACAAAATCAAAATTCATTTATTCGCTATTAAGTTTACAACTATAAAATTACTGAGGAGAAAAGAAGAAATATATGTTATTCAATTTATTTTTTTCATTGAAGTTACTTTAGCTATATTTAATATCCGGTCTTTTTACAATGTATACATTTTAATCCTCATGGTGTGTGAATGGGGTCCTAAACTCACGCGTAAAACAAACGCAGTCAGATTCTAATATATAAGCACCAAGACATATACACACACAAAAAGAGACAAGACAGAGAACATCTCCACGGTCTGTCATGAAAAAAAGGGGGGGAAGTGGGGGAAGTGGGAGAAGGGAAACCAACACACACGTACATACATACACAATTAAAAGTGGATGCACTTTCCATACACATAGATACATATAAATACATGCACACACATCCATACACATTGACCCAGACAGTTGTATACCACAACCGATAAATATTTAAGACAGAAAATGTCATTGCATGAATGTTAACAACCTATTGAAATCTAACTTAAGCGAGTAAATATACAAAGATAAAAATGATTAAAATTAATATTATTTAATATATTAAAATATAGTGTATGTAAATGTAAAAATCGGACATAAAAGTCAACACCCATCGGTAACTACGATGTCCACCTCATATACATATATATATATATATATATATATATATATATATATATATATATACACACACATACACACACATATACGCATACATACACATACAAATATATATATATATACATATATACATACATATACATATATATACATATACACACATATATACATATATATACACATACACATACATATACATATATATATGTATATGTATACATATATACATACATATACATATATATATACATATACACACATATATACATATATATACACATACACATACATATACATATACATATATATATGTATATGTATATGTATGTGTATGTGTATATATATGTATATATGTGTGTATGTGTATATAAATACATATATATATGTATATGTATGTGTATGTGTATATATATGTATATATGTATATATCACTTGATAAGACACCGAGGGTGTTGAAACAAAATGGCTATTTTTGTAGTGATTTTATAACATATTTATGTTATATTTTTTTTTAAATAAATAATTATATATATATATATATATATATATATATATATATATATATATATATTTATATATATATAATAAGTGATAGACAGGCAGACAGAGACAAAACGCTTATTCAATCTGGTTTAAATAGTAACCCATTTTTATCACCTGAAACATTTGAAATTCTTCAGTAGAATAAATCCATCACTGCTAAAAGATCCCGTGAAATTCTCTCGTAAACATTTGTTAATAATAAATAGCCAAGTCGTTTATAATATTTTTTTATTTGCACATGTGCATGATCAGAAACTGACAAATGCTGAGAGGTTTTGGCGGGAAATATCTATTCATGAATGCCAATCCAACATGCTGCTTTCTCTTTTTTTTCTTTTTTTTTTTACATGTCTGCAATGATTAAATATCGATTAGATAGAGAAGTGCCTTAGAATTACTATTCACTTCTGGAGACGCGATGAAAAGCTCACTAAATAGGAAGTAGTCAGAAGGAATCTTTCGGGGGTTTTTTGTTTTTGTTTTTCGTTCGGGTTGCCGCCAACACAAGTATGCATAATGAATAATAATAAGAAGAAGAAGAAAAGAAGAAGAACAAAAGCAAGAACAACAGCAACAACAACAAAAGAAGAAGAAGAATAGAACAAGAAGAATAGAACAAGAAGAAAAGAAGAAGAAGAAGAAGAAGAAGAAAATAAGAAGAAAGAGAAGAAGAAGAAGAAGAAGAGAAGAAGATAAGAAGAAAAAGAAGAGAAGAAGAAGAAGAAGAAAAGAACAAGAAAAGAAGAAGAACAAGAAGAAAAGAAAAAGAAGAAGAAGGAATAGAAGAAGAACAACAACAACAAAAGAACAAGAAGAAAAAACAGGAAGAAGAAAAGAAGAAGAAGGAGGAAAAGAAGAAGAAAAGAAGAAGAGAAGAAAAAAGAAGAAAAAAGAAGAGAAGAAGAAGAGAAAAAAAGAAGAAGAGAGAGAAAGAAGAAGCCGCCGCCGCCGCCGCCGCCGCCGCCGCCGCCGCCGCCGCCGCCGCCGCCGCGTGTTGCCAGTCTCCATGTTTTTTGCAGTGAAGGTAAAAAAAAATAGCCAGATTAAATGAAGCACAAAAAATACGAATAAGAGTGCGATTAAATTCACAGGTTTTAGATTTATATTCCGAGAGACACAAATTCACCGACTTTACTCAAGATAAAATTATGCAACGTGATGTGATGGATAGAGGTTAAGCTTAAGAAATCACTCAGCCGAGTTCGAATTCTACTCGAGTTCATTTCAGTCTTGCTAGATAAATTACGACTGAATAGTGCGTTCGATCCTCACTGGGTGACCCATACTTTCGGTCTTGTACCATATCTACGCTACGCTAATTAAACTGTCATTACATTCAATTATGCGCATATAATCTTGAGAAAAGCATGACACCATCTACGGTTTAAATAGCAGGATAGACTGCGTGTATAGGCTTGGTTGGCAACCACTCTAGGAGAAGGGAAACTATAAATTCAAACCAGCTCGAAAATTTTTGGGCTCTTGTCAGGTTATCTTGCCCAAGACACACCACTGCTACTACGACTACAGTAGATATGGTGCCCAACGACCCTCAAGGGTTAAGCGACGTGTGAGAATCGTAATCGGAACTAAAATTAAAAAAAATGATTATTTTCTTTTTAATCAACAGCTTTTATGGATATTGCTTTAATTATGTAGGAATGGCTTCACCAAGATCTTACTCATACGTTTTCCTTTTTTGACATACCGGTGACTAAGCATATTTCTCCAGATTTCAGATAAGGGAACAAAATTTCAACCGAAATTTGAGTCCTGTTTGCCACGTAGCTGAAATTTCATTCGAAATTTTCATTGTATAATGTTCGATGTATGCAATCAGTATTCATCTCTGAATCGTGTTAAATAGCAATTTGTTTTTGTTTTTTTATCATTATTGATTGTTATTGATATGACTACGACTGTGTTATCTTCAAAAATATGTCAATACATGATTAATGGCGGCCATATTGATACTGGATTTCTTTCTTTTTTCAATGTTGCTTAATAAAGAATTCCTTGTGAGAAAAATCAGATGGAAAAACTCACTATTTGCTTAAATTGAATTTTATTTAAAACTTTTGAAAACGTTCAGAAAAAGAAATTTCCAAACGAAAAAATTGGTGAGATAGATAGATAGATAGATAGATAGATAGATAGATAGATAGGTAGATAGACAGAAACAGACTGATAGATAGATAAATAGATAGATAGATAGATAGATAGATAGATAGATAGATAGATTTGCTCAAGTGATTGAGCAAAAAAGCAGATTATTCTGAAAATCAATACCTATGTTGTCAAATAATCGCTTATTGATTTGCTGATGTGACTGTGTTATCTGCAAACGATTCATTAATTGTGGCTATTGTAATTAACTGAAATTTAATTAATAAAGAATATTTCTTAAGAATTAATTCTGACATGAAAATAGATTTTTTAAATTTTCTATATTTAAATGAAGATTTATTTTATATGGACAGACGGCAACAGACATCTATTACCGATGGTCTCTGAAGGCGTGAAAGTACGAATGACTATACAGTGCTGATTTTATATCCACACTTTTTATATCTAAATTCGCTCTATCGTCATTATTGGTCACTCTCCCCCATAAATATAGCAAGTTCTAAAGAATATATATACGCTGATCATAAAAGTTATCTGTTTGGATAAGTTTTGTTCTTATGTGCATCGTCTTTGTCATGTTAAATTGATAATGATAATTATATTTTATGAATATGTCCTGAAGATGGTTTATTAGACCGAAACGTCCGACGTTGACATTATATTAACATTAAAACAACATAATTACATATAAGGATTTTTGTTTGTTTTTTCCGTATATTTTTCTTCATACTGTCGGATCTATATCCATATATTTGCTTACATATATATATATATATATATATATATATATATATATATATATATTTAAATAAGTTTTTTGTGGTACAGAATTTAATAATAGAAAGGAACAGATAGTAAGAAGGCATTTTTTAAAAAGCCAAAACAGAACGACCGGTTTCGTCCCAGGATTTATCAAGTATTTATTCTGGGAATTTAAAAGCGTGTAAATTATTTAATTATCGAATGTAATTAAATAGGGGGAAAAAATTATGAACTACAAGGAGACTAGATTCCAATAACATTCAGACCCAGCAAGCATTCCCTCTGTTTACAAAGGGAAGGCTCACGGGACCTGATATACAAGGACACCAGGACCTTAAGGTGAAAAGTGGAGTTGGACCTCGATAAAATAATAAATCAGTCACCACTAAAATTTTCCACACATTCCCTTCTATTTATCAAATGTTCAGCAATGGCAGAACCAGAACTGTTAGTCAATTGGCTATTTCTAGAGGACGGATTCAAAATCCTGGAGGGTAAATGCTGTAAGATTAGCGTAAGATTAATTTAATCAAGTCCTTAATTTACATGGCACTTAGGTTATGCTCAGAGGGTTTTCTCTGCGGTGAAATTGACTTTGTTAGAATGACATTATCAAAATATATATATATATATGTATGTGTGTGTGTGTATTATTATTATTATTATTATTATTATTATTTAATTAAACTGTGAAACTAATGCCAACCAACCTTAAATTGCGAAGTCTTACTAAAGATTACACAAAATTTTTTGTCATAACTAACATCCTTGAAAAAATACTGTTTATGTTTCTTGCCCCAAACAAAAGCCAGCAGATATAGATTCGAGTGGGGAGGGCAACAAGAAACCTACTTTCGTTAATATAGATAATTTAAGGGCTCACTCAGCCAGGCTGGATCAGTAGCCCACCTGGTAGAGGCACACCTTAGCTCAAAAGTGATTTCCTTGATGGAAAAAGTGATGCAGGTTCGATTCCTGTCGAAGAAACAACTTTTCATTAGTAGGAGTTCTCAGCTCGTTCATTCATATATATATATATATATATATATATATATATATATATATATATATAAGTGAACATAGAAGTGAACATAGAAGTCAACACTTAGAGGCGACAGTCTGTTTCATGCTAGATGCAATCGTCAGACCTTATGTGTATTGGCTTGTAAATGAACAAACCAATACCCAAGGACAAATAAGGAATAAAAAAGAAAGAACAAGGAACATGTAATTCAGACGAAAACAATCGTCCAGAATCCAAGCTCAGAGTCCAAAGAAAAAAACCTCCAACACGAGTAAAGCAAAAATAACTAAGCAAAGTGCTCAATACACTGAGTAGAGCAAATCTAACTATGAACCTAAAAGAGCCAGGCAAAGAGACACCTATATATATATATATATATATATATATATATATATATATATATATATATATATATATATATATGTACGCGATAAAATCCCAAATTACTTCATATGTGGTATAAGCTTATTTCGACCAACGAAAATATAATTCGTCAGTCTTATTCTATTCCGGTATATAATTCCGACACGAACTCAGAAGGCACAGTGTGTTGCTCTCCTGGAGTTTTGCATCAACCAATCTGATGGCCGATAGAAAGGTTTCTTTATGGTGATTAACTGCCCTTCTTGATAGCATAGAAACGATGTAATCAGTATGTACTATGGCTCGCATTGACACGAATTGTAACCTTATCTCAAAATGGGATGGCAGAATAATTTGTTCAATAACAAATGTTCTGCTATTCCTGGCAGTGAAGCAGTAGCCCAAAGCTTTTGCAAGTTTTTTGGCTTTCTTTTATATACTCAAGGGGCTTACCCATTGCCTTCCCAAAATCTGACGAAGTGCCGAAACATCAGAACTTTTTCCAATATATTCTTGATCTGGCCGAGAACTTTTCAGTACGTTTTCCTATAAGGCCCCGCAGAAATTGTTTAATATTTGCTAGGAAGTTTTAAGTATCTGACAATGTATTTTTCAGGATTTGAATCTATGTTCATTCTGCAAGTTATCGCATAGACAAAGTATGAGAGGAGGATACAGAACAGAATGATAAGGAAAATAAGTAATGCAAACAATTGCGAGCCACATGAGGAAACATAGAATGAACTCCTTTTATTGATGGAGAAAAAAAACTAATATTTTACAAAATAAATTTATTTATATATGTTACAACTTGGTAAGTGGGGTCTGTAATAACAACGACAACACAGTTTAGTCTGATGACTTTAATCTTCAGAAGTGATACTCCTGATTTTTATTCACACATACACAATATGGCCGACACGAGACTTCCATGTTTGGGCAATAACTGAAGTGGTTCTTTCGTTTCCTTAGTTTCCGGTTACAAGTTACTTTAATATTTTCAGCCAATAGTTTTTTCTCTTATTTTACATCGCAATATAAATTTGTTATCTGAAAACGTTTTTTTCTCGGCTTTAGTCCCTTTCCCATTGTCGTAATGTAGCTTCCTCGCGTCATTCCTACGAATACTTTCATGGTAATTATTCTATTGAACTTTCCTCTATGGAAACTAGTCTTTATAGATTTAAGCGAAGTACTAGATTGGCGGTAAGGTCTCATCATTTTACAGTTGAAATGGCTAGATGTAGCCGTAAGTTCTATGCTAATAGTTTCTTCTAACACGCTTGTGGAGATTTTCTGTCGGATTCTTGCTTCCCAATTAACCTTGATCTTTTACATTTCTCTTTGGGGTACTTATTTAAAAGTGGTCTTTTGGTTGTGTAAGGTGATCTGTAATAACAACAACACAACAAACAACAGTTTAGTCTGTTGACTTTAATATGCAGAAGCGATACTCCTGCTTTTTATTCACACATACACAATATGGCTGACACGGTACTTCCGTGTCTGAACAGTAGGTGAATTGGTTTCCGATTACAACAATATATTTAGGGGAATACTAAATACTGATTACGAATTCTAAGGAGTCCTATGGCTGCCATTATGTTATAGTCCGAGCATTGAGCAGGTTTATCTTATTACAATACAGTGTCTTCTTCATTGAACATTTTTGTTACAAGTCATGTATTGCAAGGTACTCCATCATGCTGGAATATCCCAGATTTTGCTACATTTAGCAATAGGACCTTAGACTTTAAAAAAGTATTTTTTTACCAACATTCTTGTACCAATGCTTTTCGATTTCGCTCCAAACATTAAACCCCGTCCATCGTAACGTCTTTTTTGTTTCTGACAGGATTTCTAGAATTACACTTTTTACATTCGGACTATTGTCTTCATCATTGTTGTTATTATCACCTGATCGCCTTCTTTCTGAATTTCTGAGATGAGGAGTTATCATTACTTACACTTTTTATATTCGGACTATTGTCCTCACCATTGTGGTTTTTATCACCTGATCGCCTTCTGTCTGAATTTCTGAGATGAGGAGTTATCATTATTTACACTTTTTTATATTCGGAGTATTGTCAATATCGTTGTTGTTATTGTTATCACAATATTTCGGCCGTTGTGCCTTCCGGGCTTCCTTGGGTGTACGTCGATCCTGAGTAACCTACATGGAGCTCTGAAAGTAACCCTTTATTTAATCTACGTGGGTAGACTGTTCCCGATCCACTGCACATATCTCAATATATCTCGTTCTTATTTTTAGTACTGCTCAGTTATTGTTTTCCAGAGTTCAACTACAGTAGTCGATTTTATTCATAATTACTATGTCACCAACCAACATTTTAACACACTAGGCTATTCTCCCGTCTGTGGTAAATTTGTTGCCTTAAACATAACCTGCCTGCTGGTTAGTAATTCTGCTTGTCATGTTCAGACTGTTGCACATTTTGAATTATCCCTTAATACAATTAATCTTTGGAAAAAAATATCTTGCATAAGAATGCATTCTATTTGATGTCGGTCTGTATCCATTTACCCAACTTTTCATTATTCCATCGTAGATGTTCTTTCACCCAGTGTTTTCGTCTTATTTGATTTTTTTTTTCCTTTAATGGCGCATTCTTCTTTAGCTGCAATGCATCCAATGAGATTACTTCAACGTAGGATTCTTCTTATTATATCAATTGACGCTTCAGTTATATTACTGCTTTCCACCTTGACGAGCTGTCCATTTGCAGTTGGGTACAGATAACCTAACTAGCTTTCTTTGATCTCGCGTTTGATTTCGAAGGATCTCTCAGTTTTGTTTTTTTCCTATCAAAACATTAATGAACATATTTTTTTTTCTGGGTAGCTTGGACAGCATACATTGATAATATACTCATATTCCAAACTCCTTAGCGATTCTACGGTGACAAGTTCTTTGTGAATTTGCAATAAATTCCATCCTTTTCTCCAAGCGCACTCTTTCCATTAACTGCACTAACAACTCAAGCTGAGGACCCCAGACAAATCTGTCTTCGATTCTTTAACAGGAGGAATTTGTAAGTGCATCTTAATCTAGGATTATGTAAATCTTGAGGGATGTAAAGCTGCTCATAACTTTTGCGTGACTTACTTTCAGTATCATTTTGGGTTCAGGTCTCTATCTATGCAAACTGGATCCATTAGAATGCAACATCTTCTGAATGACTACAAATAATATTCCTCGAAGTACAGGGTGATACTAAATGAAGCTTCCACATAATGGTAAAATATTAACTAGATGAAAACTTTTTTCTTCTGCTTCGTCTTTCGCTTATTGTTCAACCTTGTAGAGTAGCAGTGGGAAAATCGGTGGCTCTAATATTTCAACTATCTATTCTTGATGGTGAATGTGGGACATTCTAACGGGCCTGGTAGCATCTCGCACTGAGTCATTTGTGATGTGATTTACGCAGGAAAATATTTGGAACGGTTTTATAGCATCTCATTTCTAAAATTTGGGTTCACTGAAATTCTGTTGTTAATGTCCAAGATTCACAGGCATAGAAAACAAATTGAGCGTACGACCGCCCGCAACAGACCGATCTTTGATTTCAGACATATGTTCTTATCTTTCAAGTTGGCTCTAAGCTTTATTCATTGTTTCTAATCTGGGTCCCTTTTGCAGATAATCGCGCCAAGATATTTGAATTGGCCCACTGCTTTAAGTTACTGAATACTGACTATTATAATTGCTGAAAGTCCTTTCTCATTGTACACCACGCGTTTGTATTTTTTAATTAATTTCCCTACTATATATTGATGATGTTCGTCCATGTTCTTCGCCAGAATAACAAGTTCCTCTTCTTGGCAATTTATTTAATTTAACGTTTTCACAATAAAAGAATAGTTCTTAGAATAAAATTTAGAAAAGAAAACAGTCGAACGTTTGTGGTTCCATTTGAAGCGTTCAACATTATCAGAAAAAAAAACATTCATTACAACGAGATGACAGCCTCGATGGAAACATCTTCCATATAAATAAATACAAATTTCAATGTGTCAGTGTTTCATACTTTTTCAACTTTACTCCGAGAGGTCGTAGCCCAACATATACCATTTTTGGAATTAGATCGACTCCGTGAGCAAATAAAAAAATATTCCGGCCTGGATCCGGAACCGCAATCATAAAATTTTGGATTTCCAAGTTTTCATTACTGCAATTGTTTTCAGATTCCGCCATCTTAGCTTCTACTGATAAAACAATTAAAGGGGCACAACTCTCTAGCTTTCAATAGCTCATGTTCAAATGAAAAAAATGCTGTTCTCAAATTACAGCATTTATTATAAAATTGTCCGTGTTTTCAGCTGTACTTCTAAAAGCCATAGTCCAAAATATCATACCATATTAGAATCAGGCCGACTCCGTGAGCAAACAAAAACATTCCGGTCTGGATCCAGACTCGTAATCCTGAAATTTTGGATTCCTAAGTTTTCATTAATGCGATTGTTCTCGGCGGCTTTTTTACGTGATTTCTTGCGACGAAATTTTGTACAATAGCAATTTTTATAACTTAAAAATAAATTGAAAATTAGTTGCGAAATCCAGCGGAAGTTACTTATGATATAAAAATAATTGTTTGTGCGGAAAGTAAGGACCTACGTACATCAAATTGTCTTTAGATTAAGTGACGACAGAATAATTATCGTTCAACTTTTAAAAAGTAAGCTTAAATATCAATTAATACAATACTTAAATGCAGCGATCAATTTTGAGTTCTTTTGCAGTTTATTGTTGCCTATCGCATACAACAGTAGTATGCCTCACCAAAAGAAATCTCCACTAACAGAGGACCAGATTGCAGTCAAAAGATCCAAGTATGATGCAAGGAAGTCCCGTGAAAATGAAAACCCAAATCAAACGGCAACCGAACTTCCAATGCTGTGAATATACAAATATTTAAGGACTCTAAAATTCCTGAACAAGACAAAGGACCAATCAAGAGCCGTCCGAAGGAATTAGCTTGTCACCCGATTGGGCGGTTTTTAAGCTAGTTAGACTTGTTTCTCAATGAATATGAATGATTTAGCAATTACAAAGATTTAACATTGTTGAAGACTATCATATTTATTCTTTTTATTCTGAAAGGATTTAATGAACCTTCAATAAGAACAATTCCTGTCATTAAAAAAACAAAATGAATTTTGGTATATCAACGTATATACACATCTGGGAAAACATATGAAAGAAATCTGAGGTGGGAAAGTGAATTAAAAGCATACCTTTTTCAGACAAAAGAGCCTCTTTGAATGTACAAGACCTCAAACCTTGATACAGATGAGCTACAGAAGGGTGTCATTCTTGTTAGATAAAAACAAGAAACTCTACAATTTGCTAATGATCACAAAAATGCACAATAGAAGATTGGTAAACGCGTTAGCAGTTTTAGTATCAGCCAAAGACACGTATATACCTTATGCATAACAAACTCTCCCTGCACCTCAAGCTGTCTCTTCTACTCCAATAGCTTCATATCTCGCATCTCTCGCCTGTGGATCTCCTTTCCCTATTCCAGTTTCCCTGAGAGCTATAATCTCCAGCTATTCAAATGTAATGTCAATAGACATCTCCAGTTGTTTTGATCTATCCACTACCCTTCTGCTCATCCTTTCTTCTATCACTCCTATCTGATCTTGCTCTAAATTTTCTGTAACCCCTTGCGTCCTAGTGGCTTCACGCCTTGCTTGGGGTGAAACGCTAAAAAAAAAAAAAAACTTTTATACCAGGAACAACAATATGAAATTATTTTTCTATACACATCTTCGTGTCTTTGATGCTGTCTATTCAATCCTCAATAATTCGACCTTGTGTCAGACTATGCTAAGCGATCTGCCTATTAATCCACGTTGTAGGCGTTCAAGCCATGTTAATTTAGAAAGCTGATTTTGAAAAAACTGGCAAAACAGTTTGTCCGACTTTATTTCGTTTACATTTCGTCTATTTCTGTACTAAGTTTAGCTGAGTTATTATTCAAATAATAATCGATTGCCATTAAATTGCCTACAATGCTTAGAATTTATTGCCGCGATATCCTTCACATTAGCAGCAGGAAGTGACAGTAATTGGATGTCCAGTTTTGATATTAACGGCCTTCCATAGATTATGTTTGCGCATGAGTAAACGCAGCAGTTGAGAGTCATTCTAAAGGAAACCAGGCTTCCCTTTCCACACAGTATGTGACTTATAAGAAGTGTGATATGTAAATATAGATAATTATTCAACGTAATCTATTCCAAGGGAGATAAATAAGACTAGGAAAATTGTGTTGGACCCGAAATCAGAAATTAAGACATGGAAAGATTTATAGATGACAGAATGAAATGAAATGGCCAGAAGTGTTCGTTTGAAGAAAAGCAAATAGTAGGTTGGTGCAAAAATAATGACGTAATAATGTCGTTTTTTGACGTTAAAAATACGTCAAAAAACGACATTATTACGTCATCATGTTGCACCAACCTAATAGATCTGAGAGATTACTTGCCTTCTACTCCGACTTCTTTCATATGCCTTGCTCTTTCACGCTGTGAGTGAACATGATTCTCCACAACTTCCCCTGTTTTATTGTAACACTTGGAACTTCACTTCATTGTTTAAAATGGCTCTTCGTGCCAATCGCCTAAGTGAAGGTTGCATGCCCTTTTCAAAACTAATTTACTCGATTTGGGACGACGGGATTGTCTATTCTTGAAGGGATTTATCATATATTAAATTATACTGGGTGGGGAGGGAGAACTTATAATTTTGGTATTGAAATAAAATTCCTTGCAGTTGATTAATTAGTTTATTTAAAGAAATACGAATGGTTCCAACATACGAATACAAAATGAAAGAAACACTTTATTCAATATGTCCTCCTTTTTTTTCAATTACTGCCTCCAGACGCCCCCTTTTAACTTCTACAACACTTGTCCCAAAAAAAGAGGACATCTTGTTCCACTCTTCCCCGATGCTATCCATAAAAGAGTTAACGTTTGGATGAGAGGTTCTGTTAGTAGCATGTTCGAAAACACTCCAAGAAACATAATCTAGAGGTGTCAGATCTGGGCTGGAAGTGGACCAGAATTGTGATGACCAAAAACCGGCAAAATTGGATTTGAAGAAATTCTGTACTTTTTTAGGATGTATAGAGAGAAGCACCATTCTGAGTCCATTCAGAGTTTCCCTCTGGGTAGTTGGCTTTCAGCTATGGTAATACATTGTACCTCAGAGTCTTTTAATAAGCATCAGCATTAACTTTTTCACCAGGTTTGTAAAATTTGATAGGCATTTTTCCCATCGGAGGCCACAAACCCAAAAACCATAACGAGTTGGATGCTTCGTTCTAAAAGTGCCCTTGACATGAGCTTTTGAGTCTTCAATGAATCTGCCATTCCTACGATTCAGAACAGTGAACTTGTTTCCTTTAAGATATGTAAGAAATTTCTTGCATCTTTCCTTCATGGGTCATGCCAGCAAATGTCTTGATGTTCTTGTTCAAGATTTTAGGTTTAAGTCATCTTTCACTGGTGTTCTGATAGTCTTAGCATCTCCCTTAAGTTCACTTGCTAATTTTCTCATGGATTTCGTTTGATCTTTTGAGATTTTGAATTTGTGAGGGCTGATGAAATTATTATTGCGCTTTTTGTTGATTCCGCTACTTCCAGGCTTTCTCTGGATAGTTTCCCTCGGAGTCATTCTCTTCTTTACATTAATAATTATCCGTAGGGATAATCCAACTGTGATTGAAATCTTCTCTGGATTAACATGTCCAATTATCATATCACAAACCTTTGACGTTCCAACTTCCCAGCTCTTTCGTTATTATTGCTGTGTCCTTGATTGCTTTGCAATTCACCAACGATCACCTTTGAAAAAATGTTGGTTGAAAGGATCTTTATGTGTAAAATGACGTCTATTTTGTTCAAATCTGTGTTTTATTTCTGTGGGTATAAATCTCTTTCTGCATATATATATATATATATATATATATATATATATATATATATATATATATATATGAAGAAAAATATACGGAAAAAACAAACAAAAATCCTTATATGCAATTATGCTATTTTAATGTTAATATAATGTCAACGTCGGACGTTTCGGTCTAATAAACCATCTTCAGGACATATTCATAAAATATAATTAACATTATCAATTCAACATGACAAAGACGATGGACATAAGAACAAGACTTATCCAAACAGATAACTGTTGATATCTGTTTGGATAAGTCTTGTTCTTATGTCCATCGTCTTTGTCATGTTGTTGGAAGGAAACATAAAGGGAGATAACTCCAAAGTATTGTAAGAGTTATCCCTTTTGCTTTGGACATCGTGACGTCAGACGTCACGTGGGGCAATACAGAGAGAGAGATCCAAGATAGCGGACTACACAGGGACACTAATTTTTCACTAATTCTTTTTGTAGAGTAGTATTAACTCAGTTTATCTAGTAATTAATAAAATGCTGTAAACCTAAAAACGTTCTTGTTAATTATTTCCAATCAACAAATGCATTGCTCGGTCCTCAGAACTCACGAAAACATAACAGATTTGGCGACGAGATGAGATTACCTTTCTCCATTGGATATACCTCTTGAAAAGAAAAAGTAAAATATCCATTTCTTCGTCATGGACCCTGCATCGTTGGAAAGAATTCTTAGAAGGCAACAGGAACAGTTTCTACAGGCACAGAACCGTCTAATTGAAACGTTAACGCAACAGTTTCAAACACAACTGACAACAGACAAGAAAAATGCGAATTCTGCGGATAACATAGCGAACGCAATAACCGAGTTTCAATTCGAACCGAAGACGAAAACAGACATGCATAGCATGGTTTAGTCGTTGGGAAGACATCTTTCGACATGAATTTCACATGCAGGACGATGAATGGAAGTTACGCCTCCTACTACGGAAGCTTGGGTGTCCGGAACACCTACGTTATAAACAGTATATATTACCTAAACAACCGGGAGACTTCACATTTGCGGAGACTGTTGCACAGTTAACAAACATTTTCGGCGAGTTATCCTCTTTATTTAACACCCGCTATAATTGCTTAAAGCTGAAGAGAGATGATAACGAAGATTTTTTTGCATACGCTGGGAAAGTGAATTCACAATGCGAAAATTTTCAGCTGAAATCGCTGACCGAAGATCAATTCAAATGCCTTATTTTTGTCGCTGGTCTACAATCCCCAAACGACGCAGACATTCGTACACGTGTTTTATCTATGCTCGATCAAGACAGAGACATATCAGTACAAACATTGACTACGGAATGTCAGCGGCTGATTAAACTGAAACGCAACAACGAAATGATACAGCAGGAGCCTTTTAAATCATCCATTTCCAACCGTGTAACAACGACGGAAAAATCCCCGACTAAAAGGAAAACAACCCCAACATCTTGCTGGTCATGTGGAGATTGGCAATATGCTCGATTTTGCCCATACAAAAAACACACGTGTCAACTCACGTCGTGGACATAAGGACGGATTCTGTGAACGCAAAGATAACAAAGCTACGAAAAAGAATAATACACCTGTAAGAGGAAAACCACATCACAAAAAGACAGGATATTCCCGTAAGTCGTCTTCAAATTCGATTTTTGCTACGTTTAATGTAAATTTCGAAGCTCGGAGGAAATACATAGCGGTATCCATAAACAAAAGATCGATAAAGTTTCAGTTCGATACTGCTTCAGATATTACTTTGATTTCACGTACAACATGGGAGTCACTGGGAAAACCACCCCTGAAAGACACAACGCATGTTGCGTGTAGTGCTTCCGGGAATAAAATACGATTAAATGGGGAATTAATTAGTGATGTCTCTTTCAAAGACAAACATTTTTCAGGTGTGTGATACATTACGGACTCTTCAAACTTGAATCTTCTTGGCCTTGATTTTATTGAGGAACTTGACCATTTCAAGGTTCCCTTGAACACCATTTTCAATACCTGCCAAGTTGATTCTGCAGCAGACACGGAAAAACATTTTAAGAGTATGCTGAAAGCTAAATTTAACAATGTTTTCCAAGAGGGTCTCGGATGTTGCACAAAAGTTAAAGCCACGTTAAAACTGAAATCCGACGCAAAACCAATTTTCAGACCCAAGCGTCCGGTACCATATGCAGCTTTAGCTACAGTGGAAGAGGAACTAAACCGCCTCCAACAAGCAGGAGTTACCCAGCCTACAAACTACTCATCCTGGGCAGTACCCATTGTCATGGTGAAAAAGGCAAACGGCAAGGTACGTCTATGTGCAGATTTCTCCACAGGACTAAATGATGCACTGGATATACATCAGTATCCACTACCTGCACCGAAAGACTTGTTCACAAAACTAAACTGGAACTTGTTTTGCAAAATTGGACCTTGCAGATGCATATTTTCAAATAGAAGTGGATGAAGATTCCAAAAACCTTCTCACGATTAACACACACAAGGGTTTATTCCAATTTTGTCGCCTGCCATTTGGTGTCAAGTCAGCACCAGCAATTTTCCAGCAAACAATGGATGCAATGCTCACAGGATTACCGGGAGTTTCTGCCTACATTGATGACATCATTATTACAGGCACAACCCCAGAGGAACTTCTACATCACTTAACTTCTGTGCTGGATCGAATTCAACAATATGGATTTCGCTTAAGGTCAGACAAATGCAAATTTTTCCAAACTTCAGTTAAATACCTTGGATTTATATTTGACAAAAATGGCCGTAGACCGGATCCAGAAAATATCCATGCGATAAAGCAAATGGCAGCACCAACGGATGTGTATCGACTTTACGTTCTTTTCTGGGCCTCGTAAATCATTATAGTTCTTTTTTACCAGAACTGCACAAGTTACGTGGACCTCTTAATAATCTTTTGCAAAAAGATACTAAATGGAACTGGTCAAATACATGTAAAGAATCGTTTGAGAAGATAAAATCCCTTCTCAGTTCGGACTTATTACTGACTCACTATGACCCATCTGTAGACATTACTGTGGTGTCTGATGCCTCAGATTACGGAGTGATATCACACATTTTTCCTGACGGAAGCGAAAAAGCTATCGCGCACTCATCCAAGTCTTTGACACCCACCGAACGTAAATATATTCAAATTGAGAAAGAAGCTCTGGCAATTATTTTCGCTGTGAAGAAATTTCACAAAATGTTATATGGTCGTCATTTTACCCTGATCATAGATCACAAGCCGTTGATCAGTATATTTGGTTCCAAGAAAGGAATCTCTGTTTATACAGCTAACCGGTTGCAAAGATGGGCCACTATGCTCCTGGACTACAATTTTTCAATAAAATACCAACGAGACAGCAAAATTGTTCAAGCAGATGCGTTGTCCAGACTCATCTCTTCGAATCAATAAGTAGCGGAGGACAGAGTCATCGCAGCTATATCAGTAGAACCTGGAGTTGTCTCGGGACTTGTTTCCACAGAGCACTGCCTGTCACATCAGAGATGATTCAAGAAGCTACAGCTGCAGACCCAATACTGCAGAAAATCCTACATTTTCACTCCACTAGCTGGCCAAATATATGCACTAACCAGAAACTTCAACCATTTTTTTCAGCGGAGATCATCCTTATCTGAAATCGATAGGATTCTACTTTTTGCTGAACGCGTTGTTGTTCCATTTGAACTTCAAAACAGATTTCTCAAACAGTTTCACTATGGACATCAAGGGATTAATCGGATGAAAGCCTTAGCACGCGGGTACGTGTACTGGCCAAACAGGGACAAACCACTAGAGGAACTTGTTAAGAGTTGTACCAAATGCCAACTGCTTGCAAAGTCTCCTCGGAAAACAACACTGTATTCATGGCCTACTCTAGAATCTCCTTGGTCACGACTCCATATTGATTTTGCTGGACCAATAAAAGAACAACATTACCTAATATTGGTGGATGCTTACAGCAAATGGCCGGAGGTCTTTCACATGAATCACCCTACATCCACTGAAACTGTAAGAAAATTACAGGAGATCTTCAGCAGATTTGGTACTCCGGAAATCTTGGTTTCTGACAACGGTACGGCATTTACTTCAGCAGAATTTTCAGAATTCAGTAAAAAGAACAGTATTCAATACCTCAGATCACCACCCTTCCACCCACAATCAAATGGTCAAGCCGAACGCTTCGTCGACACGTTTAAGAGAGCACTCTTAAAATTAAAAGGGGAAGGATCTACACAAGAAATAATAGACATATTTCTAAGTAGCTATAGAGCTACCCCAAATCCAAACTGTCCGAATGGAAAGTCACCTGCAGAAGCCTTGATGAATAGGAAAATATGGCTACCAATTGATATTATTCGTCCATCGCCAAGCAATTCTCTCAAGAGAAATAAAACCATGGAAAGACAATTCAACCACCGCCATGGAGCAGTGTCACGTAAAATTCTACCTGGACAACCTGTGTGGGCAAAAGATTACCGCAGTGGTAAAGAAAAATGGACCCAAGGTTACATAATACGCCGTTCTGGTAATGTAATCTATGATGTAGATGTACAATCCACTACGTGGGTCAGACATGCGAATCAGCTACGTCATTCATACCTTCCTGAAAGAGAATCTAATGACACAGTCATTCCCTTAAACGTTTTACTGGACACATTTGAATTACCCCAAAGAGTTCAAACAAAATGCAGTAAAGAAAGTAAGTCTCAAAAGAAATTACCAACTAGAAGGACGCAGCGTAAGGGCAAACCAACCTCATCCTTACAAGTAGATCCTCAACAATCATCCTACGACTATCATACTTCAAAGGGAGGTGTTGGAAGGAAACATAAAGGGAGATAACTCCAAAGTATTGTAAAAGTTATCCCTCTTGCTTTGGACATCGTGACATCAGACGTCACGTGGGGCAATACAGAGAGAGAGATCCAAGATGGCGAACTACACAGGGACACGTGTGGCAAACGTCTCTCCATATTTCACTAATTCTTTTGTAGAGTAGTATTAACTCAGTTTATCTAGTAATTAATAAAATGCTGTAAACCTAAAAACGTTCTTGGTAATTATTTCTAATCAACAAATGCATTGCTCGGTCCTCAGAACTCACGCAAACACAACACCATGTTGAATTGATAATGTTACTTATATTTTATGAATAAGTCTGACAATTATTTTAGGACATTTTTTATGTTTATGCGTTCTTTTTATAAATACAAATATTTAAGTAAAAGTTCTGTTTATAATAAACAGTATTAAACAACATTTACCGCATATTTCCTATGAAAATTTCCCGGACATTCAGGCTGGTAAATGTTGCTAATACTGTTTATTATAAACAGAGCATTTACTTAAATATTTGTATCTATAAAAAGAACGTATAAACATATAGATAAATGTGTCTGTAAAGACAATATTAATGAACGGAATGATGAAAGGAAAACCTTTCATGTCAATGGGTTTTGTTCTTTGATGCATTATATCAAGGCAATTGTAGGTATTTCATTTAAGAAGTACACATAGAAAAAGTGATACGGACAAAAAAATACCGTGATGCCTTCAAATTTGAATTAGAAATTATTGTGAGAACTATTTGCATTTGAAGACACCCAGCAAATTAGAGCAATTTGTTATCTTCAGAAATTTAACTCTAAATAACTCTTATCGAACATGTCTGTGTTTTGTTAACTGATGTAAATACTGGAAGTATTCAAAGTTTTTTTTTTTTTTTTTTTACGTGAGAATGCTGGGATTTTATTAATAATACTTGTAATGTCGTTGTTCAATCTGTCGGTCCAATGTTATTCTTCTATTTATTATTGATGACAAAACCTTTCCCAATATATTTATTGTCTGTTTCCAAAGCTATTAACTTATCTAACTTCGATATTAATATTCTTTTGTAAAATCCTTTTTTTCATTTTGGTTTCTTTGAAATGTTACAATTATGAAAGTCTCGAATCGATCGTCGCTGCTATTCTCTCGCATTAATTGTCCCGATGGTAATGACTACGATTAGAGGCATTTACCAAGATTTAATTAAGAAGGTGCCAACTTTTAACGACCGACAATCGGAGAAGGTATCACCTTCTCAGCTAGCAAATTAGAGAACACTAAAATATTCGAAAATCTCTTGACATTAATAAAAGGGAAATCAAAAGGGGAATCAAAAGGGAGACGTTAAGGGATATTATTTTTGGTATATTAATGTGATTTGATGTCTTTGTTTTTGTTATTAATTTTGACTTCTTTATTTTATTTATGTATTTGCTACTTTTTAATTTAAAACAATAACCTTTGTTTTTTTTTATTTAAAAAAAATGATAATGCCAAAATAATATACAAGTGTGTATACGAAGCTCTTCTGAAATGTTCTGAACTCGAACAAATATAAGCTTACAGGCATGTCACTTTGAAAACCGGTTACTGTAAGATCACCAAAGTTAAGCAACGTAGAGCCTCATTAGTACCTAGGTGGGTGATCGCTTGTATCACCAAACCATTATTATCTTACCAAAAAATTCTAATAGTCTAGAAAGTTTTCTGGCTTTAACTAACCTGTAATGGGTTGATAAGTCGTAGAAAAAGAATCAGTCAATCAACTGATCATTTACGAATTCCGAACCAAACTCTGATGGTTGTTCAGTCGATTAGGTTTGGTGACTTAAATAGGCGGATATGTTTTCAGCACCATCTTACTTACACACACACACACACACACATATATATATATTGCGATTATTTTGGCATGTTTTAATTAAGCCATGTCTCATTAAATAATTTAGACAAGATTTGTCTACATATATAAACCTCGCATATTCACAGATAAGTTTCTTAGTGTCCTTTTAAAGGAAAAAAGAAAGTTACCATATTGATGCATGTTCATTTATTTCGAGTACTTTCGACATTAGCAAAATGTCATCGTCAGTGTATTGTTTTATCAGGATCTTGTTTTATTTAAGACAAATTGGTTCTGTTTATCTCAAAATTTTTTTTTTTTATTTGTGAAGTGAAAAACGCTAAACTTATGTACTGTAAGATTGTTAAATTATATGGTGTAAGAATACACGGGGGGAACTAAATTATTAAGATGTTTACTTTCTTTAATATTTAAAGCTTTTAGTTAAAACTTAGATATTTTTTAAACTATCTACTGTAAACATTTTAAAGCATTTGTGCAGTATTCATAATTAATTTTATTGAGTGATAGTTTCATTTTTTAATATAGATATCTTCAAGAATTTTTAGTTTATGCTTATTATTTTCATAAAGAAAATATAGATGTATTTTCAACAAAAATTTTCCAAATTGCGAATATGAACAGGCTTGTTTCTGTAAATGTTTGGAAATGTTAGTTGCATCATTAAAATGAAAAGTCAATATCCGAGACAACATAGTTGTAGTGTGTCCAACATAAATATTATTTTTTCTGTTGGAGATATAATTTCCCAAGTGACATTTAAATTTATATATAATTTTGGTTTTCTGCAACATATTAATTGGGTGAAGAAATTGGATATATTGAATTAGATAATTAATTTATTTTTTTTTACTAGGATCTCTCATGGATATATTAGTATTTATTGCTTTTTTAGGATATTTCAATCCTGTTTATAATTAGAATGTATTTTATTGCGATATAAAAGATTAATGTGTTTAGAATTATGTGAAGAAGTATTATATTCTATTTGGTTTAAATTAAAATTTCTAACAGAGAATCGTATTTGGTCTTCGACAATATAATTTGGAAAGTTATTAATAAGTGTTTGTTTTATCATTTTTTAGTTCACTGTAGAAAATCTGTTTTGTGGATGAGTTAATTTTTGCACAGTTTATTAAGTTTTTATAATTCCTATTATCATAATTTGTACATTCAGTTAAGAGTATGCTAATTTATGCTAATAGCTTTTTTATATGGGGAGAGAGAGATTTTATTATTATTAGTGTTTATCAATATATCTAGAAAAAGAATTTTATTACTATTATTAAGGTCGTATGTAAATTTAAGAACTGTATATTTTTGAAATTATTTTTGGAGTTGTTATACTTCAATATTCTTGACTAAGATAAGGATATCATCGACATAACTTAGGAAGATGGAGTTTTCTTTTAAATTTATTAAATATATTATTTGAACCCATAGAAACACCATCCTGTTGTACATATATTTTATTTTTGTGATCGTACTATTAACGGAGGGGATAAAAACAAAAATAAATTGGTGAATATTTCAAAGTTCAGGCGCAGACGTTAGGAGTACAGAGGTTTAGAAAATAATACACCTCAATAACTGTATAGCCATTGACGCATTAGGGGCTTACTAATCGAAATGTCTTCAGAATACGATTGCGTCAGCCACAAGACCAAGTAAATCATTAAGTGGTGTAAATACCTTAAAGCCACGGTCTACGATCTTGAAAGGGTATCTGGAGCCTCAGATGACAAGGGCAATTTCAGGTCAGAACGGAAGGCCCATGAGAAGACCTCTGTCGTCATAGTGCCTGTCTTCGTTCCAGAGGGCCTCTGCCTTGGTACCAACGACTGCGTGAATCTCCTGGACGAACACGTCAAGCCCTGTATGGACAGGTTGGCTAATGTGATGTCTGCTGCCACCCTCAAAACAGCAGTACCATCCAGGCCTGGCTTTTTGCCTTCGTGCCGTACCACATAAAACATCCAATGTGCTTTTTTCAGTTGACAGAAAATAACAAACACAACGTAGTCGTTTATTTCATATACGGTATGCCATATTATAATTCAAACAATTTACTTGATTTTCAAAATATACCACAAAATATGTGAACATTATTTCCTTTTATTTTCAAACTGTGATCTAAATGCTTTGGTAATTACCATTTCAAGGCAGAAAATGGTTTTGTTTTAATGCAACTGAATTATAAAATCCAAAAACAATCGCTTATTAATAAAGGCCACAAAAGACTAAATTAGAGATAAAATCACAGTGATTTTTTAAAATAAATTTTTAAATATACAAATTTCCTTTTGAATTAATTTAAATATGGTGATACTTGATATACTCCAATTAACATAAGATTACCTTCTTATGTATGTTTTTATGTGTGTGTGTGTGTGAGATGAACAACCTTAGCCGTGGTGAAGGCACTTCATGAAGAAGTCAAACTCTGATATAAAATGAAATGGGTAGGCCGTCTTGGATAAACTATATTCGAAAGCAAGGCATCTGATCGGGAGGTTTTGAGAAGTGGAGCTACCTCTTAATTGCTGGTGCTCCCAGGTTTACCTTGACCCCGGGTGGTAGCACCTGTTAGGGTCCCAGCTATGGGAAAATAGTTAACCCCTAAACTGGGATCAAAACGTGTAAAAATATGTTTTATTACCAGCAATATATTTTTGTAAAAAATATTACCAGTCATGAATTTTTGAAGAAAAGTTATCATCGGCGAAACATTATCACCAGCAATACTTTTTTTGGATAAAATATTACCAGCAATGCATTTTTGGAAAAAGTATTACCAGCAATGCATTTCTGAAAAAAATACTAGCAACACATTACTGAAAAAAATATTACCAGCAATAAAAATCTTGTTAACATTAACTCAACGTATATCTCAACTGGAGATCGTGCATACGATCCATCGCTAAAGATGCTGGAAAAATGGTCAGTTCCCTGTATAGCTCCAGTAAATAACAAATCAAGGAAATTACCTACAGGCTCTAGACATTAATCTTTGGACCCAGCATTAAGAGAAATGTCTGTAAGAATGAAAACAATATTAAATCATAGATAGATAGATAGATAGATAGATAGATAGATAGATAGATAGATAGATAGATAGATAGATAGATAGATATTGTTATGGTCCGGTTCCTTGCACCACGGTAATAGTCCAAGGTAGAACCAATAAAGAAGAACTCGAACACAGGTATGGAATAACACAGATATATTACAAACAGGAATATATACAGAAAAGTAGAAGTGTTAGTATGAACAATCAGGTTTAGTAGAGAGAACAATGTAGTCTCGACCAGTATCACTATTCCAATGTCTTGCAGTAATTGTCTGAATGCTACTGTGTTTCGGACTGCCTCTGACTCGACTCTTGACTCGACTTGAACTACTGACTCGACTTGAACTACTGACTGAGGTGCAGTATTTATTAAGTATGGAATAGTCCATTATTATTATTATGGGTAAGATCCCATAACAGATAGATAGATAGATAGATAGATAGATAGATAGATAGATAGATAGAAGGGAAGTAATAAAAACAGATGCGATTTTGGTATAAGTTGAATGAATAGAAAATTACACTAGACCAATGGGTAAAAGAATGATGAAGGTTGTAGAACGAGAAGAAGCCAATTTTAATATCTAAAAGGATAAAATATTCACGTATTCTGATAAGTGGGATATTGTGTTAAATAAAGAATTCCGTAGGATATGTCTTTTTATTTATAAATACCACGGTCTATATTTTGATTTATTCAAAAGATTTCGGTATTGCATTATGCTAGAATATTAAATCCATAATTTCCCTAAAAAGTTATTATCAAGATTTATTTTTGTTTTTAAAAACATCTTACCTTGGTGATATTAATATAATTACATCTTGAAAGATTACTATCATTGTTTATTGCGAAGACATCAAAATTTATCCACCAAACACACACACACACGCATATATATATATATATATATATATATATATATATATATATATATAAAGTGAACATTGAAGTGCACTTTTATATTTATATTTATATACGCCCTATGTCTGATATTGAGCACTTTATCGCATAAATATAGCACACCTTAAAACTATATTTCTTCATATATATATATATATTTCTTCATATATATATATATATATATATATATATATATATATGTAAAGATGAAGAAATGTAGTTTTTATTACTTCCCATCTATCTATCTATATATATATATGTATATATATATATATCTCAAAGTGTTCCTTATCCATCTATCTATCTATCTATCTATCTATCTATAATCGGTTCTATCCATCAGTATATCAGTTAATCTAGTCAAACGCCTTTCTGTTCCTTTCGTCGGCAAAACGATTTGTGCGTGTGTGCATTCTAGTGAAAGAAATCTATAAATTCGAAGTTATAAATATAAGACAATTTGGTAATATATATATATATATATATATATATATATATATATATATATATATATGTGTGTGTGTGTGTGTGTGTGTGTGTGTGTGTGTCTGTATGTATATATATATATATATATATATATATATATATATATATATATATATATATATATATATATATATATATATATATGACACTCAGGAAATTAAGTAAAGAAGAAATAACCACGACATTCTGCACGTGTGCACATGCGCATGCGTACAGGAATACACACGCGCACACAAACGCACACGCACACATACAAAGAAGGAAAAATTTAACTTAACACTAATAAAAAGAGAATTTTTTAACTTACTACAAAAATATCAGAGATGAGAGAATCGACAGACAATTTCTGATATCTCCTGACGAGTGGACTGAACGATTACAAAAAGGTTCCTCTTCGAAACTGGAGTCAGTATGCTGAATATAACCATAATCATTTAAGTTAAAAAAAAATTTACAGTGAGTTTCACCATGTGCAAGGACTGAGAGCCACCCGAAGGAGAGATTTACAGAGTAAGAGGCACAATTTATGCGGATATGTGGGCTAAATAAGTGATAAGCCGAGAATTGAATGGGTTAAAATTGTAGTGTTCGGGAAAAAATCTATTTAGGAGTCGGTTCCACCCTGTTAGTGAGGCTTCAGAATACATCGACTACGCTTTTGCAGAGGGGTAAAAAAACAATGAGGCCACCTGTTTGCCGTGGATGCCGATCCGTAATGTCTGGGACAAGTTCCTAATAATTGAGGGTTTCAGGAGTTTACATATTTCTGATTCCCGACATACCATTTTGGCACTTACTCGGACGAGAGGGGCGGTCGGATGAATCATGTCAAGTCCTTATTTTGTTTCTCCCGAATCAGAAAGTGATGGCCTGTACGGTCAATCATGCCAAAGAAAGAACAATGTCTGTAGGTTAGTAGTAATCTTGGGTACTGTAGCTTGGCGATTTAAAAAAAAAAGTTTCCTTCCCAACTGGATAGTACCGATAGACGAAGGTAAATGGGTTTCCCCCTCGGCCTATCCATGTGTGGTGCTCCGTGGTGCGTGGGTAGCACAGTCAGTGAACTCCAAATAATACTTATATAGTTAATTCTTTTAAAAAAAAAAAAAAGCCCAAGTGGCTGTACACAGAAATAGAATCGGATAATGAGAGAGTACCATTCCTAAGATTTATAATCTTGGAATCAAAGAGAGAAGACTCCATTCACGAAACCTTCACCGTTTCTTATAAAAAAGTAATATCTTCTACAATAATGCCGAATAATGTTAAAAGCCTAAAAAAATGGAGCAATACTTGTTGAAGTAGAAATAGAAAACAAATCCTGACACAATTCTGAAAAAAAAAAGATGAAAAAATTCCATGAATTAAAAATCAAAGCTTTTCCCTGCAAAAGATTGAAGACCTTAAGATGATATAGGAAGAACTAAAAGCTGAATTTAAAAAAAACGCAAAGCCGTGGAAGAATATAAAAAAATGTGCCGAGTCACAAATTGCGAAAAAATAATACTGACAAGGATGAATTCAAAACGATTGATGCAACTGAGTTCAAATGATTGGCTAAAATTTATACAAAAAATTAAACGGCCGAAAAAAATTGAAGACCTTAAGAGGAGATATAAGAAACAGAGAACCATGGAAGAAATATGAGCTGAATTTAAAAAAAAAAAACAAAAAAAAAAGCGAGGAATCATCAATGTAGGAAAAGTCATTAAAACAAACGGTAAGAGCTAATACAGATAAACGCGTATGTATTAACATTTGACATAACTACAATTCTGAAAGAAGTCAATATATTAGGTTGGTGCAAAAATAATGTCGTTTTCTCACATATGTTACTATGTGAGAAAACGACATTATTTTTTGCACCAACCTAATAGGTCATAGCATCGAAAAGGTCGAACATTATATCCTCCCCACCACTGTGAAAAGTTTGGTCATCACGAAGATGTCTGCCATGAAAAAACTGTGTGCGGCAAATGTGGTCAAACCACAGGGCAAATGAGCGCGAGGACGTGTATAAATGCGGTAAAAAAAACACTCAGCCTACGCCAGGTTATATGAGATAGAGAAGAAGGCAAAAAAAGATTATGTCTATAAAGCACACAAGGCACATCTCCAATCAGTAAGAACGCAAAAGCGTGTAAAAATATAAAAAACGTGACTGATTACCAAAAAACGTAATAATTATAAATACGAAACTCTGATAAAAGAAATTAATGCAACAGAATCCAAATTATTGGCCCAAATTTATACAACAAATTAAATTTAATCTGAACGATAGAAGTGAAGTTAATATAAAAAAAAAAAAGCAATTACTTGTCAGAACCCTTTCTAAAGATGGAAGAAAATCCACCATAAAAATTAATTGCTACCGAACGGAGATCGCAAAGTACTCCAATCACACTCAACAGAATAGCCGGCTCACAAGAGCTTAAGAGAGAGTTCCCCCACTCAAGAACCAAAACAAACAACAATTGAAAATCACACAACACAAAAATTCCAAAGACGACATTAAATTGAAACAGAAATCTATTTGATTCATTCGACAAAATGGAAATAGATTAAGACAGGAACATGAACACACACACACATATATATATATATATATATATATATATATATATATATATATATATATATATATATATATATATATATATATATATATATAATGTCATCCACAGACAGACTGTTTTGCTGTATCACAGCTCATCAATGCGGCGAGACATCCGGTTGCCTCTAGCTAGGATCGAAACCCGACTGAATCGGTATCAGGCGGATATTCTACCACTAAGCTGTCGGAGCACGGTCGGGATGGATGTGGATTTTTAGCGTATTTATTTTTGGAAACACGCCCAGTGACCGACAGTGACTCAATTCGGCTTGCGGTGATTTTAGATTTTATTGTTTATATATATATATATATATATATATATATATATATATATATATATATATATATATATATATATAAACAATAAAATCTAAAATCACCTCATATGGGGAATAGTCTATTTCGGAAGACTTAGATATCGATCGTCTGTCTTATCAAGCCCGGTATGGACTGAGTTCGTTTCAGAAATAGAAATTTAACTGTGAAAGCTAAAAATGTGGTCAACGACGACATCCAGACTACATGGCAAATGATCGTGAGGATGTGTACAAATGCGGAAACTGCAGCCAAAAAAATGAAACACCCAGCATACGACAGATCATATGAGATAGGGAAGAAGGTAAAAAGTGACTATGTCTATAAAACACACGAGACACATCTCCAATCAGGAAGAACGCAAAACCTTGTAAGGATATAAAAAACGTGCCGACCCACAGATTACAAAAAATAATATTGATAACGATAAATTCAAAACTCTGATTGATGCAACTGGGTTTAAATGATTGGCTAAAATTTATACAAGAAATTAAGCCTAATTTTAATAATAGAAGTGAAACTAATATAAAAGAACAATTACTTGTCAGAACCCCTTCTTTGTGATCTCCGTTCGGTAGCAATTAATCTTTATGGTGGATGTTCTTCTATACTTAGAAGGGGTTCTAACAAGTAATTGTTTTTGTACATTAACTTCACTTCTATGGTTCAGATTAAGTTTAAATTGTTGTATAAATTTGGGTCAATAATTTGGATTCTGTTGAATCTCCAATCCCACTCAACAGAATAGCCGGCTGACAAGAGATTGAGAGAGAGAGAGAGACCCCCCCTCAAGAACCAAAACAAACAGCAATCGAAAAAAAACAACACAAAAATTCCCAAAACGGAGATTAAATTGAAACAAAAATCTATTTGATTCATTCGACAAAATGGAAATAGATTAAGACAGGAAAATAAGCACTGGGAATCTCCTGTCTAAATATGACAGCATATATCTGATTTATTATATATATATATATACACACACACACACATATATATATATATATATATATATATATATATATATATATATATATATATATATATATTATTATTTTTGTCAAATTTTCTCAATTACACAGGGTCACTTTCAATTTTAATTTCACCCGCCCCATCTTTCTTCCCCACCACTTCTTTCCTTACCTCTCCCCTCTCCCCTCTCCCTCCTTCTTTAAGATTTGATCGGCCATGGTGTGTGTATGTCACCACGAAATGTATCTTTATTGTATTAGACATCCGACAACAATCATTTTTCACCCTTCCACTCACACCTAGTTTTTAAATAACCCTCTCTGTTAAACCCCCCTCTTATGAACTAACATTCGTCCCACACTCTCATACTTACACTCTCTCCAAATTCTATTTTTATATCCGGAGTAGGTTTTTTTCTGTTTTCTTTTTGAATTTGTAGGTCTGATGAATTGGATCGTATTTAATTTACGATTCCAATGGAATAAATTATGACCATGGAATATTAGTGTTTAAGCCTTTTTATTATATCCTTACTCTGTCCTGGACATTGAGTTCTACCTGGATTCTATCCTCTCGGAATTTTTTATTCAAAAAATATACATGTGTGTATATGCACCTGTGGATTTTGCATATATATGTATATTTACCACTAATATTATCTATCTATCTATCTATATATATATATATATATATATAATATTAATAAAAATGAAATCCAAAATCACCTTATATGAGTAATAGCCTATTTAGACAGGCGCAGATATCGATCGTCTGTCTTATCAACCACGGTGTGGACTGAGTTCGTGTCAGAAATAGAAATTTAACTGTGAAAGCTAAAAAAAAAAAAAAAAAAAAAAAAAAACAGTCCAAAAACTAATACACAATTTATTCATTTCAATGTTTCAGTCAGACAAAAAGCACGAGTCGGTGTCAGGGAATGGTGGAAGGTATAATAAAAATTATAATAAATATAATAATTAAACCCGAATATTAACCTTATGACATTAATTTGGGGTTATATGAAGAATTAAATATTAATTTGAAATTAAAAGAGGAATAAAAAGGGGTTTTAAAATAACTTTAAAATATAACGATAAAAGGATGTAAGGCATTAATGCAAAGAGAGTTAGGAAGATCTTAGATTACAGGAAAGTTTATAAATTATAATTAATATAGTTTAAAGAGGTTATAGAGGAGGGAATATAGAAATTAGAATTAGTCATACTTTCGAAGAGTTTGAAGAGTTAGAGGGGAGTGAATATTAAGTTAAACCTATATAATGGAAATTTGAATTTGTTTTTATGTCGACATTTTAACACGAATTTATTCCTCTGATTCAATAGTTGCTTTGATTATTGTATTTTATTATTCTATTTTTTCCTCTAAACATAAGTCACACCTACCGCTGAGACTATTAGGAGTACGTAGGGAACCTATAATCTTCCAAACTATCTGTCGACTCAAACATTTCTCCTTCAATTCCAAAATACCAGACAGCTATTTCAAAGATAATTTTGGGAATAAGACAGACAACCGATATCTTCGTCTGCCGAAATAGGCTATTCTCTATATGAGGTGATTTTGTATTTTGTATATTATTGCTTATTAATTATTAGCTCTGTAATAATAAATACATCGAGCTCTTTTTGTGGATCAGATTTAATATATTATATTTCTTGGATTATACACCAACGTATTTTTTACCATTATATATATATATATATATATATATATATATATATATATATATATATATTGAACAATAAAAAATATTAAAAACTTAAAATCTTCAGACACACTGGGTTGTAGATTAACATTCTTTCGTTTTTATTATGATTATGAAAACATTATTATGAAACATTTAGATTCCTCGACTAGTTTCGGCCGAAATGGCCATCATCAGGAGAAGAAATGTTTCTGCTTGCTGCTAGCAGTGAACTACAGAAATGAATGTCTTGATGGAGAAAATGAACTTTTGTCTGTAGTTTTCATTTGTTTTGTTTTTTTATTTTTTTAACATGAATTTTTTAACATTTCTTGTGTTGGTCAAACAGTCTCTTTTAAGTTGTTATTTGAGACAAGAGCTGGATGGAGCCATGCTGCTCTAAATACCCTGGTCAATTTGATTGTTTTATTGGTTCCTGGAGAGGGTGTGTGTGTGTGTGTGTTATTTGGTTCTTAGGGAGTGAGTGAGTATATGTGTAAGTGTGTATATTACTGTGGGTTTCGATTTGTAGGGTTATATATTAATACTATTTATATTGTTAAATTTATGGTTTAGCCCGGATAAACATACATATATATATATATATATATATATATATATATATATATATATATATATATATATATATTATTATTATTATTATTATTATTATTATTATTATTATTTTAGTTTATGATCGAGCAATATTATCCCGAAAATCCTACGAGAGCCTATTTTTTTACATTACCTCCCCTCTTCAGTAACTCATTACGCCGAAAACACATATAAAAATTCCGTAAAATGACATGATATATATTGTTGAACAAATTCTAGAGAAATGAAAAATTGACACGAGATTAGTCTCAACGGTATCAACTTCTGTTCGCTTCGTAAAACTTTTTGGCGCGGTACGCGCATGAGAGGAATAAGCGATGGGGGTCTGTTTAATTTAAAAGCTTGATTAAATAGATAAGTCTATTCAGATGAAAGATATATAGATTGAGAATTTGACTTCGTCTGGCATAGGGCCAAGTAAATAAAACAGTCCAAAAACATCCCTTTCCTTCACTGACTAGAAAGTAAATGTTCGGAATCCGATGCCGTTAAACAATAATTTTTTATCGTCCCCCCGACTCAAGCAAGATAATAAAGCCACTAAGATGCAAGAGGCTATATGAAAAAATATAAACATTATTAAGGGGAGAAAACATGAATTAAGAAAACAGAAGATAGCGATTGACATTGCATTTAAAATTTTTGAAGATCGAAGTTGGTTGAAAAGCAAAAAATCAGAAGAGAATTCTGAAGGTGAGAAGTGCGATAGAAGAAACTGTTAGCAAAAAAAGACCCAATCAAATATGGGAACCAGTAATAAAGAGTGTCAGAGAAAAGCGATAATAACAACAAAAATTGCAATATGAGCTCTGGTAAAAAACATAGAATGATAACAGCAAAAAATTGAATATGAGCATTGGTAAAAATATGAGGGCTGAAGACATTAGGTTTATAATACCCAGAAATTCATGCAGAGATGTCCTCAAGGAAACATGGCACAGTGGATAAAGGCGTTGGTTAGATCCAGTGACAGGACTCAAAGAGTGTGAGTTCAATAACTTGGAGAGGAGAATTAATAGGAGATAACTGATAACTGACATCCATTAAATATGGCACATGAAACTAGAACAGTCTACCCCAGTGAGTGAAATAAAGGGTTCAGTTCGACATTCCAACCACCTGAAGAAGACCAGAGCATACAAAGGCTGAAACTTTGTAATAAATATGGCAACAAAGATGAGGACAATAGTCCGAATAATGCAAATAGTGTACATAATACCTCATCTCAGAAATATAGAGAGATAAAAAAACTCATGGTCACATTTCGCCATAATTGATAAATGATAAGACCTAGCCGCCAATCCAGTACTGCGCTTAAATTTCTAAAATTTCGGTACCATAGAGTAAAGTCCATCAGAACAATTACCATCAATGCTGTACATTGGTGTCCCCAAAAATTTGACATTTCGCAGGCCAATAATTTTCGCAATTCATGTTGAAATAACCTCAAATTCTCACAGGATGTATAGAAACAGATCAAGATTTTATATTTAATGTTTTATTTTTGTTATCTCAATGAGAATCTGCTAGAGAGATGGATCGGGCGTGGTGGAGATGAAGTTTTCTGATGAAATGGCCGCCGCAAACACCGGACCTGTCCCCGTATGATTTCTTTTTATGAGGATATATGAAGGAACTGGTCTATGTTCCCCCTCTTCCTGCTAGCATTGATGAACTCAAGCAGAGAATCACTTCCGCAATGGATAATGTTACCGGAAACATGCTACAGCGTGGTTGGCAAGAGCTTAACTACCGGCTTGACGTGTGCCGTGTCACGGGCGGTGCCCATATTTAACACTTATGAAATCGGTCCCATAATAAACTTGTGATGTTCAACACTTAAACTGTTCAGTTTCATTGAGCTAAACTTAGTAGTTTTCAAGATAATTGCGAGTAAAATGTCAAAATTTTGGGGGTAACATCCTGTATTTATAGATAAAGAAACTTGTAAACTACGTTCCGACGGTTGGAAAGTAGCTGAAGTCAAGATGCCGGGTCAGGACCATTAACATTCCTGATTCCTGTTTGTATTTTATCAAGAAGCACCCGACTAGATGTGGCAGCAATATTAAAAGCATGGATGAATGGTAGACTTCTAAATATGTAAGATAGATTCTGGCGAGAAAAATGCTCTAGCACCACAAAGAGATTCAAATTTCCGAGCAGCAGAGCTAGCAATTGAATCAATATAATCTTTTCATTTCATGTCAACGGAAAACGTTAGCTCGAGAAAGCGAAATGAGTCACTCTCCTGGATGTTAGTACCGGGCAAAATGGGTTCTCTCAGATGAGTAAAACAGAGCAGCTTCGTTTTGGATGCATTAAAACTAACAAGTCATTCCTTGCCCCAGTTAACAATGAATTCTAGGTCATTTTTTAAATCAGCTGCCAATTTGACCTCATCAAAACTTTTGCATTCTGACCATGAGAGCCGGGTTCGAATCCCACCATGGTCGATTTGTCAGGATGGAGACTTCCTGATGTTATCGAACTGGAGGGGTCGATCCCAGTGTGCGGCAATTTTGGAAGGTGCCTAGAAATCATACCACGGGTTGACCCAAACCTTGTGAGTGAAATTGGGTAGACGGAACCCTTGGGGGCCGTCGATAGGTGTGCTAGCGCGAAGTCACAAGTTATCGTGACCGAGGGCTTGATCGAGCTGGTCTTGTTTAAATTGTTGATCACACTAGATAGCACGCTATTTCCCAGAAATTGTAACTAAGATCTGCTCAGCATAGTTGAAGTAAAACCCACAGGTGGGCTCTGTGGGTGTTGAATAAATGCAAATGTGCCTGAGCAAGCGTCTGCAATAGGGATTGTCTCGCTGCCCTAGTAGACAGGTACCCTCGAATACGAGTGGCCATCTATGCTATTAAGACATGAGTAAATAGTTGTGTCATCAGCATAGTTACTGAGTTGAGAACTGAAGACATCAGGAAGGTCGTTGAAGAAAATTAGTAACAACGTAGGCCCATACATAGAACCTGTATTATTGCAAAAAGATCAAGAAGAGTGGTCATTCAAGATAACTTTCATTTCGCCATTTGATAAGAAAGATTGAATGAGTTCAAAAACTCATCCAGAAATATAACTTTACAACTTGTGAAGAAGATCAACATGCCAAACCTTGTGAAATGCGTTTCGAGATATCCAAAGCAACAGCTCGAGCTTCATCAGAACCAAACTCGTTATAGGCTAAACTCTGTCTCATTCTATCAGTAAACAAAAACTTCACTACTACGAGCAAACACAGTGAGGTGTCTGGATCTGAAATATCACGCTGGTACATCCGGAAAACGTTATTTATGTGGGCTATAGCGGCTGAAAGGGCGGTGTGAGAAGATTGTGATTTCACCTGGTATTTCTGAGATGGTAAAAAGCATTAACCCGAGAAGAAAACTCTGTGGTACAATTATCATTAAGAAGGTCAAGAATATCAATCCAAGGGGCGCCTCGAAGAAAGTTACTAAATGAATCTCAATCACTACGCTGGTAATGAATCTCAATCACTACGCTGGTAAATCAAAAGAAATGACCACAGATACTACTGCGTGATCCGAATTACCAAGAGAGCAGAGTCGGGATGCTCGACAAGAACTAGGAAAGACGAAGAATAAATCAAGTAAAGAAAAATGTTGATGAGGTTTACTATGGAAAGGAGTAGAGAAATCCGATTGAGAAGCTGAACAACGGAAAAACTGAAAGACCGGCAACATCAGTAACATTAGAATGCTTAAGCCACTTGACATGATGAGCATTAAAATCACCAAACACAAAAATGTTCACAGATGGATGTAGAGAGAGAGATATTTCTATATTGTCAGAGGAATACATTTGGGCATGACAGTTAAGTGATGATTGGAATGCATATAATAACTTGCATAAAATTGGATATAACTAGGAAGTTATTATCCACAAAGAAAATTTTATTTTCAAAAACATCTTGGTCTATTTTAAAAGAAAAAGGAACATACAGAGCTTATCAATGAGAGCATATTTATGAATATTCATTCAGATAAAAAATTTCAAAATTTGTTTGCTGCCATAATTAAAATCAATGAAATGTAGCCAAAGTAACGGAATGTACCCATGTAGCCAAACTAGCAGAATGTCCCCATGTAGCCAAATTAATGGAATGTACCCATGTACTCAAAGTAATGGAATGTTTCCATGTAGCCAAAATAATGGAATGTACCCATGTAGCCAAAGTAATGGAATGTAACCATGTGCCCAAAGTAATGGAATGTATCCATGTCGACAAAATAATGGAATGTACCCATGTAGCCAAAGTAATGGAATGTACCCATGTAGCCAAAGTAATTGAATGTAATGTATCCATGTATACAAATTAAAGTAATTTTATCAGCAAACAAAGGCTTAAACTCTTTCAGGACAAGTTTACAATTACTATGAGCAGATACAAAAATGCTGGTGCACCTGGAAAAAGTGATTCCTGTAGACTCTAGCAGTAGTACAAGTCTGTGTGAACTAAGGAGAAATTTCTGAGAAAAAATAGCATCGATGCCAGCTTTGACCAAAGAGGAAAGCTCAGTAGCACAATTCTAAATAAGAAGGTTAAGAATCTCAATCCAAGGGATATCATGAAGAATGTCATGAAATGAATCCCAATCAGTACACTGGTAGCAGAAAGAAGTCTTGTGAATAGAAGATTCCGCTGTAATAGATAATGCAAAAGAAATAAAAACTGTTGCATGATCTGAATACCTAAAAGGACAAGCGATATGATACTCGACAAGAGTTAGAAGAGTAGGCAAGGAACAAATTGAGTAGCGAAGAATGTTGAACAGATTTATTAGGAAAATGAATAGGGAAATCCTCTATTTGATGAAAAGACTAAGCAACGGAAAAATTTAAAGTTTGAATACAAGCAACATCAGTAACATTAGAATGCTTAAGCCATTTGACATAATGAGCATTAAAATCTCCAAACACAAAAATGTTTATATATAGATGTAGAGAGAGATCCATGAACTTCCATCAGATAAAACTTTTCACTAGAGGATGTTCCGATGTTCTGTTAACGCCGCAAGTGATAGAGTGACAAGGTGATATTTGTGGGCTCAACGACAACATAATATGAGATTTAGCAGCAGCAGTATCAGTTTCCCGCCATTTATTACGGTCTTCAGCAAGATTATTTAGGCCCTCATTAGATAGTGACCACAGAATTATTTTGCCCCCGCCCACCTCTGTTTTGCTTTTCCCCTACTTCTTTTTTAAGCACAAATACCGCCAAGACACAATTTAACGAGATCTTCTAATGTGTTCAAATAATTCCAAGGATTTGCTATGGATGTAAATATACATTTTCAAAGATACATGAAATACGAAGGTTATCACTGCGTGGATTAGCCACAGTAATTAAGTTCTATGAAAAGTATTTTCGCTTTTTCCAGAGCTTTACACCAAATTATGGAGGTGCGAATAAAGTATGGATATCGGCGCGGAAAGTAAATTGGGCGAGCCGAGTTCCATTTCAGATCGATTCTGTTTCACGCTAATATACTGGGAAAAAGGCATGAATCAATCTTCCCCCAGATATGAGTTAAATACCAGAGCAGACATAACTATCTTGCCCGAGGTAGCAACCAGTTTAGGAGAAGGAAAACTCTGAATTCAAAATCATCCTGAAAAGGGATGGGCTCCGTCAGGTAATATTTCCCAAGACACACCACAGTGCTGTTATAATTGTATTCAGTGTGTTACTACTTGCGGGACAAACAGACACACACACACACCAAATTATAAGCGGATTAAGGACCTTAGCAAAGGTCGAAAAACTGCTAAGAGCCACAGAAAGAAGTTGTCGGGAACAGTGATCGCCTATGTCCTGAATAGACGCGGCACACAGAAATAAAATCAGGCTAGCATAATTCAAAATTTGGAAGACTATATTGCACTAATAATCTTGAGAGAGGCAAGAATATGTCCCCCCAATTAGGGTTAAATATCAGGGTAGGGTGGCTTCCTATGCAAAAATAATTAATTAGTATCTCCATAAATAAATGCAGTATATTTTTAAGATGAAGAAGAGACTGATGAATATAGAAATGTGGTTCTACAGAAGGATGCTGAGAATACCATACACTGAACATGTGAAAAACGACGAAGTTCTAGAAAAAATTGAAAAAATGATATTTATACTACTATTCAAAATGTGAAAAATGAGATTTCTCGAGCACATAATGAGGAAAGGGTGCTTGGGGAATTTGACACTCACAAGACATATTGGAGGCAAGAGAGACAGAAGAAAGCGGCGAATAACCTGCCTAAGGCGCTTGTGTAACTGTTTGGCGGGACAGGGTTTAGAAGAGATAGCAAAATGGCAAACCTTAATTATAGCTACAGGAAAATAAGTTGTGGAGAGTTATGATCACCTACATCTTCAAGGGACACGGAAAATATAAGAAGAAACCGAAAAGCCAGAATTATATATTTAGTTTAAAGATGTCCTACTGAACCACTTCAGATACTCGCATGAAATTTTACTCATAACTTGATTATGAAAAATATAATAATGGCGACGCCGGCTGCTTTACAGCCATTTTGTCTCTGCATAATTCCTTCGATTTTGTTACTTCCTTATTAATCTTCTTTAGTTTTTTCTTTTCTTCCTTTCATTCGTCTCAATAGCTCTTTCTTTCTTTCGTTATTTTCTTTTCTTTCTTTCTTTTATTTCCTTTCTTTCTTTATTTTCTTTCTTTTTTTATTCATTATATTTTCTTCCTTCATTCTTTCTTTCTTTCTTTATTTCCTTTTTTACTTCTTTCTCTCTTTCTTTCCTTCTTTCTTTCTCTCTTTCCTTCTTTCTTTCCTTCTTTCTTTTGTCTTTCTTTCTCTCTGTCCTTCTTTCTTTCCTTCTTTTTTCCTTCTTTCTTTCTTTCTTTCCTTCTTTCTTTCCTTCTTTTTTCCTTCTTTCTTTCTTTCTTTCCTTCTTTCTTTCCTTCTTTCTTTCCTTCTTTCTTTTGTCTTTCTTTATTTTCTCTTTCTTTCTTTCTTTCTTTCCTTCTTTCTTTTTTCCTTCTTTCTTTCGCTCTTTCATTCTTTCTTTCCTTCTTTCTTTTCTTCTTTCTTTTTCCTTCTTTCTTTTTTCCTTCTTTCTTTCTTTCTCTCTTTCCTTCTTTCTTTCCTTTTTTCTTTCCTTCTTTCTTTTTTCCTTCTTTTTTCCTTTTTTCTTTTTTTCCTTCTTTCTTTCTTTCTTTCATTTTTTCCTTCTTTCTTTCCTTCTTTCTCTCTTTCTTTCTTTCTCCGGTTCTCGTACGATGACCAAAGTTAAGCAACATTGAGCCAAGAGTGGGGAGCAGAAACTGTGAACTTGAGTGTACGGATAGTGATATTTTCCGTTCGCTCCTTCTTTCTTTTTTTTCCATTTATCATTAGATTTTTGTCAATTTTTACGTTTTCCTTTATTTTGGTTTACGTCGTCGTCGTCGTCGTCGTCTCTCTCTCTCTCTCTCGCTCTCTCTCTCTCTCTCTTTCTCTCTCTCTCTCCTTTTTTCTTCTTTTGTACTTTTTCGTTTCTTTTGCTTTTAGTTTTACATCTTTCTTTTTCACTTTCTTTCTTTCTTTTTCATATCCTATTTTCTCTTTTCCTTTCCTTTCCCCTTCTTTTTAAATCTTTTCTATCCTTCTTCTTTCTTTCTGTCGTCTTTTTTCTTTCTTCTATGCCTTACTCTCTTTTTTTTTTCTCCTCTCATCTTTCTTTCTCTATTTTTTCTTTCATCTTTTTTTCTTTTTCTTTCTTTCGTTCCTTCTTTTGTTTCTTTCTTTCTCATTTATAGTCCTTACGTGAAACTCATCAACAGGAATTGCCTCGTTCAACCACTTTCCAATCACTTCACGTCCTACCGAACAAAAAATTAATCTCTCAACTTTACTAACCAAGTTACTCAAACCTTTTGCACACTCAACTGCATCGTCAAGGGCAGCCATTATATCAATGGAGGTTGTTCGTCTAAAACAAGCAATTTGTAAAAAAAATATAGATAAATATATTGTTTCTCATTTGTTATATATATGGGGGATTTGATTTGGTTTGGGTTTTTTTTTTTTTGTTTTGTTTTTTGTTTTTTTACGGTTTATCAATATTTTCTATATATGCTTGGCACAAAAATCTCCAGAGCCGACCAAGCATAGAAATAAATACAATATGGTAACCAGTAATAAGGAGTGCCAGAGAAAAAGGAATAATAACGACAAAAAATTGTAATATGAGTTTTGGTAAAAAAAATGATGCTGAAGGTTTATAAAACCCAGAAATTCATATACAGATGTCCTCAAGTAGACATGGCACAGTGGATATATATATTGTTTCACATTTGTCATATATATGGGGGATTTAATTTGTTTTTTTACGGTTTATCAATATTTTCTATTACCCCTCCACTCCACAAGGCAAGATGTGGTACAAAGCCCGTTTTTAACGTGGGGCGTTCCGAGCATGTAGGCTCAGGCAAGAAATTGCCCGTAGACCCCGTTTATACGGTGTCGGGTTTGTCTACCTCCCCAAAAGAGACTGTTCTTCGGCATAGCCTCATCTGGGTTCCTGTCCGCCCAGAGGTAGAGAGTTCGACAAGAGCGGAAGAGGTAAAGAAAACCTTTTCCTTTGTGGTTTATTTAAAATCGAAAGATATTTTAGATTGTAAAGAAAATATTTTTTTTATGCAAGTGAATATTGTTTTAATAAACTTTTGAGAATACCAATGATTTTTTTCAGATACAATCTCTACTATTTGACCCATAGCTTGCGTGGGAGATAAAATCATACATTTCCGAAAAGTATTTGCCCGTAAGTGTGTATATAACAAACCCAACTGGAATCGAACTCGTTTCTCCGATTTATCGCTTTTTTTAATTAGAAGAATTCATCATCGGAGAAGGAGTGATTCGGATTATCGCTCCATGTATCTAGCATTAATACAAATATAAATTTTGTTACATAGCTTATTGATGTTATATTCAGCACCTCTACGGCAGCAAAAACTTTGTGTACTTGTTCGGTCCACTCGTCAGGAGATATCAGCAAGTGTCTGTTCATTTTCTAGTTTTGGTTATTATGTGCTTTTTCATTGATGTCAGATTGATTTTCCTTTTTTGTGCGCGTACGTGTTTTGGCATATATATATATATATATATATATATATATATATATATATATATAAAATTAAAAAAAAATTAAAAAAAATAATAATGTTTTTTATGAAAGTATTTAGTTATTTATATATATTTGATATTTCAGATCGACCTCGATCATTCTTCAGAAATAACTGTTTTTAGGGGTTTGTTTAAGTAAATGCTCTATTTATAATAAACAGTATTAATAACATTTACCGACGTGAACATACGAAAAATTTTCATAGAAAATATTCGTCCTCCGACAGGCATCGAACCTGTATCCTATACGGAACCGTCATATAGCCTGTCGTGCCTTAACCGATTGAGCCACAGTGGATCGTTCGGTCAGTACGGTCGATTTTACTGCTTTTAAACTACAATCTTCCATGAATCTCTCACGTATATTCATATCTGCTGATGGCGCATCCAAATGTAAGCAAATGGCGTCACACATTATGAAATCAACTAGTTCGACAATTATTTTAAGACATTTTTATGTTTATACATTCTTTTTATTTTTTTTAATGTTTTTTACGTCATTTGTTTTAAAATGTCTTAAAATAATTGTCGGACTTTGTCCATTTCATAATGTATAGGTAGATATGTCATAGATAGATAGATAGATAGATAGATAGATAGATAGATAGATAGATAGAAAAAAGAGATAGAGAGAGAGAAAGAGAGAGAATGTTATAATCCCGGTCATGTTGATAACTTTTCAGCAACGACTCATAGAAAATATGTTCATTTGTTTCAATATTCATAATGCTTTTTGTCGAATCGATGCTTCATTTATCGTTCTTTGTTTTCCTCTTCCGCAGAATCGTCCTCTTCCTACTGCAGCATCACGTGGGATACGGTAACCTGTTGGCCGGAGACTCCAGCCAATCATACTGCCGTTTTGCCATGTCCAGACGGAATCCTCGGAACTGACCCGACACGTAAGTCTGAGAAAGGCATTTTAATATTTTTTTTCGATGGTTATTCACAAATGCTGCATCTGACACAAGGTCTCAGCAATTGAGTTTAGCCAAGGATAGATAGATAATTATAGAACTGATTTGCTAAGCGAGCTTTCTGAACCAGTAGTGTTTTTGGTGTGTCGATTTCCAATTCAGAATATTCACTTTCGCAAAAGAACATCTTGAGAAAGGTATAAATCTATCTCTTTTGGCCTTCTAAAAATAACAAGGTAGACTGGGCTCTGTCGCCTTGGCAGGCCTATGAGATGACTATTCTATATACAAATCCGTCAAAAAGGTAACGGAAACCCATTCCGTCTTTCCCAAGACGTCATGGTAACTAACAGAAAGAAGCTATGGAAAGTTATGATCACCTCTGTCCAGTCCAAAAAAGAACATAGCGTTTTTTTGTTTTAGTTTTTTTGAATAGTAATATAATAATTGTAATAATGAAGTGTGCATTGATACTGAGTTAGTCAGCTAATACATTTAATTACTAAGCTCAGCTACGTCTGGTAGAAGGCCAAAATAGAGCGGCTCTAGGTGGTAATCAAACACGTTTCTTTAACGATCTGCGAAGGAAGTATACTAAGTATCTCACTATGTTACTAATCCAATTTATATATACATATATATATATATATATATATATATATATATATATATATATATATATATATATATATAGTTTGCTTTAGTCTGGTATTTGGCTGTAGTAGTGGTGAAAAGATACCACGTGACCGAACTGGGCTTGCCCGCAAAACTAAGAGAGACATTTTATGAATACGCTGTAATTCTGCATGAAATGGCAACATTTCCACTGCATTATCCTCATATGATTCATTAAACTACCGAATTCATTAGGCTTCTCAATATTATCAAAAGGCAATTTGTTAAAGACTGTCGCCTCGGTCAATACAAACGTCGTTATTATGAAGTGTTGCAGCTCAGACGAGACACCAAGTTCGTTCTCAAGGTACAGCTTCTTCCAGTTAAGCGCTTGCTGATTAAAAATAACTTTCCCCAGATCGCCACACACGAATTAAAACCATGAGACTGTTGTAGTAGTAAACAAATATAAATCTGATTGTAACCGTCTACTGTATTCAAGCGAGGTAGAGATGAAATGAGATGAGGGGAGGTGAATAGTCTAACGTGCGTCTTCCATTTATGTCTCTTTCTGTGTCTTTCTGTCGTTCTTTGCTTTCCGTAGACAGTGACCACTGTCTTATAGAGCGTGTTGTTCTTTGTCTTGTCATCCTTCTCTAAAAAAATAATTTATCAAGGTTTAGCTTTATTCAGTGCCCTCTTTGTCAAGTTCGTTTGTCATGCTCCTTGTGAAGTCCACTTCAATCATCAAGACAATAGATGTCTGAAACGATTTTTTATGTCCGCACAGATGTTTCCATTTAACAAGGCATCGGCTGGCACTGATATCGCTACAATTATACACTCTTGTGCAAATTAATTGAAACGACCGCTTTAGTTTCCTTTCTTTCGCCATACGGTCAGTTTTAGACCCACTGAAGTGACAGGGTGTAATTGATTTCTATTTTTCCTCAGATTGCGTCATTTGCAGTGGTGTGCAGTAATATTAATCTATTTTCAGAGTGTATGATGAAATTTTTTTGGCCTTGAAAAATATTGCTCCATCCGTGATTGCATCAAATTTTCATCACGCTCAGACACTATTGTCTTGACTGTCGATTAGTTGTCCTATGGCCATTGTCTGCGATGGGCGTTACTCTAAGGGAACGTACGAAAATTGTAATCCTGCACGAACACACTTTAACAGTGAGAAAATCAAAGTACTATAGACTTGCCCGTAAACTCTCCTCATTTAAATCTAATCGAGTGTCTATGATCAATCTGCAAGGAATAAATTCGTTGAATGGACATACGAAATACTAACACGTGCACTGGGTCATGTTTCACGGGAAAATACGAAAGGAAAAGTAAATAATAACGGAATTATTCGTTTTGCTTCAATTAATTTGCACAAGGGTGTACTAATATTTTATTACTAGCATTAATCTGTCTTCTTATCGTAGCTTTTTATCCCATCAATGTAATAGTGAAATTCTGTAGCCTTAACACTAATGCATTTATTCAAATCAGGTGGCAGGATTGCATTAGTTGCCTGACTCGTGTTCACTCGAAGAAGCCGACTAGCGACACAAAAATAAAATTCATCTGAAATATTCCCTAATCATGTCAATCAGAATGACAACGATTTAACCTATTTTAATAATTTTAATGAATAGAAGATCTGAATGAGAAAGTGCAGAGCCCATTTCAAATTCCAGTCAGGGTCTTTGCATTAACTTAAGCAAAAATAAATTTGCGAAAGGTATGAATTCATCTCCTCCCCTCTCTATGGGTTAAATATTAGTACTTGTACCTGGAAAAATCATTCTTATCGTCAAAAACATAGTTAACGCAATATTCAGGCACAAAAAAATGAATTATTCTTATAATCTAAAATATGTTTCGGCTTTAAATAAACCACAAAGGGTTGATAAGCCGTAAAAATACAAATCAATCATTCAATAAATAAAGAAAGGAAGGATGTATAACAACGTGAGTATAACAAGAAAAACTGAACCTTCAACTCTGAATAACACATTATATACTAAAAATCGAATATTCATTATCGCCTACCGAAAAGATGCGTGCCCTCGTAGCATATATATATATATGTGTGTGTGTGTGTGTGTGAGTGTGTGTGTGTGTAAAAATATATAGAAAATAGGAAAGAACTCGTAAGGTAAATAATCCAAAGTTCTTTAATATTTTTTGTTATTATTTTTAAAAGACAGTCCTCGGTACAAAAGTAGAGCCTAAATATTATTTATTTAAAAATATGATTCCAACGCTACATAAGAGTTCTCATGTTTCAAAACAACAGCCGAAAACTACAATATAATTATTTGAATTAAATTGAATTAAAGTACTAAGCTCTGTTCCATCTTCAAGCGAAATTTTTACTAGAATAACTTATTCTTAAAATTTACGCGTTTTATAAGCATATTCATTATTGAAATTAAGATTACTATGGTAACGGCTAGAGCAATTGTTTAAAGAAAAGGGGCGTAAGGGTTAATAATTTGTATGAATATCTCAGTTACATTCACAGACGTCAAGTCAGGTATATATATATATATATATATATATATATATACTCGACTCTCCCGTTGATTTTTTTTTCGGCGTATGAGGGTCAAGTAGATCAGTTCCCAGGAAACCGACTGCCTGACAACAGCTCATGAGATATTGATTATAGTGGTGAAGGTTTCGTGCAGGACCATCCACAAGGGTCGAATACAGAGTCCTGGTAAACTACGTGCCACAAGCTCTCTAAACGACCCTCCGCAGGTTTTAAATTCAGAGTTGTCCTTCTCCTAGACCGGTTGCTATCCAAGGCTATAGAACCCAGACTTCTTTTTACTGCCACAACAAGTCAAAATTGATTTAAATATAAGGATCATATTTTATTGCTAAAATAGATACAAAAGTACCTCGTTTAAGGAAAAGGGTGGGGGATTTAGAGCGCCTTTCGGCCGACACTTCTTCAGAAAAATAATCGTCAGAAGTATAGAACGAAGAAGGTGATAAGAAAAATTATCAACGACCGATGTTAAAAACAATAGATTACCGAGATGTAAAAAAAAGGGGAAAAATTAAAGGAAGAAAAAAAAGGCCTTACAAGTACTAAATATTTTCTAGTAATCTCCCCGAATAGGACCAACCTATATATATATATATATATATATATATATATATATATATATATATATATATATATAAAATAAACCGAACGTCTATTCAAATATGGGTATCCACTAAAACTAACATTTAAGTAATGAAATCTGTCGGATTAGCTATTAAAAATCTATCATTTTTACAGAAATTGCTTTGTTTACTTCAAGATACAAAACTGAACAAGATATGAATGCTTCGAGTGTCTGAGAATGATTTGCGTTTATAAGGCATTATTCAACTTTGCTTGTTCACCGACACACACCGGATCTAATGACTGTTTCTCCTGCCATAGGGGTCGCAGGTTCGAGTACTACCGAAGAGCGCATATTTTCTTTAACAAGATTCCTCGAATACTCAAACCGGTAGACGAAAATAAATAAATTCACTGGTTAATAAATAAACGGGACGTCTACTCAAATATGGCAATCAACTAAAAATAACGTTTTACTGATAAAAAAAAAAAGTAATTTTGTTTTTTTTAAAATCAGTTTAATTTTTATCTAAATTTTCAAATGTGAATCAATGCTGTTAATCTGTTAATTTAAATTGATTGATTAATAGTTTTTTTACGGATTATCAATCCCTTGCAGATTATTTTTTTTTTTTTTTTTTTTTAGATTGTAAGATTTTCTTTTACAGATATTAATAGTTTAGTGATACAACTCTTACTACTTAACCCATATCTGGATGAAAAGATGTGGATTTATCCATTTTCATGTGTATTTCAGTGTAAGTGACTATAAGTAACCCAACGGGAATTGGAACTCGGCACTCCGATTAATATTTACGAACCATTTTCCATTACACCACCCGCACATCCTTTTTAAAATTAAATTTATATTTTTTTCTTTCAGCTAAAGCTCAAATAAGAACGTCATAGAAGATATTTAAGTTACTTAAATACTGCTTCCGATTGATTATTAGTCTATGATATCAACAAACAACCAAACTCTCTCTCTCTCTCTCTCTATCTATCTATCTATCTATTTATCTATATATCTATCTCAATAGCTCTATCTCATTATCACAATATCTCTCTATGACAATATTTCAATCTTTCTATCTTAATATCTCTCAATGACAATATTTCAATCTGTCTACTTCAATATCTCTCTATGACAATATTTCAATCTGTCTACTTCAATATCTCTCTATGACAATATTTCAATATTTCTATCTCAATATCTTTCTATCACAAGCCTTCACCCAGCCTTCACCATGCGTATTCCGATATAGGCAACCTACAGGGGGATTCTGAACGGAACGCTTTATTTATCAACGGAGTAGGAGGGATCTCGTCTCGTTCTTACTTTTAGTGCCGCTTAGTTATTGGTCGCTCTGTTTCGACTGACTTCAAGTACACACTGCCCTGCCCAGGAATTGAACTCACATTCACGGCATTCGTGAACCAGTACTTTGATCCAAGAGGTTATTATCCCTTAGGAAATAACTTGTGATTAAAAAAAACAACAAAGATGAGGACAAGAGTCCCAATGGAAATAAAGTAGAATCCTTGACGTCCAGACTAAGAAGGCCTTCTGGATATGAGGAAATGGTTAGAAAGTCCGGATATGAGGGGTTTTATTTAGATTAATATAAAAAACTGAAATCAGGTTTAACATTTATTTTCAATGTTTTATAGTAAACAAGATAAGCTAATGGTGAGTGAAATATAACGGAAATGATTTTAAGGAAAAAGAAATAAATTATGTAATCTTAATGAAAATTCATTAAATTAAGTCTGCCACGTATGCAAAACAATGTAACAAGGATTTCTTAATCGCTTTTGCATGATGATTCTTTCTCTTCTAATGTCATTTTTAACTTTTTCCACATTTCGTTTTGCTTTTGTTCTTGACATTTTTAAGCAAAAGACAGTTTTTAATTCTGTGTGCGTTATTGCAATTGTCTTAGCTGAATGCTGGCTTTCTTTCCATAAAACTGACAACCTTTTCAATAGCTTTTTTTCAATTTCAGTTCAGTTTTCATCAATCATGTTTTTATTTTCTTGTCCATTGTGACTCAGCCATTAGTTACAATGAACTTTCATCAGCGTCTAGTCTGTTTAAAATATCCCCTTTTTGCGATAACTCCAAAGTTGTTCATTTCCTCTTGTTCCCATCATTTTTTGCACCAAGACAAGCCGTTAGGTAGAAATAAGCATAAGTATTTATCCAAAGTAAATTTCCCGAAAAACAGAAATTACAAAACAGTTACATATGATTCAAATAGTTCAAATATACCCATTAAAACCATCATCCGGATGTGCGGGATTCCGGTTATGAGGATTCCGGGTATGAGGGATTCTACTCTAGTGTAGATAAGGCAGATTGATACTAAACGTTTTCCCAATAGTTGTACTCAACAATGTTGCGGTCAGTAGAATCATTTGGAAGTTATTGTAAATATTTGCACGAAATAGTCAGACTTAAAAATCAATAGACATCTTGGAACGTTCTTTTCAGTTGGAGTTGAAAGAAGATACTGGCGTATAATTTACATCGGCTACGTCTATGCAACGGTATAGGAATGATAATAATAAGGTCCGTACTACGCTGAGGTTAATATTCTCACTGGCGGCGTCAATGAGATTTAATTATACCAAGAATTCTGCCCGCTCCAATAGATCTACGCCTTTGATATAGAAAATTAAGTCTTGTTAGACCTATCGGAAAATGGCAGGGTGAAACATTGTTGAATTATTTCACTCTAAGCAAGGTGACAAAGCCACTGTGACGCTACACTTTACTCGAACGGAAAGTGTATGAGAAGACTTTAGTGAGGTGAGAGGACAATAAACGAACAAGTTTCAGGAATACAGAATATGGCGACAAAGCCACTAAGACGCAAGAGGTAACTGAGAGTGAAAGAGAATGAGAAGACTTTAGTCAGGAGAAAGGACAATAAAAGATAACATTCGGATACTGTGAGCAATACTCAACATCTCTTGGTGACAACATTCAGCTAAATAATAGCTCTACGGACCTATTTCTGATATTTCTACAATATTACTCGAACACAGAAATCTGTCGCTGAAACAGACTAGACGATATGCGTCTAATGAATGTCATCATTCACTTTAAATTAGACACACCAACCCTACCTTGATTTGACCTATTTCTGAAACTAACTAATATATTGATACAAATTGTAAAACTCTTATGCCCCTTATTGCAATGATTGCTTCAGCCGAAACAATTAATTTTACGAATGTATATGCTCATAAAAATTCGTAAATTTCAAGATTAGTTATTCCAAAATTTTCACTTGAGAATGAAACAGAGCTTGATACTTTAATTCAATTTAATTTTCATAATTATATTGTAGTTTTTGGCTCTTGTTTTTGAAACATGATAACTCTTTTTAAAAATAATTATAATTTAGGCTCTACATTTGTATTTCCCACTTAACAATAAACATATGTCTATATGAAAAAAATATAATAAATAATTATTGCTCTACTATCAGTATTGAGCCCTCTTTTCAATTAATGCTGTGAACATTAGAATTTATCTATTATTTCCGTTCTCATTACATTCATATATATATATATATATATATAATTATATATAAATACAGCTCTTGATACACACAGGCGAAATAATTTTTCAAGTTGTAGAAAAATCTGCAATTTTTACATCATTGGAAAGAGAAATAAATTCTGCATAAAGCGTAAACAATAAAATTAATTGATTTTGTTTTATTGTGACACTATTTAGCTATGGTAATTGGCTAACTAATTAAGCAAGGAAATTAAAAAAACGAGAAATACTTAAGGCGAGAAGGAGCTATAACGAAAGACATACTGAGCGATGTTTCACAAAAGATAAATGGGTAAAGATTTTATTTTCATTTAAGAAGAAAGCTATTTTTTTTCGCAGAAGATAGATAATTCCTAAGGAAAACAGGTATCGGATCCTGTCAGAATTAATTAATGTCATGACACGAACAAGGGAAACAGAATATGGATAAAGGATAATAAAAATTTGAATTCGGTCAGCGGCTTACAAAGCAGAATGCTAGGAGATAATCGAAACTGGGTCAAGTATGCGACCGAGAAAGAATTAGGTGAGACCACCCCGAAAAAAAAAAGATTAGCCAGTAATTATCTTTCGGAGATATCATTTGGTTTTGGTTCTTGTGTCCCGCGGGGAGACCCATCTGTTGTATGTCCGGATCTTGACATGGGGAGATGGGGCCGGGAAGGGGAAATCATTATTACTACCTGTACAAGCCTGTTGGCGACAGAATGCGATGGTGTTGAGACAAGAAAGACAAAGAGATTTAGTCGGCCACCCAGTTACCAGAGATAGTTAATAAGTATACCACCCATTTTACCAGAGATAGTTAATAAGTATACGAAAATCCCACTAATTCCAGGTGACCCCAGGATAAGATAACAATTTAATATCCACAGTACGATTCCTAAGAATTCTGGCCGATGGAAAAGAAAGAAAGAAAAGGGAAGATAATTTTTTTTTCTTTGGGCGATAATTGTAAACTGATGCCAGACTAGCCACAACCACACTGCCGAGCGTTCATTGGCTGAGTGGCGGCGTGAGTGATGGGCGAAGGTAAACATATGAGAAAGAAGGGAAACTTGTTGACGCCCTATGAGGGGATTGGTGTGAGATACCAATATGAGAAAGGAAGAGTTTAGGAGGATAATCCTCCCACGACCCCTCTAAAACAGAAAGTAATTGACTTCCAAAAATGGGAAGTGATAAATTTTTCTGTTCGAAGACAAAGAGAATCCTTATTGGGGATTTGGAATTATCGAAGAACACAAACCACGACAGGCCCCCACCCGGTTTTGGTCGGTGTCCATATAAACGAACGTCCCCAGAGTCGGAGTCACAGTGGCAGTGCAGTCACAGTTGGCGATCGGAGACGCATGCAGATCAACAGAGAGCTGTGAGCTCGGAGACCAGCCTCTCAAGAGCTGACTGAAAGATTTCCACGCATTCCGACTTAGACTTCTAACCAAAAGCAATTTTTTTTAAAGAACGATTTAGACATACACCACCAAAGGAAGTTTTAACGAATATCGCCAGAAGATACCAAAAAGCAGTTTATTGAAAAACAACTTAAGATATCAAGTCTCGCTTAAGAAACGCAAAGTGTCACGAATCCATAAAAGAAGCGAGTTGTGAGAAAGATGCAGTCCTGTATTCAGCAAACAGATATAAAGATACATATTGTTTTTTCAACACATTTGAATCTTTTGAGTTTGTTTCATTATTTTTCTTTTACATACACTTGTGCGATATCACCTTTGCCCCGGATTCACACTACGGCCCGACGCCTGATTGATTTCGTCTACCTAAGATCAAATCACAACGTGGGTAGGTTAGACTAGAAATCAAAGCAGTTACTTCGGTAACTAGACGTTGGAAGCGAGCTGAGGACGACAAAGCTGATATCGAATCTAACCAGACATCGACCGCGACCAAGACAACCAGAGGGGTTAGTGTCACAAATGGTTCCGTGGTAAACCAGGTTTTCACCCAAATCAGCCAAGGGTTACATCGTCACAAATGGTGCTGCAACCAAGCCCAGGGTTAGAGTGTGTTATGGTCCGGTTCCTTGTACCACGGTGATAGTCCAAGGTAGAACCAATAAAGAAGAACTCGAACACAGTTATGGAATAACACAGGAATATATACAGAGAAGTAGAAGTGTTAGTATGAACAATCAGGTTTAGTAGAGAGAACAATGTAGTCTCGACCAATATCCCTATTCCAATGTCTTGCAGTAATTGTATGAACGCGACTCTGTTTTGGACTGCCTCTGACTCGACTCTTGATTCGACTTGAACTACTAACTCTCCTTGCCTACTCCTGAGGCGCAATATTTATTAAGTATTGAATAGTCCATTATTATTATTATGGGTAAGATCCCATAACAGAGTGTCACATATATATGAAGACACTGAGATAGATAGATAGATAGATAGATAGATAGATAGATAGATAGATAGATAGATAGATGTATTTCTTTTCGACTATTTGACCTCTCGAAATTTTAACAAATATTTTCTTTTTGAAACAATTCTTTCCTCTCCCTCCATGATGAATTTTCAATTTGTTAAATCTCTTAAGAAATAAAATTGTCCATCTTAGCGATAAAAAAGTTTGCATCATAATTTTTAAAAGGGATAGCGTCGATGTTTTCCACTTCTCTCCTGGGTCACCGAAGAGTTGGCAAAACTCTCAAAATTTAGTCATTTATTAAACAAGTTTATTTGTGAAATGAAGACGAAACTGTTGCAGATTTCACTTCCTTTGATGCAGCAACAAAAGGAAAGGGAAACAAAACGAAGAAATAAAAATCTGCTAAAAACTTTTTAACACTTCGCTTTTAATATAACAATGGAAACTGAAAACTTAATGGCAATAAAAAGTGAGTAACAGTTCGAAAGTAGTTCAAAATAAATGACTGGGCAGGAAAGGTTATCGACAAGGAACTGTTAAAACGATTGGAACGTTAACATTTAAACCTTTAAAAAGGCATTTCAAAATATGCTACCCGAAAATATATATGTAAAGAACCTATATTAAGAAAGCGGGGGTGCTAAATAGGAATAACTGGGTCACATTTTTTAATGAACTTTCAAAGCTAGACATGAACAAGCAAAGTATACATTACTTAAAAATGAGACACCATTTAACGACATGTTGATGCTGGCGTGCGTGTGAGCCTGTGTGTTTGTGCGTGCGTGTGTGTTCGAATATACTATCCATTAGATGAATACTTCCATTTTCTGCCGAATTTTGTGTCAAAATAATGGAAGAGTTTCGGAGTCAGGTCGCAATTGCCCGTCTGCAGAATCATTAGATCGAATAATAATTCCTTGGACAGAAACAAAACGTTACACGAAAATCGAATTCCGCCGTTAATAAATGACATCGCTTTTTTCGGCAAAAACATGAAAGAAAATGTAATTAGATCAGAAAAGGTTTATATTTGTATCGCCACTCCAGCCACGGCAAATTCGACAAAAAAAAGGGAGGGTAGCAAACAATACATAAACAATTTAGATATTTACGCAGCTTCTTTTTCTTCTTCTTCTACATTCAGGAAGTTGGCAATCATGGTTCTTCACAATTTCCTGTCCTTTATAGCTCATAGTAAATTTTGGCTTTTGGGTATCCCTCCTAAATCCTGTTCTGCCATCCATTTACACAAGAGTCATGTGCTGATTTTCCTCTGTCTCTCTGTCTGGCAGTCGGCGCAAAACATGAACAAAAAATTAAATATTTTTGTTACATACACATTAACATTAAACTTCCGTGTTAATCCAGTGGGATCTCAATTCATACTAAGTAAATAATTAATAATCAGCTTGACATTTTTCTTATTTAACTTATATATATATATATATATATATATATATATATATATATATATATATATATTATTTTAATGAAAAATCCGCTCAACCTACATATTTCAACGAGCCGCATATTAAAGGTCAAAGAGCCGCATGTGGCTCGCGAGCCGCGGTTTGGCCAACCCTGATATATGCGATAATTTGATTGAAATGAGCATATATATATATATATATATATATATATATATATATATATACTGCCGCTGGTTAACAGCAATGCGAAGAGGGGGAGCTGCATGGGTAAGTCTTCCCCTGCCAGTATATAGACTCTCCATCAGCAAGCTCTATGTAGTGCCTCCTCGTGGTTACACATGGCAACCGAGCACCTTGCGAACTTGGGATAAACTACAGAGAAGGGGGAGGAGTTTGGCCCCCCCTTAACATGCGGTATGTGGGCATGCCCTGGTGCCCATGAACCAAACCCCAGCTATGGGTTAAATAGCTCCACTGCTTTGTAGAAATCTTTGGGATTGAGGAAATACTATAAAATGTGTTAGGTTTGAAATATGGGTAAGGTGTACCTCAGCAAGACAGTTTTAGGTCCCACCCTCTCCTTCCCCAAACCTTCCACTCCTTCTATATCCCCCCATGCGTTCCCCTCAACTCAATGTCTCCACTGACTATTAGAATTCGGCCTAAAAAAAATGCTTAAGTTTTACCATATTAATACCGAATTTTGTTTAGATTAACCCTAGAACACTAACCATCCGTATATAGTACCCAGCGCAAATTTTCCTATTTTTAATTACAATTTTCAGTACCTAATTTTCTTATCTAAATAATATGTTTTTCAGTTCCTATTAATGTTAACTCAAAGTACAAAGTTTGAAGTGCCTGCATGTAAAATATTTCAAATAAAGATTTATATTTAATATATATTTTTTTGATATTTTCAAAATTGGGTATGATATACCCATGGTTAGTAGTGGGGTAACTTTAATTGATGGTTAGTGTTCTAGGGTTAAGATCTTTTTAATTAAATTAATTTGAATCGACCTGATTTATCCTGCATAAAAACAGCAAACGGTGTCTACCAAAATAACATACAAGCTAATATTAAAATCTAAAATGTGTAAAGTAAGTCCTTGGTTGAGGAAACCGACTACTACCAACCACTAATCTCTAAGCCCTATCTTTGCTCAACTCCCCTCTCTCACTTTCCCTCCCCACTACTATTCTAAAGTGCCCGTCCGGTATACTTCCTTCATTTGCGGAGAAGTTTTTCGTTCAGATGAGATGAACATCTCGGTGTTCACGAAATAAAATTATAAACGAAATGGATAATTAAATTCTCCGTCTTCTTATTATAACACACGCACATACATATATATAGATAGATAGATAGGAAGGAACATACATACATACATACATACATACATACATACATACATACATACATACATACATCATTTTAATCGTTTCTTAGTGGATAGTCATATGTCTGTATAAGCTCCATTTATTTATTAAACAGTGTATTTATTTATTTTCGTCAGGAGGATGCAGGTTCGAATCCTGCCGGAGAGCGCATATTCGTATTTTAAAAGATCCTTCGAATATTTAGACCGGTAGACGAAAATCAATAAATATACTGATTAATAAATTAACGGAGTGTCTACTTAAATATGATTATCCACTAAAAGTAAAGTTTAATTTGATCAAAATTTGTCGTATTAATAAAATTTCTTTTAATTATTCATATATATATATATATATATGTATGTTCACTTTTATATATATATATATATATATATATATATATATATATATATATATATATATATATATATATATATATATATATATATATATATATATAAGTGAACATTAAAGTCAACACTCAGGGGAGACAGGCTGTTTCATGCTGGACGCAATCTGTGATATTGAACACTTTATCCCATAAATATACCACACTTTAAAACTATATTTCTTCATATATGTATATATATGTATATGTGTGTGTGTGTGTGTGTGTGTGATAATGCGATTTTGTGCTATCGACAAGTCTTAGAAAACTCCGCATCGATCCCTTGTTGTAAAATTCACTCCACTAAAAGGACCCACCTTACAAGTGGCTACTTTCCTGCTATGGTATAAATCAGCCCAGAATTTATTATTAATTGTGATTTTTGTCCTATTCGACATTAAATAACCCATGAACTTTTAAAATGTCATCAAATTAATTAAGCTAACCTACTTGAAATTATTTGTTTATAAGCTTAATCTGCTCAGTGATACAAAGTTAATTTCGACTCCCCTTTCATTCACGACCTAATATTTTTGTTGTCTTCTTGCTTGCAACCACTTGCATTTTCTTTGGCTACTTTCCAAACTGACAACAAACGACAAGGATTCTCTTTAAACCAGTTAATCTCAATCATAGAAATTATGCGTCTGAAAAAAACAAAAAAAACAGAAATCTCTGGTGGCTTTCAGCAAGTATTAGCAGCAGGAGTTTGAAAACATTTCGTTTTATTATCACTTCCAAATGCAGGCGTAACCATGTCACCAGATAATTTTTTTATCGATTTCACTTCAAGAAAGGCAATAAAACCACTAACACGCAAGGAGTTACTGGTTATGGAAGAATAAGAAAACAGAAACATTACAAAGCAGTGAGAGAGAAAAAAAACAAAAGTAATCAGGATGACAGTAGATAAAGATTAACATTGCAGTATGAGGTATTATGTACACTATTTACATTATTCGGACTATTGTCCTCATCTTTGTCGCTATATTCATTACAACGTTTCAGCCCTTCAGTATCTGTCTATATTTTTGAGTCGAAGTATTATGTACACTATTTACATTATTCAGACTATTGTCCTCATCTTTGTCGTCATATTTATTACAACGTTTCGGCCTTTCAGTATCTGTTGATATTTCTGAGATGAGTACATTATTTATATTATTTGAACTATTCTCCTCATCTTTGTCGCCATATTTATTATAACTTTTCGGCCTTTCAGTATCTCCCTATATTTCTGAGATGAGGTATTATGTACACTATTTACATTATTTGCACTATTGACCTCGTCTTTGTCGCCATATTTATAACAACGTTTTGGGCGTTGTACGCTTCGGTCTTCTTCAGATGGTTGGAATGTCGAATTGAAACCTTTATTTCGCTCACTGGGCATGTTAATGGATGTCAGTTTTCAGTTATCTCTTGTTAATTCCCCTCTCTCTTTCCCCACTGCCTTAACCGGGTATTGAACTCACACTCTTTGGTCCTGTCACTGGATCTAACTAACGCCTTTATCCACTGTGCCATTTGACCTTGAGGACATTTGTTTATGAAATTCTGGGTATCAAGGATACATGGCACAGTGGATAAAGGCGTTAGTTAGATCCTGTGACAGGGCCCAAAGAGTGGGAGCTCAATACCCGGTTAAGGCAGTGGAGAAAGAGAGAGGGGAATTAACAGGAGATATCTGACACCTGACATGCATTAACATGGCACGTGGATTGACATTGCATTTAAATTTTTGAAGATTAAATTTGGCTCGAAAGCATGGAGACAGTTGGTAGTTCCACAAACGAGAAGTGCGAGGAAAAAAGCTGTTAACATAGAACTTACGGCTACATCTATAGCCAACCCAACTGTCAATTGGTGTGATTTCTGTAAATTTGTCGTTGTAACTCAAAATAAGAAAAGGAGAGGAAATTTCTCTTGTGCAAACTATTGTTCATTTGGTTCTAGACTTCGCCAATTGATATCGGCGTAATCTTTTGAACTTTCTTTGAATACTGATCGATTCTCGAGAGAAGATGAAAGACTTTCTGATCTTTTCCCTCGCTTGTAGACTCGTCCACGCGCAATCGACGTTTCACAAACTGCTCATAAGCTAAGAAACGATCCGGCGCAAAGGCAATCCGCAGAGGTTTGTTTTATCTGTTCGACATCTGCTTTTTGCTCTGGACTTAACTGCTGGTAAACAGCAAATGACCGCCCATCAACCTCAGTGGAAGAACACGTTCAACCTTCTTAATTTCACACAGGTCACAAACAAGTTCTGTAACTGCTAGTCTGGTCACTAAACCATCAAACTCGGGTATCAATTTGATGTCAAATGTCCTGTCCGTTATAATGTCGAAATAGCTTGTAAGAGTTTTTTGGATTGCAATGGAAAATATTTGTCGCAGATTACTTCCACAACGAAGAGAAAAAATCACTGTAAGTTCAGACTCGAATATCAGGGGCAGAAAGAAATGTCGAAATCTTGATTCGAAGGTACTATATCACAAATCACAATACATGTAACTACTCAAAAAAAAAAAACTCACTCACCTACGACGGGCGCGGCAGCGAAATACACGAATTATTTTGTTAGTTATTTAACTGTTTTATTTTTCTCCCGATTCGAGAACACCAACTGCTTTTATCGCCGAACATTTTTTTTTCATTCGTCGACAACTAGGAGAGGATGCACAATATTAGTATATTAAAATACTTTTATGGCAAATCCTGCGACTGACTTGGTTTTAATTTCAATATTCCGTCTTCAGCATATAAAATACAGAATATGTGCCTATTTTTTCGGCAAGTAACTTTCTTTTTCGTCACGGTTTCCCTCGTAGGATAAACGCAACACGCTGTCGCTTGATTTGACGAAGTAATTCGCCATTATCTTCGCTATAAAGACATTCTAATCTTCTCCCTCGCCTGTAGAGTAGGGCAGATCGATTTTGGGACAGTGCTATTGTAAATAGTTTGATAGTTTCGCGTTAACATGATAAATAATAAGACACAAAATGTTCTTTTCCAAATCCTTGCTGCCGATTTTGTGAAAGCGAACCAAAAATTTGATATTCCAATCAATATATTTTCTATTTGAAATACACCAGAGAATTGTGCTTACTGGAAATACTAAATTTAATCATTTAACTTCCAATTAAACCTAAAATGTAAGCTTCAATAATGCTTTTTCATTTTTTTTTAATTCATTTTAAAACTTAAGCATCAAAAATTCAGAGAAGGTGCCTAATTTTAAGCCATCTGTTTCCTTTAAACATTTCCAGCTACTTTAAAAAGAAAATAAAAACATATTTTGTTTTGGGAAGATTTTTTGTCTGCAATGTCACCAACGGACTGTTTTTATCATTCACTAGTAGAGCATGTTGATTTTGGAACTATGCTATTGCACTCAATTTGAAAGTTGGTGGTTGAAGTGATAAATAATGACAAAATAATTTTTCAAACTGGTTTCTTGCGGAAACGAGTTTAAATATTAAGTTTAGGATCAAAATTATAGCGTTGGAATTTTATTCCGGTGATCAGTGATCGGTGATTTATTCCTTATAGCACAACCTTACAATTTTATAATTTACGTTGTTTCGAGTTAGGTTATTCTCGATTATACGGCGTCTGTCAAAAAATATATGGAAAAATAAAAATCAAATTTAAGTCATTTTATTTTACTTTACGTCTGTTCGACACAAATATTGAAGTCGTAATGTCAGTAGAAAAGCGTTAAAAGCACATAAAATCATGTTACTGTACAATAAATAAGACTAAAAGTATATAAAATCATATTAAAATACGTATATTTACAGTAAATATTAATATAATCATCATAAATCCTAGAGAACGAAATATGAAAACATCTGTGACTCTGTGTTGTCGTCTTAGTGGTCTTTAAGATCTCAATATGGACGTTTTCTACGGTAGTTCCAATATCTACTGTTTGGAGATAGTGGAACTTGAACAATCTACCCCGGTGGACAAAATAAAGTGTTCGGTCCGAAATTCCAATCACCTGAAGAATGCCAAAGCGTACAACAGTCGAAACATTGTGAATATAGCAATGAAGATAACAATTCAAATAATGTAAATATTTTATTTACTTTCGATTTTACGTTGAATACTTGTTTCTATTGATTGTAGAATCATAAATTTAAGTAGGTTTCGACATCACAGTTTTCATCATCAGGATTAGATTGGATCTACATACATGCAAGATGAGGTCGACCTATACATCAGTAAGATAGGAATCGAGCATGTAGATGTGAATAATGTTACAGACTGCGGAGGCTGGCACAGGATGATCAACGATTGATCAGAATACACCGTGGGCGTGATATTCTGACGGGTGATGTCTTGTCTAAGAAATATAAGATAAAAATGGAGCGAAGTCAACAAAGAAGGGATTTTGATGCGTCGATACGCTTCCCACTCTCATGTTCGAGAGTCAGGTTAAAACCACACACGGAGAGACGCTAAGCCAACAAGAGTGATGCGCTCCCTTGAAGATCTTCCTCTTCCTGCTTCCTAGAATCCATACTACCACGTCTGTCCCTTGTCTCTAATAAAACGAGTAAGTAAACGAAGCCGGCTTTTGTTGGGGTCCAAGGAGCTGAAGTCAGTGATGATGTAGGAAGATTATTATTATAAATAATTAAAAATAATATATTTAATAATAATAATAATAATAATAATAATAATAATAATAATAATAATAATAATAGATAAAATAAAACAATAAAATTTAAACTTTGTTTAAAATAAATTAAATAAAAAATAAAAATAACAAAAATACTCCCATCATGCAACAAAGACTGCTCCTGCTGGAAATATGGACATCCCGCCAAAAGACGTTAAATTCAATCTCTTAACCCTGAACCTTCGTACGGGCAACACGTGTCTGACTTCTCTCTGTGATATGGCGGGTAATAATACAAAGTAACTTCTTCCTATCATTACATGTACCATGAAGTCATTGTAACCTAAAAAATATACACACCAATACACACGAAAAATATAAATAAATTGTATGAAATTAATCTACAATTTACTACGCTTTCTTGTTATTTCTGTACGTTTTATTTCCTGTCAAGAATGTTTTTATCTCTGTGAAAACGAGGCTAATTTCTGCTGCTATAATTTGAGTGACCCCACAACGACACAGAATGCAAAAATAATTTGAGGGTCAACCTATAAATGAATAGAGTGACAGAACTAAAGTCAACTCGGAATTACCTTCACCTCGGAACTAATTTCACCCCGGAACTAATTTCAACTCGGAATTAATTTCAAATCGGAACTAATTTCAACTCGGTTTATAAATCCTAGTCCTAACCCCTAATCCTAACCCTTAGTTCCGAGTTGAAATTAATTCTGCACTCTCATGAATAAGATCGGCGTCGACCTCAATCTGATAGTCAGGGATCCGAATCTTATAGAAACCCCTAAGGATATTATCTTATCATTGGCTGCATAATATCGAGACTGTTGTCCTGCTGTCTTGTGAATGGAATGTGAATGATATCGTAGTTTCCGGTGGGGGCCCATCGATGCCATGATGAAGTGTGCAATTATGGCGGTGCATTCCGCCAATTAATCCAGGTAAGTTTATACTTGGGTTGTTTCTGCTTTGCTTACTCGGTTCCTCACCTCCTCTTTACCAAAATTTAATCAAAACTGCTACTTTGTGAAAAAGACTCCCAAGAGAATGCTTCCTCAAACGTTACGATTTTAAACTCTTCAAGTCTTAGGGAAACCATTATCTATCCTACATATTTCCATAATATTCACTTCTTACTCCTTCCTTTTAATCCTTCATACCAGTGGTTCCCAACCGATTTTTGACCACGCCCCTCTTTGGCATTTCTAAAATTCTTGGTCCCCCCCCTGTAATATTTAATTCTTACATATTCCCAATATTACTGCAATTCACGTGAAGAAAGTAAAGTGAATACTCACACGCGCTGATTGGCCGACAAAACATAGGCTCTTCCAGCGACATGCATCACGCCCTTTCCTTTGTTGATCAAGACACGCGAGTGTAGGGAGATGGGAAATACCCTGTATACCAATTACATATGTACGTACATACACACAAAATATTTGTATGTATGCATCTTAGGTATTAACACGCATTAACATTAACATTCTCACTCAAACTCACTAGAAAACAATTCACTGTTAATAACTCATTCTCGAATTGCCCCCTTATTTTGTTGGTATAGTAAAACGAAGAGTGAACATCCTACGCATGGCCCACCAAAATATTACCATGGTCCATCAGTTGGGCATGCGTCCAAAGTTGAGAATCATTGCCATACACTAACCTTATTCTACAAGGCTCTACATTGAGTGGCTCTTTGACTATTTAAGGATGTGAATGAAACTATACATAAGATAGGTGTCGAGTTATACATAAATAGGTGAGGTGTTGACTGACACATAAATTGGATGCTGTCAACCTGTACACGAATAAGATAGAACTTTGGCCTGTACATAAAATAAATATGTCGAGGAGAATTTATATATAAATTATAAAGAGAGAGCGACCTATACATCAGTAAGATGGGAGTCGACCTAGAGAAATAAGATGGACATCGGCCTATAAATATAATCTACCTAAAATGATTTTAGGGTCAATCTATACATTAAAAAAAAATTGTGCTGACCTATACATGAATAAGACATGTAACGAACTCTTCCTAACATAGAGGTCGAATTAGATCGACCTGTTCACCAAAATGTAAAATCTCAACCAATACATGGATACGATATGGGGTCTGCCTGTATATATGCAATTAACGAATTACAGTTAAACAGGAATCGACCTACACGTAAGCTTATCATAAGTTTCAAGCCTCAAACTGAGAAAGCTTTCAATTTTTATTATGAGTTGATATATTTTTGTAATAATAAAGTACCTTCAAGACCTATCACATTTTAAGTTTCAGATTTGACACACACATACACACACACATGCGCACACATACACTTCCTGGTCAAACTCGACTGTATGATAAATGTTTCTTGATAACTGGTCATGCCAATACAAGATAAGTGTATCCTTCCCCTGGTGAGTTTGATAAATAGCATGTAGTCGAATTTCTACCGCGAACGGCGTCTCTGGACTTCCCAACACTAGTTCTACAATTTAACCCGCAAACAGTGACTGTCTGTTCCTATATTTTCCAGTCAGCGGCCTGTATTGCCTCCCTGTTTAGTTTGGTTTGGTTTACAGCATACCATTCTGAAAGGGTTATTTAATGCCGAAAAGTTTTTTATTGCTGGTAATATTTTTTTCAAAAATGTATTGATGGAAGTATTTTTTCCTCAAAAATGTATTGCTGGTAATAATTATTTACAAAAATGTATTGTTGGTAATATTTTTTCGTTCAAAAATGTATTTCTGGTAATATTTTTCCTCAAAAATGTATTCATGGTAATATTTATTGTCTTCAGAAATGTAATGCTGGTAATAATATATTGCTGGTAATAATTATTTACAAAAATGTATCGCTGGTAATATTTTTTCCTTCAAAAATCTATTGCTAGTAATATCTTTCCTCAAAAATGAAATTGCGGGTAATAATTTTTCCTCAAAAAATTTATTGCTGGTATTAAAACCTATTTTTACACTTTCATAGTGTTTGACCTCAGTTTAGGTGTTAAATATTTTCCCATAGTTGAGACCCTAACAAGTTTTACCACCCCGGGTTAGGGTGGATCTTGGAACATCAGCATTTAACAGGTGGTTCCATGCTCCTCAAAACCTCTTGATCAGTGGCCTTATTGTCGGATGTGGTTTATCGTCTTAACCAGGACGCGGATGTAGTTTATCGTCATACCCGTGATGGTTGCCTACCAGTGTCAAAAATAGTAAAGGTTTTATTTCATGAAACCTTTCAAGCTTCTTTAGCCCTCCTCTGCCTCACTGATCTGTTTACAAAACTGTAAAGCTTTCGTTGAACAATAACTTTATATGGTACTGAATATTGGGTCATCAATCGCCATCCTCTTGACCGCTAGGCCAACTTGGTAATACTTAAGCAGACAAATCCACTAGTAAAAAATAGGGAAGTTTTTTTCAGGGAATACTTTTTGTAAATTAACATTCATTAAACCGTCTATATACACAGATGTCCTCAAGGACACATGGCACAGTGGATAAAGGCGTTCGTTAGATCCAGTGACAGGACCCAAAGTGTGTGAGTTCAATACCCGGTTAAGACAGTGGAGAACTTGGATAGGGGAATTAACCGTAGATAACTGATAAATGACATCCATTAAACGTGAAATTAGAACAGTCTACTCCAGTGAGCGAAATAAATGGTTCAGTTTGACATTCCAACCACCCGAAGAAGACCGGAGCGTACAACGGCCGAAACGTTGTAATAAATATGGCAACAAAGATGAGGACAATAATCCAAATTAAGTAAATAGTAATCATTGAACCATCTGTCAGAATAGAAGGGTTCCTTGTTCATAAAAATATAGTTAAATGACTTTTTACAGAGCTGCTATTTACAAATGTCAAGTTTTAAAGCTCTTATATGATAGCTGTATTTTTTTTTAATTTTCTCAATCTTAAAAAAAATTTGGGGTGGTTTGTTAGAAGCACATTCGCAAACACGCAGTGAAGGCTCAGCAGTATAATTGTTAGCGACTCTGATTGGGAAATCCACGGGTCGAGTTCGAATTGTAACCGGATTCATTACTTTCAATTATGAACTAATATCCTTGATAAAGGTATGAACCCATCCCACCAACAGCTATAGGTAAAATAGCAGGACAAAATGGATCTTATAGCCTTGGCTGGCAACCAGTCTAGAAGGAGGAAAACTCTGAATTCAAACCGGATCGCATTACCCTAAAAGTTTTTATACTGGAAACTGGTTATGAATCGAAATTCCCACATAAACCCCTACACCTAATTTGCACGTCCGAATTAATACCGACACCTGCTACGCTTGGCCAACTTTCGTTCGCAAGCACTTTGAAGAGTCAGAAAAACATCTGTGTTTAAGAGCACTTTTCAATTTTGCTGGGCCATCGATGCACTCTATAGTCTAGATGTCAAAGTTCAAAGCACATCAAATCTAATGACGTATTTCTCCGAGGGAAATGCAGGTTCGAATCCTGTCATAGAGAGCTTATTTTTCTCTAATAAGGTTTCTCGAATGTTACAACCGGTGGAACAAAATAAATAAAAATACCATTTAATAAATAAACATGGCGTCTGTCCAAATAATACGAGTATTCAACTAAAAATAACGTTTAAATGATAATATATTTATTGTAAGATATTACATCGAAAGCCTTTTAATTCTTTATGGATCATTTTCATAAGCTTTGTAACTCTCTGTGTATCATTTTCAATCATCTTACATATATATATATAGTCTTAAGGTGTGCTATATTTATGGGATAAAATGCTCAATATCAGAGATAGAGCGTGTGTAAATATAAAAGTGAACATTGAAGTCAACACTTAGAGGCGACAGTCTGTTTCATGCTAGACGCAATCATCGTGGCCTGACGTTTGCGTCTAGTATGAAACAGACTGTTGCCTCTAAGTGTTGACTTCAATGTTCACTTTTATATATATATATATATATATATATATATATATATATATATATATATATATATATATATATATATATATATATATATACTAGGTAAAAAAAAACGGAGGTAAGTAATCCAAATAGATCCTATTAAACAAAATATTAAAACTGATCCACAAAAGAGAGCTCAATATATTTTTATTATAGAGCATATAAGTGAATTACAATTAATGAGAATCAAACAATTTACCTCATACAGATGATCATTCCGTCGATAGGAAAGTAGTTTTTCCCTGGAATTATCAATGCAAATACATTTACTAAAATGGATAAATTCCTACGTTTCTTCACAGGAAATTTGAAAGGAAATGGAAGGAAAGAAGGAAAAAGGAAAGAATAAAAGGAGAAAGAGAGCAAGTATTGGCCTATAATAGAGGAGGGGTTATATAGATATAGAGCGGCAAGGGATCTACCGTGGTTGTGGTCGAGTCGATAGAGATAAATGCGACGATTGAAAATGGAACTTTTTTATTATATTTTTCTAGTCTATGTAGAAGCTGTCGCACATCTGGATCAAATTAATTGAAAAGCTGTTCAAAAGTACAGTAACTTTGAAAGGGGAATATGGGTAGGAAAAAGATGGCTCTAGACATCTTTGACGTGGGTTTTTTTATGTTTTTTTTTTATAGTTAAAGAAAAACCTTGAAATTATGAGAAATACTATAAAAGTTACAAAAGGTATTCATTTTGTCGATTTAATATTAAATGCTGTTCAAAATTACAAGAAATTTGAAGTTTTTTTGAAAACCGCAAACTTAATCTCACATTGAAAATCAGGTTTTACTAAACTTTTGCACACGGCTAATGTATGTTCGCTTCAATGCAGTTAATTAAATTTTGTTTACTTTTTTTATTACCCGAAAAATGTTTTTTTGTTTCTGTTTTTCATTTTATTATATATCATTTTATTCAGGTTTCTTTTATTTATTTATTTGTCTCTTTTTCTCCCTCAATTTTTTTTTTCTTCATAAAATCTTTTTTCTTCTTTCTTTTTCTTTCCATTTTTCATTTTTGTTTCTTCCTTTGTTTTTATTTTAGTTCCTGCCACTTTTTTTTATTCATTTCTTTTATAATCCAATTCATTCTTCCATTTTCTTTTTTCCCCTATTCTTCAACTACTTCTCTTTTGTCTTCTTCTTCTTCTTCTTCTTCTTCTTCTTCTTCTTCTTCTTCTTCTTCATCATCATCATCATCATCATTTCGTTCTTTATGACTTCTTCGCTTTCTTCCGCCTTTCCAAAATCTTTTTCTTCTTCTGTTTCTTCATATCCCTCTCTATCCTCTTCGTTTTCTTCTCTCCATGTTTTCTTCTTTACTTTATTTATATTCTTCCTTTTCTCTTATTTCTTCGCTTTCTTTCTTTCTCTTTTCTGTTTTCTTTTTATTTTATTCTTTCTTCTTTATACTTTTCTTTGCTTTCACCTTTTCCATTTCTTTCTTCTTCATTTCGTTCCTCTTCTGTTTTTTCTCTTTTTTCTTCCTTTCCATTTTCTCGTTTATTCATATACTTCCTCTTTTCTTTCTTCTTTGATTTCTTCTTATATTTCTTCTTTTTCTTATCTTTCTTCTTCTCTTTCATCTTCTTTCTCATTCTCTTTCTTCATATCCTTCTTTTTTCTTTCTTTAAGATCTTATTGTTTCTAGTTTCTTTTTATTATTTTCTTTCTTAACATTGGCCTGTTTCTCTTTCTTCTTTCCTTTTTCTTTTTCTTTTCTTTTACTTTTTCTTTTATTTCTTCATAAATCTTAACCTTACTTTTCTTTATTTTGTTTCTTTTTTCATTTTCTTTTTCATCTTTCCTTCCTCTTTTTTCTTCACTTATTCTCTTCCATTTTTTTTCTTCTTTTCATTTCGTTCTTTTTTTTTTCCCGCTTTCTTCCTCTTTCCCATTTTTCGCTGCCTTCTTTTTCCATATTTCCTCTTCTCTTTCTTCTGTGCATTTTTCTTCTATTTCGTATTTTTTTATTTTCTCTTTCTTCTTTCTTCTTCTTCTTATTTATGTCGTTTTTTCTATTTTCATATTCTCCTCTTCTCTTTCATTTATTTATTCTTTTCTTTCTTCATATCGATTGTTTTCTCTTTCATTTTCTTCTTCTCCATTTTTTTTTGTTTGTACTTTCTTCATATCTTTCCCGCTTTTTCTTGTTCGCCTTCTTTTAATTTTCCATTCTTCGTCTCCTATTTCTTCTACGACATTTTCTTTCTCTTTCTCTATCTTCATAGATTGCTCTTTTCTTTCTTCTTCACTTTCTTTTTATTTTATTTTTTCTTCTTCTACTTCATATCCTTCCTCTTCTTTTTCTTCTTCAGCATTTTCTTTTTCTTCTTCTTTCTTCATATCTATTTTTCTTTTCTTTCTTCTTCGCTTTCTTTTTATTTCCCTTTTCTTCTTCTTCTTCATATTCTTCCTCTTCCTTTTTCGCCATTTTCTTTTCTTCTTTCTTCATTTTTGTTTTCTTTTTTCTTCTTCGCTTTCTTTTTATTTTCCTTTTTCTTCTTCTTCTTTATATCCTTCCTCTTCTCTTTCTTTTTCGCGATTTTCTTTTTTTTCTTCTTTCTTCATATCTTTTTTCTTTTCTTTCTTCTTCGCTTTCTTTTTCTTTCCCTTTTTTCTTCTTCTTCATCTCCTTCCTCTTCTCTTTCTTTTTCGCCATTTTCTTTTTCTTCTTCTTTCTTCATATCTTTTTTCTTTCTTCTTCCATTTCTTTTTATTTTCCTTTTTCTTCTTCTTCGTTCCATATCCAACACACTCTTTATTCTTCATTCCTATCACTTATATAGTCTCATTTAGTCTTTATTTATTATTATTCTGTTTGTCCACGTCTTCTTTTTTGCTTGTCACTTCTGCCATGATTAATTATCTTGTAATATTTGCGAATTCATTTCCCCAGAAGACAATAAAAACGTAAATCGTTGCCTACGATTGCCAATTTCCGCCTGATAGACACCAATCAACCACTGGTTCAATCCTATGTAAGCCCGAAGCTCTGAAATCAGCCAATAATTTTTTTTTTCTGATCGTCTTTACACACAAAAATAGTTTCTCATACATTGTTTCGCATCAACGGACTACTCGTCTACGACTCGAAATTTTATTGAGCACCCAGCCAGATCAGAAGTTTCCTCTGAAAAACATCCCTTGGGGTTAAGAATTGTGATCAATCAGTTTGACTTGCTTATTTTTTTTTTTTTTTTTTTTGTATTTTTTTTCATTTTAACTATTTTTACATAAAATACTTCGTGTTTGCATTAATTGCATTGTGTAAACATTTGAACGCGGGAATAACAGAATATACTACAGAAATAAAACAAAGATCATGGTACTAACATGATTGCAAATAAACATACCATCTATTGCTGCCACATCTGCTCTGATGATTTTGTTATATAAAACAGATTCTTGGTAAAATACATTCTTGATATAATCCAAAGAAGCTGTGATATAATCGGTCCTGACCTGGCATCTCAGCCAATTTCCAACCGCCGTAACGTAGTTTGCCTCTGCTTTTTCTATGAATACTTTCATGGTAATTGTCTTGATGACCGTCCCTTTTTGATAGCTCGACATCACAAATTTAAACGTATTATTAGATTAGCAGTTAGGTTTCATAATTTCACTGTTTAAATTGCTAGGTATAACCTTAAGTTCTATGCTAATGGTTTCTTCCATCGCACTTCTCGCTTGTGTAGCTCTCTTCCGGCTTCTTGCGTTCCTGTCAACTATTCAAATATTTAAATTCAGCATCAATCATCATCAACTATAGCCTTGAAAATTGTTCTTTTATTCTCCTTTTCTGTTTGTTTCACTGACAGTAAGCCCTTTCACATCTTAGTGGATTTTTTGTCGCTTTGCTTAGGGTGAAATGTTAATTACTGCTATAAATGCAGCAAGTAGAACTTTACAAACTTTCTTTTATGTGCTGTGTCTTTTCGGAACACAGGCGATCATGGTTCTCCACAACTTTCTATTAGTTGCAGTTCTTACCAATGTTTATCTTCTTATACTTCTCAGTCTCTGTTCTGCCAGCCATATACACAAGATCGGTAGGTAATTTAAGGTCATAATGTAGCTTCCCTGTGCCTTTTCTATAAATACTTTCATGGTAATTGTCCTGGTGAACTTTCCGCTATGGTTGTCATTTTTATTCCCTGTCACAAATACAAACTGTAAATATGAGAACTAATTAGTACTTTTTATAGAAACTCTGATGCATTATAGTGTCTGTAGTAAATATTCTAAGTAAGAACGTTTTGTTTTGGAATGTTTCATATTGGGTGCGTGTCCGAGTAGTTAGAACCTATCTTCTAATCTCACCATGGTCGATTTGTGAGGAAGAAGATTCTTGATGTTATCGGACTGGATCGAGTTCGATCCCAACGTGCGGCACATTTGGAAAATGCTTGAAAACGATACCACGGGTTGACCTAATCTTGAAATTGGGTAGACGGAACTCTTGAGGGCTGTGCTAGCACAAAATCACAAATCAGCGTGACCGAGGGCTTGAGTGTGCTGGCCTTGTTTAAATTGTTGTTCACGCTACATAACACGCTCTCTCCCAGAAACTGTAACTAAGGTCTGCTCAGCATAGTTGCAGTATAAACCCCAGGTGGGCTTTGTGGGTGTTGAGTAAACACAAAATGTGCTTGATCGAGCGTCTGCAATAGGGATTGACTAGCCGCCCTATTAAACGGTTATCCAGGAATACGAGTGGCCAGCAATTATTAATAAGTAAGAATGTTTTGTTTTGGTGTAAAGAATACGGTGCTATGTTTAGGTCAGTAATTGTGGCTAGCTAAGTTTAAGATAAGACAGATCGAAAACCAACCTTCCTCTATTCTCCCACTTTTGTCCTTGTACCACATTTTTGTATTTTTCAAAATAAATATTTCTCTCCGCTATGGTACCTAGACTTTATGAATTTAAGCGCAGTACTAGATTGGTGGCAAGGTTTCGTCCTGTTACAGTACAAATGGCGAGATATAACCGTAAGTTCTATGCTAACGGTTTCTTCTATCACGTTTCTGGCTTGTGGAACTCTCTTCCGTCGTCTTGCTTCCAAGTCAATTTTGATGTTCAAAAATTTAAATGCAATGTCAATTGTTATCTTCTGTCTTAATTCTTTTTCTATTATTGTCTTCTCTCCTTAATACTAGTTATTCTTATATTTTCTCACAGTCAGTAATCCCTCGGGTCATAGTGGCTTTATTGCCTTCCTTGGGTGAAATGATTAAAAAAAACGGTTATTTGATGTTTACATCTACCACTCTTGCCTTCAATATCTCTCGTCAATATCACATTCACTAATCTTTCTTTTCACGATATGTGTGCCTTAGGAATTTAAACTCTTTATAATTCAGAGCATAAGTGAGGATGATGACCAAGGTGATTGCATCTCTCTTGCATTTCCGACTCTTCGCATTTTTGATCTTCTTTATGGAGGTCCTCTTGTCGCTCCTCATGTAGTTCCTCCTGTTGCTGTCTCTTCTGGCTTTCCTGCTCCAGATGGGGGCGGGGGCTTCTTCTCCTGAACATTTTGTTTCTTTTGATTCTAGTTAGTGGGTAGGGGTTGCCACTTTTGTCCACCTTGGACCTTTGACGAATTTTGGTCTGTACCCCTTCATTTTTCTTGGTGTTTAGGTTTCTTGGTTAGGTTTTCTGTTCCGATCTCTTTCCAGGATATACTTTGGAGAGATGACTCGCGGCTCCACAAGCCCAGTAGAGAGGTCGACGCCCATTTACTACTATATATATATGGGAGGTCCCCCACACATCAACGTATTTGGAATTCCCATTAACACTTTTATTTCAATTTTCCTTAACGCTTAGTCGTTACTCACATCTTCAATCCCTAGTATTCTCAACATCATTCTGTAGAACCATATTTCTTCTACGTCTCTTTTTCATCCGTGAAAAGGTTTTCCTGCATTCACTGCCATACAGAGGGATCGATATTACATAATTTGGTGTAAAGCTTTATAAAAGGTAAAAATAGTTTTCATATGTCGTAATAATTCATCTTCTTCTTCTATGTGCTATATCTCGGGATGTGGGTGATTATGGTTCTCCACAACTTCCTGTCCCTTGTAGCTCTCAGCAATGTTTGTCTTTTTGCTATCTTTTCTGTTCTGTCAACAGTAAGCTCGTTAGGTAAGTTATTCGTTACTTTTTTCTGTCCATCTTGCCTTCAATATGCCCTGTGAGGGTTAAATTTTCCAAGCCCTTTTTTCTCACTATATGCGCTAGAAATATCATAAGTGGAACAATTATAACTTTACAAGTTTTCTTTTATATGTCGTGTCCCTTTCGACTGAAAGCGATAGTAGTTCTCCACAACTTCCTATTTTGTGCAACTCTAATCAATGTTTGTCGTCTTATTATACTTTCAAGTCTCTGTTCAATCAGTCATTTAGAAAAGCTTGGTAGGATGGTTACTTGATGTTTACCGATGCCACTCTTGCTTTCAATAAAATATATTGACGATTGCATCTACCATGAAACAGCCTGTCAGCTCTAAGTGTTGTCTTCAACGTTCACTTTATATATATATATATATATATATATATATATATATATATATATATATATATATATATATGCATATTATATATATGCATATTATATATATATATGCATAATATATATATATGCATATTATATATATATATATATATACATATAATTGATAAGATAATATTAATGGTTAATTTACACAAACATACATATATATATATATATATATATATATATATATATATATATATATATATATATATATATATATATATGTGTGTGTGTGTGTTTGTGTAAATTAACCACTAATATTATCAATTATATATATATATATATATATACATACAAATAAATATATATATATAAATTTCTAAGAGGACAGAATACAGGTAGAACTCAATGTTCAGGATAGAGTAAGAATATAATAAAAAGTTTTAAACACTAATATTCCATGGTTATAATTTATTACATTGGAATCGTAATTACAATCCAATTCACGAGACCTACAAATCCAAAAAGGTTTTTGAATTTCTAGGTCTGATGAATTGGATCGTAATTACGATTCCAATGTAATAAATTATAACCATGGAATATTAGTGTTTAAAGCTTTTTATTATATATATATATATATATATATATATATATATATATATATATATATATGTGTGTGTGTGTGTGTGTGTGTGTATGTATATATATATATATATATATATATATGCATATAAATCTAAATCTGCATGCATTAATACATATATATATATGTGTGTATGTGTGTATATATATATATATATATATATATATATAGAGAAATGTATGTATTAATGCATGCAGATTTAGATGACAGGTCTAGTGTGTTTGCATTGTAGTTGTATGACCGAGAGCGAGGAAAAAGCTAGACGCTACGTGTGTGGATATATTTGTCACGAGTTTACGTTGTCTGCTCTATTTGTATAGATTCCATTTGTAGACTACGTGAAAGAAGGCGAGAAGTTAAGTTGCATCTGTTTATGCATTGTAAACAAACTATCGTTAAGCATTATTTTGTAATATTGTACACTCGAAATAAATAAGCGAAAAACGTGAGTAATTAATTGTGAGAATATCAGTTTCGTTTGTGTGATCACATAACACTCCTGTCAATATTAACTAAAAGACTCATTAATCAGAATCAGAATTGATTATATTTATACTAACCAGGTGGCCTTAAGAGAAATCTAAAATTAAGATATTTAATCGCAAGCTTATTGGCTAATATATATTTTTTTTAAATATTCCTCTTAGGGAAGAAAACACATTGTTGAAGTTGAGCCGCCAAAATTTAATTTTAAGATATTTTACGATCAGCCAACTCAAAGAATACCGCACGTCTAGAACGAAGTCGCTGATTAGTTAATATATATGAATACAAAGATTCAAATATTTGAAGCCGGAAAATGCAAAAAAAAATTAATTAATCTCCGTTTGATGAGTTATAAGTACTTAAATCTATTAGCACTTTTCTCCAATTCTGTAAATGGGTGACACACTCATACACACACACATTATTTCTTTTAGGATATTACATCGAAAACATGTCAAAATCGCTACACAGTTGTATTCGGGTTTCGATGCGTATCAATGCATCTCATCAGGCGATTGTAAATTACTAGCGAGTGAACAATTTATTTAGATTTGAAAGCAAAATGCAACCTCTTTTTACAAAAAAACGAGGCGGTTATAAGTTTTGGCTTTGCTCAATTGTGTAGCGATTTTGACAGGTTTTCGATGTAATATCCTAAAATAAACAATATCTCTCTACTTTGTATTCGGCCCTCTTTTAAATTAAATATTACAAACGTTGGAATTGTACTCTATTCGTTCTGCTCTTACCTGTGTGTGTATATATATACATACATATATATATAGTCATTCAGAAACAGACTATTTCACAGATCATCAGTGTGGCTAGTTTCATTCCGGAACTGAAACCCGACAGATTTGGTATTAGCTGGAGATTCTAACCTCTAGGCCATCGACGCCCGACAGACGGAAGAGCGAATTTTTGCGTATTTATTTTTTATAAACAAACAAGTCACTAATCGAACTCAGTCGGTTTGGAGAGTCTTGCATTATCAGCTGTAATAGTGACTGTTTAAAATTCGCTCTCTTCACCCCATCTCTCCTCTCCCTATATACGTGTGAATGTACACTTATTTCTCTCTCTCCCTCTGTTTCTCTCTCTCTCTTTCTCTTTATACATATATATATATATATATATATATATATATATATATATATATATATATATATACACACACAAACACACACACACGGTGACGGGTAAAAGAAATTTGACTTCTAGAAAAAATTCGTAAATAACCAAATCTTTCAGTCTCAGTGTTAATTCAAGACAGTAATATAAGTTGTTTTATTTACCTGAATATAGTGCGATGATAGACAGGGGCCTGAACCCAGAGTCATACTGAAAATAAGGCAGACCAAAGTTATGATCTACTTAAGTAGAACTAATTGTATGTATTGGTTTGAAGAAAAAGTAAACTAGCCCAAAATGAGTTTATCTTTCTATTTGGAGACATTAGACGTTAAAATCATTATTTCTTATGGCTCCCATTGGCACAAACAGCAACCTTAACTCGACGTCGGATGAAGGAATACAAAGTAAAAAATGTTTCGTCAAGAATAGTCGGCACTACATTTTAGATTCCCCGACTGGAATAAACTAGTGTATGCGCATATATATATATATATATATATATATATATATATATATATATATATATAGAATATATATATATATATATATAGAATATATATATATATATATATATATATCATTAACTTTACTAATCTACTTTTTGTATGAATGATTCATTGTAATATATATATATATATATATATATATATATATATATATATATATATATATATATATATATATACAAGTATATAATTGGTGTTTACGGAAAGAATTCCAATAACCGACAATTACTATTCTTAAAAGTGTGCTCAATACAGAGTAGAGCAGATATAATTATTTATTTAAAAAATTATAACATAAATATGTTATAAAATCACTACAATAATACCCATTTTGTTTCAACACCTCCGGTGTCTTATCAAGTGATGATGTTGAATGTAAAATAAATGGTTTTAAATGTTTCAAATTAATTAAATATCCTTGGATATATGTAGACGTATTTCTGTGTATATGTGTATGCGTATATATGTATATACGTGTGAATGTACACTTATTTCTGTAGGTAGTCCTTTTATCTTATTTTCTTTCACCTAATATATAATATATCAACTTATATGATTAAAATATATTTTTTTATAAATATTTCTGGGTTTGGAATTTTCGTTTTTTAATATATTAAATAATAATATTTTTTAACCATTTTTATCTTTGTATATTTGCTCGCTTAAGTTATATTTTAATAAGTGGTTAGCATTTGTTTAGTGACACTTACAGTCTTAAATATTTCTTGGATGTGGTATCTGATTGTCTAGGTTAATATATATGGATGTGTGTACATGTATTTATCGGTGTTTGTGTGTATGGAAAGTGCATTCACTTTTAATTGTGTATGTATGCATGTGTTTGTTTCCCCCTTTTTTTTTATAAAGGGCCGTGGAGATGTTCCCTGTCTCGTCTCTTTTTGTGTGTATATATATATATAAATATGTCTGGGTGCTTATGTATTATAATCTCTGTGTGTTTGGGTTGTTTTACGGGTGAGGTTAGGACCCCATTCACACACTTGGTATTAAAATTGTCAGAGGACCGAATGACGGATAAGCGTCTATTCTAACGTAATTTCAATGAAGAAATAAATTGAATAACATATGTATTTCTTCTTTTCTCCTCAGCAATTTTATAATTTTAAACTTAATAGTGATTAAATTTGGATTTTAAAATTGGTAATTTTTACTTTTAATTTGAATTTCAAATTTTATCATATAATTTAATAATTATTGGTTAGAATAAATTCTTTTTTTAATATTACCCCTATTTTAAAGATCTGAATAGCTATTATAACATGACTTCGCTATCAAGCTTTTTGAATTTTCCTATACTTGTATTTTCATCGGTCATTCTAGCTTTTGTGACAACGTTTACCCCTTGCGAAGGATCTTTAATTAATTTGAAACAGTTAAAACCATTTATTTTACATTCAACATCATCACTTGATAAGACACCGGAGTTGTTGAAACAAAATGGCTATTTTTGTAGTGATTTTATAACATATTTATGCTATAATTTCTTAAATAAATAATTATATATATATATATATATATTACGATGTATCATTCATACAAAAAGTAGATGAGTAAAGTTAATGATATAAAATGGCGAAATCCCTTCGCTAACAAAATGTTGAAGGTGCATTAAGCAAAAATCATTCGATGAAAGTCATCATCCTTGTTTTTAAAAATTATAAGCTGTATAAGGTCTTTCTTTAATATGCAAGTACTTTCAACTGTACATTCAGTCATCTTCAGGAATGGAAATTATTTTGTTTTTGGTAAAATTCAGATAGCATTCGAGACGAAGAAATATAATGCGAATCAAAATGTTTTTTTTCTTAAATGTGATATTGTTAACGGATAAAACCCTATGGAGCGTGCAGTCGCAACGCTAAAATTGAATTCTTGGAAAATTTAAGAGAGTGCGTTTTTTACTAATATGGCAATTTGAGAATATTTTTGTAGGAGTTTATCAGTCGAAGTGGCATGAACTAAATAGTTCAATAAATAGAGTAAAAATTTGCACGTCGGATCAGTTCTTTTAAATCAAATATGTGGTGAAGTTCAATTTATATTACAATGAATCGTTTATACAAAAAGTAGGTTAGTAAAGTTAATGATATAAAATGTTAATATATAAAATTTTATATATATATATATATATATATATATATATATATATATATATATATATATATGAAGAAATAAAGTTTTAAGGTATGCTATACTTATGGGATAAAGTGCTCAATATCAGAGATAGAGTGTATGTAAATATAAAAGTAACCATTGAAGTCAACTTTAAGAGGCGACAGTTTGATGCTAAACGCAATCATTAGCCCTGATGACTGCGTTTAGCATGAAACAATCTGTTGCATCTGAGTGTTGACTTCAATGGTCATTCATATATATAAATAGCTGGAAACACGTATTCGAAGATACCTGTCTACTAGGGTGGCTATCCAATCCCTATTACAGACGCCCACTCAGGCGCATTTGTGTTTGTTCAACACCTACAGAGCCCACGTGTGATTTATACTGCAACTATGCTGAGCAGACCTTAATTACAGTTTCTGGAAAAGAGCGTGTTATCTATCGTGATCAACAATCTGAACAAGGCCAGCAAGCTCAAACCCTCGGCCACAATGTCTTATGCTAGCCCAGATATCGACGGCCCCCATACACATGGGTTGAGTTAACCAATGGCATGGTTTTCAGGCACTTTCTAAAGGTGCCGTACGATGGGATCGACCCCTCCTGTCCGACAACCTCAGATCGACTATGGTGAAATTCAAACCATGGTCTCATGGTCAGAAAGTGAACTTTCTACATGCCTAGGTTATAGCACGCATATACACACACACACACACACATACATATATATATATATATATATATATATATATATATATATATATATATATATATATATATATATATATATTGAAGCTATCTACATAAAACAGTTGAAACCTAACCTGAACAAAATAAACTACGAAATCACCACAAATATTCTTAAATGCCTATATTTGATAACAGAAGCCACTGGTTTATACCAACGGCATCCCATACTTAATACTTCTCGTTTTCACTCTCGCATGGTCATGTGTGACGTCACGAGCTGTGACGCGATTCTCGCTTCCGCGTCTCGTATACATGAGTTAGTCGTTGCTTTGAAATTTTACATGCAACAAAAACAAACTATCATTATTGTTTCGTCCGTGTATTGGTTGATATATTGAAAAGTAATTGTCATCTTTGATAATGGCTTATGTAAGCCAAAAGCTTAGATTGGATTTAAACATGTATCAATATGGTGATTTCCCTTCGTCTTTCAATGATAATGTTATTAAGCTTATCAAACAATATGAAAGGAACTTACTTAAAATAAATAATCAAAACTTGTTTATATTATTTAATGAAACATGCATTAATGAAAAATCGCTGCCTAAATATACACAATATATATATATAATGTATTAATGCATGTTTCATTAAATAATGTAGAAAAGTTTTGTCTATATATTATATTTATAGACTTGGATGACAGCTGGTCTACGGGAAAAAATCTGCCTCGTCAGTCATGTATCGAAATATATATGATCGTCTAAGCGTGTATCACGCATGTCACATAACTATCTGAGTAGCTGTAGATCGTGCCAATGGAGCTTAAACTAGATATTTATATACGCCTATTAATGTCCATGACTATAGATTTATTTTGCGCAATTTTAATTTTTTATCCATAAATAAAAGCAATTAATTTTAGATGACTTATTTTCAGTACCACTGTGCGTCAGGTCTGTATCTACCTTGGTCCCTTGGTAATTTTATAGCGACACCTTGCATTACAATCTTGAATAACTACATATACTATCCCTGGGAGTACATGATTCCTTTCTTTTGTTACAATAGATCACTTTTGGTCATGTTTCATTATTCCATGTCAAATGTTCTTTTCTTCGCTATTTTCGTCTTATTCGTTAGTTTTTGCTTAATGATGGCTTTTTTGCCGCAATGCATCCAATTCGATTACTTTTACGGATTCTCTTTCTGACAGTATGAATCGGCACTTCAGTAATAATGTTGTTTTCAACCCTTACTTGACGAGCTTTTAATTCTACGTTGGATACTGATTAACTCAGTAGGTTTCATTTTTGTCTAATTTTGATGGTCTGCCACCCTTTCTTATATTCTGTTCATCACTATATGTATTCAAATTCCAACCAAGGCTGTTGCGTTTAGTTTCTTACCTTTGGGAAACGTAAGAATTCACCTCTTCTCCCCAGCTATGGGTTAAATAGCAGGAAAGTCTGGATTCTCTAACCTTAGTTGGCAACCAGTCTAGTGAAAAAAACTGATAATTCAAACCTGACTAAAGACGTTTGAAGACTTCATGACTCACTGTGCTCCACTTTCATAATCAGTTTTTTTTAAAAAGAAAAACTGGTTCTACACAAGCCTTAACCCCTATAATCAAATCATAACTGCACTCAGTCTAGCAGTTGAATTCTAAGATTTTATAAATTACGTTTTTATATATTTTTGTCGGATTTCGAAAGTCTACCTGACTTTATATGTTTGCAATTGTTTTTTAATTTTTTTGTTGTTTTGTTTTTTAAATGTAGCTGATTCTTCTACGCCAACAGCTTCTTCTCTCGCACTTCCCAACAGTCAAACTCCCTTCCTCTTACTTGCTTCCCTGATAACTGTAATCTTCAAAACTTTAATGTCAATCCACGTCTTCTGATACCTTGACCCTCGTTCTTTTTATCCTCGCCCAGTTCTTCTTTTTATCATTTCCTTAACACCCCCATGCCCAGGTTTTTTCCCCCTTACTTACACTCTCTATAACCCTTGCGCTCTAGTGGCACTCCCGCCAAGCAGGGCAGTAATACGACTAAAACGCCTGGTATTGCAAATATGGAAACTGAAACATAATGATAACATTGAAAATGAGGAGGATTGAATAGAACAAAATAGGAACAAGCATCAAGAAAACAGAAGATGGCAACATTTAATAAAAATTATTTTATTTCCAAAAATTATTATCATTTTTATTTATTTGACCTTTAAGTAATAAGTGTAAAATCTGTTAATGAACTCAATAGATTTATCAAATCTTGGCCAGCGGTCTGTGAAACTTCGCATCGGAAGATAACAGACCCTAAACTTGCCACAATGCTAATGAGTGACCATGCTCTGAAACGCAATATCTACTTGCTCCGAACGCTAAACCTCAAACCCGACCTTAAATGGAACGCGTGTTCGGTATCATGACAAAAAAATGCTGAAAGAAGGGTTGGTTCCTTGTATCGACCCAGAAAATACCAGACTCCTGCTACCATGCTCTGATCAAATATGAAAATAATACTGACATCTCATTTTAACAGATATATTTACCAAAATTACACAAAAACGTCTTAAAATACTAAAGAATAAATTTATTCACAAAATCGCCATTGCCTACAACCACGACCTCCAGACGACTTCGGAATCTCCTGTAACTCTTCTGGACGGTCTCCTTGTTTAAGTTGGTGAATTTTGCCATAATTCTTGCGCTTAGTTCATCTTTAATGTTACAAGGAGTTTTGCTGGTCTCTCGCGCAACTCCGCCCCACACATAATAATCAAGGCGTCTGCAATCTGGGGAGTTAGGTGACCAGATGTAAAAGATGTGGTTGCAGAAATTGTACGACAGGCATGACTGGGTTCTCCTGTTAGTGTATCATGGTGCAGAGTACGGGTCTTCCAGCAGCCAACTTCTTGACCCAGGGCAGCACTACATCTTCAAGGTATTTGATGTAGGCCTCGTGTTGAAACTTAAGAAAAAGACTATATAATAGTACTTAAAATTCAACAAATACAGGCGACCTTTTCTTACCAGAAATATCAGTGAGTTTTCCGAGCTGAAGTACCTTCATAATCACCATTAGACTCATCTAAACTCTTTCCGAATCCTCTGCACTGTCATCAGATTGACACCCAAACAGTCTGAAATGTTCGTATTGAAGTTTCAGGTGCGAATGGCGAGCAGTACAGCATACCTTTTCCAAATTTCTTGCGAAGTAAATTGGGTCATTGTCTTCTATTTGTCACAGACGGTGCCCAACTATCCCTACCGTGCTGTCAATAAATTCAAAAAACAACGCGCATGCGCGAAATTAAAATATAAAATGGCGACAATTTACCCTATATATATATATATATATATATATATATATATATATATATATATATATATATATATTATAATAGATTACAATAAAAACATTTTACATCGTTACTCAAAAACTTTCATACTTCGGAACTATAATGGGCGCTTCATCGGGCGATGGCAGATAACATATAATACAAAATCTTTTTTTTTGTATGTGTAGCTATGTAAAATGTTTTTATTGTAATCTATTATAATAAAAATATTTGAATAATATTTTGGTCTACGTTGTATTGAATACTTTTTTAAAAAAGTAAATGCAAAGTGCCTGTGGATGCTAACTCCGTCTGCTCCTTCTCTTTCGTAATATATATATCGCCGTCACCCTTCCGTATCGAGAGACGATTGAGTAGCGCGGTGCGCTACGAGCCTGGGTGGGATATATGGAAAACTAGTGCTGCCCAGGCGTCTGGTTCCCCTTCTCGCCCTTGCTAGCAGAGTCCAAAGGAGAGGATAAAGCAATACAGTTTGGTACCAGCGTGGCTGCAGGAGTTCGCGGAAGGTAGCACAAAGTGCCGTCCATTCGCCTTAGGGGCTTCACTCCGGGTTTGAATTCAGAGTTGTCCTTCTCCTAGACCAGTTGCCATCCAAGGCTGGAGAACCCAGCCTGTCCTGCTATTAACCCATAGCTGGAGGGAGAAGAAGAGGATTCACACCTTTTCCCAGGGGTATTAGCACACACACAGACATATATATATATATATATATATATATATATATATATATATATATATATATATATATATATATATATATATATATATATATATATATATTGAATAAAAACAGAGCACGTTAAGGTTCCATGTAATAAATTATTTCACCATAACCCCTTTAACAGGGCTCTGGGTCATCAGACTTTACTTCCAAAAATTGAAATGAAAAATGAAAAATGAAAAGAAATTCACACATTTTTGACGGACCTCATCAAGTATACGTAAAATTAACGAAGTGAGGAAGTGAGGTGGGAAAGAGGATATGAATGTGTCATATGTAGCATTTCAAATTCTTATTTTTAATTTTTAACTCCAATGTGTCGGCTAGATGTTGTTCGAATTTATTGTGTCTAGTCTCAAGATATCGATGGCTAAGGAGTGGAGGGGTGGAGACCGACTTTAAAGGAAGAAGCTACACTACTTTCACGAGGACAGTTTTTCTTTCAAATTTTTTAGACGCTGTTAATTCGCGTTACTTTAACGGGCATGTTTGGGAGGTTAAAGTTTATATATATATATATATATATATATATATATATATATATATATATATATATATATATATATATATATATATATATATATATATATATATGATATTTTTAGACCACGACACTAGCTGGGCCTTAAATATTAGACCTAAGTTTATTTTCAAAATGAAGTTAAAACTAATTTGTTTTCAAAACAATATTAAGCCTAAATTCGTTTTGAAAACGATATTAGAATTAAATTCGTTTTGAAAACTACATTTTTCCTGAATTCAATTTGAAAGTCACATTATGCCTAAATTTGTTTAACAATATTAGTCCTAAATTCTCTTTATACGGATATGAGATATGAAATACTTTTCAATATGACAGACTTTAATTAATTTTCAAAACGGATATTTTCAAGGTCAAATACCAAAGGAATTAAGGGAGCAAAAGAGATCTTTATTTCGCTTCAAGGATTTTTTAAGTATTATTATATAGTCTTTTTCTTAAGTATATGTCTATATTCCTGAGATGAGGTATTATGTACACTATTTACATTATTCGGACTGTTGTCCTCCTCTTTGACGCCATATTTATTACAACGTTTCGGCCGTTGTACGCTCCGGCCTTCGAACTGAACTCTTTATTTCGCTGTTCTAGTTCCACGTGCCATGTTTAGTGGATGTCAGTTATCTCCTGTTAATTCCCCTCTCCAAACTCTCCACTGCCCTAACCGGGTATTGAACTCACATTCTTTGGCTTCTATCACTGGATCTAACTAAGGCCTTTATCCACCGTGCTATGTGTCCTTGGGGACATCTGTATATGAAATTCTGGATATTATTAGGTTGGTGCAAAAATAATGTCGTTTTCTCACATATGTTACTATGTGAGAAAACGACATTATTTTTGCACCAACCTAATATAAGCAGCCGTTCTTTTACCAGTGCTCATATTGCAATTTTTGCTGTTATCATACATGTCTTTACCAGAGCTAATATTGCAATTTTTTTTTATTGTTATCGCTTTTCTCTGGCACTCCTTAATGTAAATAGTGTAGTCTTTTTCTTGGTTTTATTGGACGATAGTTTCAAATTTGCTTTTATATTTAGGATTATATTAAACATGTCTTAATAAGTTTTATAAATTCTTCTTAAA
>OZ010607.1:10405490-10637990 GCA_963932145.1 Acanthosepion lycidas | reverse complement strand
AATAGATTTTTGAAAAAGAAATATTACCAACAATAAAAATTTCGTCGGCATTAAATAACCCATTAAGGCTGATATACCGTAAACCAAACCAAACCAAACAAACAAACAAATGCCAAGAATTTGTAAAGCATTAAAGCAAGTGGTGGTTTTATTGATGAAAAAAAATGATAATTTTTTATAGTTAAGTGCTCAGTTTTGTAAAAATAAAAGCAAATCAATATCTCTCTCTCTCTCTCTCTCTCTCTATATATATATATATATATATATATATATATATATATATATATATAAATATAAATAAAAAAAATAAAAATAAATAAATAAAACGGACAAAGTCTGACAATTATTTTAAGACATTTTTATGTTTATACATTCTTTTTATATATACAAATAAGTAAATTCTCTGTTTATAATAAACAACTTTTACTGGCCTGAATGTCCGAGAAATTTTCATAGAAAATAATCGTCCTCCGACAGGAATCGAACCTGTATCCCACACGGATCCGTCATATAGCCTGACATGCCTTTAACTGATTCGGGCACAGAGGAGCGTCCGGTTAGCAATGTCGATTTTACTTTCAAAATGAGGTTAGTTATGGTAGGGTAGGAGTGCCTGTTCAACAAATGAGGTCATCCGTTTTCCTCATATCGTCTGTTTTTTTCAATAACAAAAGTCTTTTGTATCTATAAAAAGAATGTATAAACATAAAAATGTCTTAAAATAATTGTTGGACTTTGTCCATTTTATTTTATTTTATTTATTTATATATATATATATATATATATATATATATATATAAATTAAACATAAAATAACAACATAATCAATATGCTGACATTACACAACTCTTATCCTTCTGTGTGTCCTGTTCCTTCGGAACGTTGGCAATCATGGCTCTCCACAATTTCCCCTCTTTTGTAGTTCTTAATAAAGTTATCTTTTTGTTATCTCTCCGAAACTTTATATCTTCATCCATTTACTCAAGCTCGCTAGGTAAGTTATCCGTTGTTTTCTTCTGCCCCTCTTGCATTCAATCTATCCTATGAGTATCAGATTTTCCTAACCCTCTTTCCTCATTATGTGCCCCTGAAATTTCAACTGTCTCTTTTAGATGTTAGTTATAACCGTCTTTTTTATTTCCATTTTCCTTAAACCTTCGTCGTTGCTTATATGTTCAGTCCATGTCTCCACAGCATCCTTCTGTAGAACCGGATTTCTATTCCTTGAATTTTTCTTCATCTATGCTGAGATTATCTATAAGAGGAGTGTTATTACATAATAGTTCAGTGCTCTTTGTTTCTCGTGAATTTCGTCTGTTGCTTAGCTTTTGGAAGGCCACTTTCGACTTCGGATTTTACGTTTCAGACTACTTCAAGTAAAATGTTAGGAAGAAAACCCTCTCTCAATATTAGAAAGATCAATAACAGCTACTAGACTTTAGATAAAAAAACTATTTGGCTTAAAACTTATTTCAAGAAAAAGATTTTATGAATTTCAACCGACAGCGGCGCTGGTTGCTCGGTCAGTGAATGTCGAATGTTTCCTTATCTATGACATTTGAATTTATTTATTCCAATGTGTTCATTTGCCGCCTCATGATTATACTATCGGTACTATCTGTTTAAAACAACATTATCACGCTAAGCTGAGAAATTGTATTTCCTATGTGGTTTAATAAATTGGAAATACATCAGTGAATGACGCGAATGTGTTCAAAAATATTTTTTTTTTCATTTCAGAAGTTTCTCGCACCCACTCTTCCCCTCCTTTTTCACTTTCTTTATATTCACATGCAGACATATATGGAAGTGCGACGCGTTTCGTCCTTTAGGACTTCATCGAAATAAGTTTGTTTACGTTTACACATGCCCGCGAATATATATATATATATATATATATATATGAAGTAACGATATACAAATTATTTTTCTCTTGTTCGCGCGCATGTGTAAAATTAAACAAACTTATTTCGATGAACTCCAAAAGGGTTGATTGAATATGAGTACGTCGTATTAAAATACAATTTTAAATTATTATTCCTAATTCTAATTACTATACTTCTTTTAAAACAAATAAATATATTAGAATTACTTATTTAAAATTTATTAGTCAAAGATCAAATATGTTTCATTTTTCATGTATGCACAGAGGACATTATTTTAATATATATATATATATATATATATATATATATATATACCGGTTGCTTCACTCGTTTTTTAATGTCTCGTAATATTAAGTTTTATACTTTTATTTCGATCATTAAATTTTGTACCTACAAAAATATCTTTAAATATATATATATATATATATATATATATATATATATATATATATATATATATATATAGAGAGAGAGAGAGAGAGAGAGAGAGAGAGAGAGAGAGAGAAAGAGAGAGAAAGAGATTTGCTTTTATTTTTACAAAACTGAGAACTTAACTATAAAAAAATTATCATATTTTGTTTTCATCAATAAAACCACCACTTGTCTTAATTACTGCTTTACAAATTCTTGGCATTCGTTTGTTTGGTTGGTTTGATTTACGGTATATCAGCCTTAATGGGTTATTTAATGCCGACAAAATTTTTATTGTTGGCAACATTTTTTTTCAAAAATCTATTTCTGGTAATATTTTTCGTTCAAATATGTATTGCTGGTAATTTTTTTTTTTTTTTTCAAAAAGGAAACGAAACAAGTTTATTTACGTTTACACATGCGCGCGAACAAGAGAAAAATAATTTGTATATCGTTACTTCATATATATATATATATATATATATATATATATATATATATATATATATATATATATATATAATATATGAATGGTGCCTTATGAATGCAAATCTTTCTCAGACTCTCCAAACATTTATATTTTCTCAGTTTCGTATCATAACGTAAACAAAGCAATTTCTAAAGAAGTGGTGGAGTTTTTTAAATTTCTGAAACAAAAATAAATTACAATAGTTTTTAAAAAATTATAATTATTGTTACATCAAACATGATTTGTTACGACTAACAAACTATGTAATATCTTCAAAATGGCCTCCTTCATGCTCAGTAAGACGCTAAACCCTATCAGAAATGCTTCTACAAAGCATTTGGCATATTTCTACATTAATTCCAGGAAATTTATCAGAAATTGCTTGTTTTAATTCAGGTTTTCTTTTTCGTTTAGAGCCTGTAAACAAGATCATTCAGTACAGCCCACAAGACAAAGTTTTAGGTCTGGTGATCGTGAAGACCACTCAATTGCTCTAAGTCGTCCTAGCCATCTCAGCTCGAAATTAAAATTTAATCATTCTCGAACGTGTTAGAAATAAGTGATCTTAAGCCATCTTAAACTAATGTAATTTACATTATTCGGACGATTGTCCTCATCTTTGTCGCCATATTTATCACAACGTTTCGGCCGTTGTATGCTCCGGCCTTCTTCAGGTGGTTGGAATGTCGAACCGAACCCTTTATTTCGCTCACTGGGGTAGACTGTTCTAGTTCTACGTGCCATGTTTAATGGATGTCAGTTATCAGTTATCTCCTGTTAATTTTCCCTCTGAAAGTTCTCCACTGCCTTAACCGGGTATTGAACTCACACTCTTTGTGTCCTGTCACTGGATCAGACCTTTATCCACTGTGCCATGTGTCCTTGAGGACATCTGGGTATTAATTTCTGGGTATTATAAACCTAATGTTTTCAGCAACCATTTTTACCAGTGCTCATATTGCAATTTTGCTGTTATCACATCATTTTTTTACCAGAGCTCATATTGCAACTTTGCTTTTATCATTGCTTTTCTCTGGCACTCCTTGTTACTGGTTCCCATATTGTATTTATTTCTATGCTTGGTCGGCTCAGGAGATTTTTGTGGCCTAATATATGTGCTATAATTTAATGTAATTTAATAAAAATTAATAAATAAAAAAGTCCATCGAAATCTCAAAAATGTGAACATGAGAACAACAACATTTCCAGTTGTTGTTGGAGTTCCAGGATTAATTGGAAAAGATTCCAATAGACTCATTGATGGATTCCTGGTAGCTTAAACTTTAAAGAATTACAAAAAAGTTTACGCACACGTACAGCCCACAGCTTACAATGTGCTTTATCTATGTAAAAAATGTGTGATTTTATTTTTAAACTGCTCAGTGGAAAATGTCATGATGCCATTTCTGAACTTTGGTCTCTGGTCGCCACTCGGAAAGAAATGAGTATACACCAGAAACTAAAGGAAATGAAACAATAATAATAATAATAAGAAGAAGAAGAAGAAGAAGACGAAGACAAAATGTGCCCCCTTATTGTTATAGCAGTCCCTGCTGACTGCAGTGTAAAGATCTTAAAAAAAACTATCAAAATACAAGAACCTTCAAATCGAAATCGAAAATAAAACAATAATAACAATATTCATGATAATAATATTCATAATAATAATAATAATAATAATAATATTTATCATAATAATAATCATAATGATAGCAATACATCGTCTAAGTTTTAAAGAAGACGATTCTTCATCAGATATTATAGAATGGCCCTACAGAATCACAAAGAACTTTGCCAAATAACCACATTACTTGATATTTTTAATCATTTCAGCCTAAGCAAGGCAATAAAGCCACTAAGACGCAAGAGATCACGGAGGGTTAGAGAATATGAGAAAAATATACTATTAAGGAGAAAAGAACAATAAAAGAATAAGAATTAAGAAGATAATGATTGGCATTGCATTTAAAATTTTAGAAACCAAAGTCGAATAGGAAGCTAGAAGCTGAACGAGATTTCCACAAGCGAGAAGTGCGATAAAATAAACTGTTAGCACAGAACTTATGGTTATATTTAATCATTTCAACTGTAAAATGATTAGGCATTGCCGCTAATGATATATTTATAGAAAATGCACAGGGAAGCTACGGCAGTGGGAAAGTGACTAAAGCTGAGATCCCAGGCCAGAACCAATAAGATTTTCTTTTTATAAATCTTTAAATATATAAAAGTTAGGTTATTTAAAGCCAGAAAATGATTTTACATTGTAAAAAGTATATGGGTGTAACAGCGATAATAATGGTTTACTAATGCAAGTCTTACTAATTAACCCATAGCTGAGAGAGAAGTGGATTCACACCATTCCCAAGTGAATATAAGTGAATCGTAAATATAACGAAAGCAAAGAGAATTAGAACTCGACACGCCGATTAACAAATCCAAGTCTTTATCCATTACATCATTCGCATATCCAACCTTACCGCACCTGGTATTGTCACTCATCTAGTTACTGACCATGCTCTACATTCCTTAACTTTGGTTATTCAGAAAGACGTTTCAACCTATTGTGGCCGTAAGTCCACATCACTTGAAGACTTCCAACAGAAGCAACAACCAAAATGGATATAGTATGAGTAACTAGAAGGGAAAATAATTATATATTCAAAATGTTGACTCTTTGACAAAAAGAATGAGATTACGAACCAAAATCTAAACCATACGTGAATGGTCAATAAATATTCATGGATGAGGCAAGCCTAATTTTCTGAAAGACTGCCTAAGACTAAAAGGCTTTATAAATTTCAACCGGCATTAGTCCTAAATGGTCGTTCAATGAATCCTGATTGTTTCCTTATAAAGAAATGGCTGTTCTCTCCATTACCATTATGATTAATTGCCTGAAGATAAAACAATTTATTTCTTCATAGAGGATTTCATTAAGTAAGGCATTATTACTGGATAATTCTCTATGGATTATTGTTGTAGACAAAGAGAATAATTTAACACGATTTATGAAGTTATTTTATCATTGATATCTTGTGTTTGTAAGGTCATTGACTTTGATGGTTGAGAGAAGCTAGGGTTTAAAAAGGCGTGACTGGCGTTTTTTATTTTATTTGTTTATTTTATTTTATTTATTTATTTATTTTATTTATTTATTTATTGTTTTTTTGTATTTTGAAGTAATAAAACTCTAATGATTCTTGCCAATGAAGATATCAAGGAATTTCGATTTTTAATTTTTTTCCTATTGCCGCTGAGATCGTATGGGAAACTAAACACGGAATTACTTTCAAAGGTTGACTTTTTTGTGATCAAAGTGTTTTGGGAAAAAATATATCGTCGATGTATCGGACTCAGAGGGTTTGCCGGTTGTGTTACAATTTTATTTGTGAGGTATGAAATATGATAATTGGAAAGAGATTTGGGGAAAATTTGTGTGTGTTTATATGTATACACACACACACACATGCATATATATATATATATATAAGATAACATATTTCTTGATATATCAGGAACAATATTGGGAAAATGTATGACAAAGTGGAAAAAGTTTACTTGCGACGTGTTTCGTCCTTCGAAACTTAATTGCACTAAATTTGTTATGCTGATACGATTATGCATATGCACGAACGAGGGGTGCTGGGTATTTTACATTATATACATATACCTCTCGTTTTTCGCTCTCGCGTGGTCATGTGTGACGTCACGAGCTGCGACGCGATTTTCGCTTCCGCGTCTCGTATATACGAGTTTGTCGTTACTTGGAAGTTTTCATGCAGCAAGGGCGGACTATCATTGTTGTTTCGTCCGTGTGTTGTTTGATTTATTGAAATTGTCTTCTTTGATAATGGCTTATGTAAGCCGAAAGCTTAGATTGGATTTAAACATCTATTATAGCAATATGCTGCATGGCGTATCAAATGTAAACAAATGACGTCATACCTTAAGAAATGGACAAAGTCCGACAATTTATTTATTAAAGACATTTTTATGTTTAACGTTCTTTTTATAGATACAAGTATTTAAGTAAATGCTCTGTAAATGAGCAGTTATGAATGTACGATATCCATGGAAGATTAAAGTTTATAAGCAGTAAATTCGACTTTGCCTACCGGACGTTCCTTTGTGGCCGAGTCGGTTACGGCACGTCAGCGTAAATGACGGTTCCGTATAGGATGCAGGTTCGAATCCTGTCAAAGGACGAATATTTTCTATGAAAATTTCTCGGACATTCAGGCCAGTAAATGTTCTTTAATACTGTTTGTTATAAACAGAGCATTTACTTAAATACTTGTATGTATAAAAAGAACGTTAAACATAAAAAATGTCTTTAATAAATAAATTGTCGGACTTTGTCCATTTTTTAATATATGAATATGTTTTATATATAAACTTAAAGTGGGATGCAAATGTCGGTATACAGTAATGAAAAACAATGTATATAAATATGTTTTTATATATATATATATATATATATATATATATATATATATATATATATATATATATATATATATATATAACTTACAGTGGGATGCAAATGTGGGTATACAGTAATGAAAAACAAAACGTGCACACAAAACCTATTGTATTGATTATATAAACACATCAATACTGGTAAAATACTCACGGTACACCTACCTTTACAGCTCTCTCGCTATCTCTCTCTCTATATATATGTGTCTGTGTGTGTGTATCCCTATCTCTGTGTGTGTGTTGAGAATCCTTTATCCGAAATTCTTATGACTGGATGTCCTTCGGTTTTCAGATTTTTTTTTTGATTTTGGAAATAAGGTCTTTGCAGATAGCATCTATAAAATAGATACTTAGATAATTCAACACCTGTATTCCACCTCCCCATTATGCTTTGGCTTAACTAAACCTTTCCAAAGCGTTGGTTTAGAAAAAAGAGGCAGCATCTAATGGCCACCACGTTCTCATGACCACACACCGATAGATTTCTTTTTTCGGGGGTGTAGTAAAAAGCAAGGTTGATGAGAGAAATCCCCCACACGTTGGACGAATTAAAAGAGGACATCTCAGAAGTATTTCTTGAAACTGATGCAGGTCGGGATTTATGTCGTCCTGTATGTCATTGTGTTTTGGCGAGATTCAAGGAATGTTGCAATGTTGAATGAGGACATCTTGAGCACTTACGAGATTAAACTGTACTAAAAATTGAAAGTAAAACGTTAAATAAATGTACATAAAGAATTTCGAACAAATATTATTGTAACAAATAAATGTTTTCAAAAAATGTAAAGTGCTTACCTACTAAGTGTAAACCTACTTTTGGCCCACCCTGTACAATGACTATTCATATATTGTATACGCTACTATGACGTAATTTGCTTCACGGAAATGACTCAATAATATAAAGATTGCGCTGTGAAATTTCCCTATAGGCATTGCGACAATGCCATTAGGATTCCTAATATTATAACATTTTTTCTATTTAATTTCCATGTCTCCTCTTCTTTTCGCTATTTTGCTCAACCTAAATATTCATTACTGCCGAAAGACAAACCCAATTTAAACACGCCTGCTTTCGCATATATATTATCGGAGACAATAGGCACTATATTTCTTTCTTCTTTTCGAGAGCCATGAAATATTTTCTTCTGCATCAGAAGAACACAAAGAAATCGATTCTGGAAAATGTCTATGAAATTAGCAATATTCGTTTTCTTTATTGAAGAGCGTTAATTCGACAGTAAGGAGAATGCAATTAGTTAATTTATGAAGATGTGCCTTAATTGAAACAAGCGTTAGAGTGATTCCTTTTCGCTTGTCACTTGTTACGAGAAGTGGAAAACAAACGAGAAGTGGAAAACAAACGAGAAGTGGAAAACAAAGCTGACAATTGTTAGTTTTTGCAGTGATGGATTGCATATATTACGAGATATTTTAGAACAATTAGTGAGAAAAAAACAAACTCAAATTGAATTCAAACATATAAATATTTACTAACTTTATTTTTAATACTTATTCGGATGTGCCGTGGTGTAATGTATAGCCGTCCGGAATGAGAAATTGAAGACCCAAGTTCGAATTCCAGTCAAGTTCGTTCACTTACAAGCAAATATACTTTGGAAAGATATGAATCTGTCTCTTCTTCTTCTCTCTGTGGATTAAACAGTAGGACAGACAAGGTTATTTAGCCTTGGTTGGCAACCAACCTAGGAGGAGAACTATTCTGAATTCAAAATCTGAGGAGGGTCATTTAGACGTCTTGAGGGGTACTATGTACACCGATTTTCTGTATTTAGTTCTTCCAGTTTTTAAATGAACAATTGCTGCCTAATTACATTCTCTCTCTCTCTCTCTCTCACTCACACACACACACACACACACACACACACATATATATATATATATATATATATATATATATATATATATATATATATATATATACTATGAAATGGACAAAGTACGACAATTATTTTAAGACATTTTTGTTTATACATTCTTTTTTTTATAGGTACAAATATTTAAGTAAATGTTTATAATACATATAAAAACAGTAAAATCGCCCTAGTTAACCGAGACGCTCCTCTGTGGCGAAAACGTTAAAACACGTCAGGCTGTATAATGGTTCGATTCCTGTTGCAGGACGCGTATTTTCTACTACAATTTCTCGGACATTCAGGTTTAGTTTCTGAAACATGACAATTCCTGTGTAGCGATGGGACCGTATTTTTAAATATATATTTAAGACATCTTTATGTTTATACGTTCTTTTTATAGATACAAATATTTAAATAAATGCTCTGTTTATAATAAACAGTATTAAGCAACATTTACTGAAAGTCTGAGAAATTTTCATAGAAAATATTCGCTCTCCGACAATCAGTTAAAAGCACGTCAGGCTATATGACGGTTCCGTACAGGATACAGGTTCGATCCCTGCCGGAGGACGAATATTTTCTATAAAAATTTCTCGGATATTCAAGCCGGTAAATGTTGTTAATACTGTTTATTATAAAGAGAGCATTTACTTAAATATTTGTATCTATAAAAAAAAGAATTTATAAACATAAAAATGTCTTAATATATATATATATATATATATATATATATATATATATATATATATATATATATATATATATAGTTTATGAAAAACTAGATACTCCGTATGGGTAAACCTAAGGAGGATAAAATCCAGAGAGCTCAATGTAAATCCATAATATATATATATATATATATATATATATATATATATATATATGTATGTATGTATGTATATACATTAAATTGCATCTAGACATATGTTTCTGTTGTTAATATTTCGATCTCTTACGCGGTACGACGTCATAGAACCGCATCATGAATTTACGACCTGCATCTGCTATTCCGCGACCGTTATCGTCGTATAGCAATCTTCTATGTCAACATAACAAACTTTCATCTTCGATGATGAATATCTTTGTTTAAATGTCCGTATAACTACTCTGAAGATGGCTCATGTGAACCGAAAGCTTAAATCAAGGAACAGCTTAATAAAAAATATATCCAAATGTTGGACAATTTTTTCTTTATTTTCACCCAAAATTAAAACAAATACAGGGAGTTTAGAAAGGCTTGTGATCAAACATAATAGACATTCGTTGTCTGTTATAATTAACAATAGATAGATAGATAGATAGATAGATAGATAGTTAAATAGATAGATAGATAGATATTGTTAATATTAGTAGTCTATATATATATATATATATATATATATATATATATATATATATATATATATGCATAAATTCCTAAGAGGATTTAATCCAAGTAGAACTCAATGTCAAGGACTGACAAAGAATATAATATAAAAGGCTCAAATACTAATTTTCCATGGTTATAATTTATTACATTGGAATCGTAATCAAGACCCAATTCATCAGACGTACAAATTCAAAAAGAAATCGGAAAATATAACTCCGTGTTTCAGATCTTCAGCTCTTAAGTGTTTGATTGAAAGTGGGGATTTGAATTTATTTTCAATATCATTCCTCCTCAGAGAGACTCCTGTATGATAAGGGGCTTGTGAGGGTGACTGTGGGTGGAGGCGAGGCATCTCATTACGGGGGAAGTGTTCTGGGGTAGGAGTTTATTTATGGCTTGGGCTTTTCGTTATCTGTAACTAAATGAACGCTTGGCTGAACAGCTGTATTAGATTGCGTATTCTGTTATTCTGTTTCTTAACGTAGACTCGTATTCTATTATATCACTCTTTTACGTTACTCGTATTCTGTTATTCCGTTTCTTAACGTTGACTCGTATTCTGTTATTCCGTTTCTTAATGTAGTCTCGTATTCTGTTATTCCGTTTCTTAACGTACTCGTATTCTGTTATTCCGTTTCTTAACGTAGACTCGTATTCTTAACGGAGATTGTTGGTGTTGCTCATTCGGAATAGTCTATTCTCGATATTAATCCCAATTTCTCCAGCCTGTCTAATTCATTGTTCATTCGATCGACATCCGCAAATGGTACACTTCTTTTCGGTTTAAAAGTAGGCGTTACATTTTCTTTCAACTGAAATTTGCTTTTTAACTTCGTGCACATACCGAGACATTCCGGAAAAAAAAAGAAGTCTTTTTCAGTTCACGTTTTAACTTTTTTTGAATTTGCCTAAAAATTTAATCTTCTCCCTGAGACTATTGAGTGGTGATTTTTTTTGTTTTTATTAGTAAAGCTTCCATTACTTTTAGCCTTTTTTTAAGAAAAAACAACACTCAATAATATCAGCTATGAACATGGACATAATATCTTGACCGTGCTCTGAAAATGAAACATGATATAAATACATACATACAACAATCTATTTCTTGTTAACAGTTAATATATTTCAACCATGAAAATGGCGTTCGAAAAGAAAAAAAATTGGACAGATTTATATAAATTATCCCCCGAAAAGAAACAAGTTATAAGATCTCATTTGAAATTGTGTAAAAAGCTAAATAAAAACACCTTGTCTGTCATATTCAATTGAACATGCACACATACATATATATATATATATATATATATATATATATATATATATTATAATAATATTTTTTGTTTAAAAATATGATTCCTTCGCTACATAAGAGTTCTCATGTTTCAAAAACGGGAGCCGAAATCATCCAAATAATTATTAAAAGTTGAATTGTGGTGTTTAGTCCCGTTTCATCTTCAAGCGAAATTTTAGGAATAAGCTATCTCTCGGTTTACGTGTATTTTTAGGCACGGTCCGTTACAGAATTTGTTATTGTGGGAGTGGCTAGACTATTTTCCTTCGTTAAGTGGTCAGGGAGTTAATTCTTATCAATAGATTCATCATCCTCTGAGAGGTTTTGCTAAGGTTGGGTAGGGTATCTATTTCAAGGCTAATGTTTGCGGTCATCCTTTAGTTGGTTCCCAGTGAAGGATATTTTTATGGCGCGCCTACAATCGTTATGTGTCTGGAGAATTGTCTTTTATTATTGTCCATCTGATTATCTATTTGTTTATTTAAGTGGGTGTTTTATATACAAATCGCATTGCACTGAATTTCAAATTTTTATTTTGTTTTTTGACGACTACAAAAAGGGTTTTTTTCTATTTAAAGGTTTGGCTAAGCTTTTTTGAATTTTACTTAGCTTTTTTTTCTTTTTCTTTTTTTATGCAAATTATCTAATGCGAAAGTTTTTTGATGTCGGCAAAAAACCGTTAACTCCTGCCTTTGGTTTAATAATTTTTCATTATTTAGGAATTTAATGATGTGTAGTTTTTCCTGTAAGCATAAAGGGCATGGGTCATCCCAGGTTTTACAAGTTCTTGTTTTATTTACTATTTTCCATTTTACTTTTGGTGTTTTATTCGTTTCCTTTAGATGCCAGAAATATTGGGATAGAGATGTCGATTTCTATTTTGAATATTGTTGAAGGAGCTCTTGTGTTGCCTCCATCTAATTTTAAAATTATTCTTCGTTGAGCCTATGTATATCCTATCAGTGTTAGGGCTCTCAATGGATGAGATAGTGCATTGGTATACCACGGATTTTGTGAGGCATTTATTTTCCAACGGGCAGTTTTTAGGGTTTCTACAATCGCATAATTTTTCATTTTTATCCAGTTTTAGTTTATGTGTTTTATTACTTTTTTGGTATGCGTGTTTTTCTAGGATTTTCTTATTGTGTCTTTTTATGATTCTTTCTATATTTTCAGTGCAGCTGTAACTCAGTTTCAAGGTGTTTTTGTTAAAGATGTTGCTAAGTTTGTTATTAGTGGGAAAGTGCTTTTCAATTAAAGCTAGGAACTTATGGCCTAGTTTGGTGCTGACCATATTCAAAATAGAAATCAGACATCTCTATCACAAGTGGGAAAATTTTAAATGTGCATGGCACTTTACTCCAATTGGCTCATTCGCTTGCTTAAACTCAACGTTGATTCTGATTCCGCAGAACTGGGTTGGGTGTGAAAAAGTATTTGTTGTTAACATTCTTTTTTCATTCGGTTTTTCCAGTTACGAGTCCTTTTTTTTAAAGCTGATCGTTTTGTGTTCATTTTGCTTAGTTCTTTTTTCGTAACAGATTTAATGTTTAGTATAGAGCTTAGAAAAAATTCGCAGTGTGAGATAAGTAAGGCATGTAGCAACATCAGCACGGCAAAGGGCACTCCTTTAAAAGCAAGGAAGGGCAAAAATATTTTAAGTCAAGTGATAACGATTGCTGTATGAGTCGTACGATTTTTGAATCAAAAAAAGTGCAACACCGGGCCATGCTGCTAGTATATATATATATATATATATATATATATATATATATATATAACAAAGCAAAAGGGGAAAATGGGCTAAGAATAAATTATATGAAAGGAGAGTATATGCTTGGTAGCAAAAGAGGCAGTCATGGAAAAAATGTCAAAATCAAACAAGTAGAAAGCTTTAAATTTTTTTTTTTTTTAAGCATTTCACCCCAAGCAAGGCGGGAAGCCACTAGCACGCAAGGGGTTACAGAAAATTTAGAGCAAGATCAGATAGGAGTGATAGAAGAAAGTATGAGGGTAGTGGATAGATCAAGGCAACTGGAGATGTCGATTGACATTACACTTGAATAGCTGGAGATTATAGCTCACAGGGAAACAGGAATAGGGAAGGGAGTTCCACAGGCGAGAGGTGCGAGACATAAATATCTGGGAAATGTTTTAACAGTGGGATAACAAAATGTGAAGATGCCTTCCAAAAGCCAAACTAAGTTCTGAGAAACTTTCATTAGAAACAACACTCAGCTGCTATTTAATATCGGTTCGTTTATATGGCGGAGACTTGAGGCAGCAGAAATGTAATTTCACTGATAGATGCTGAGAACACCATGGACATAGCATGTGAATAACGAGGAAATCTGAAGGAGAAGAGAAAGACCATGCTTAGGAGGAAAGAAGACTATGAGAAATTGACATTCAGAAGACATAATGAAGGCAAGAGGAACAAAGGGAAATAGAGAATAATGCACCTAACAAGCTTCTATAAATTGACGACAAACCAACGAACGTAAAAAATAGTAAAAAGCTAAACATTACTAAAAGATAGAGGAGAGAGTGTTGTAGAGAGATTATTCATGTCTTGAAGGGACGCGGCACAAAAGAAGTGGCCAGTGTATGAGTGAACATTTAAGAAAAGTATCTTCTTACCTGCCCAGGAAATATCAGCTTCAAGCTATTAGTCTATTGACAACCTTGACACCGTAGAAAATTCTCGGCATACATGACCTTTTCTAACGATTTAATTGTTAATGTCTCTTATGATAGATGACCAATAGCAGATTTTCAACCATGGAATTCATTTCAAAGAACACATGCTACAATTTTTGTCGGGTGAGTTGGAATTCTTTGGTAATGTTTTTTAAACTTTTTCCTGACTTCATCTTCTTTGTTATTTGATCTGTCGATCTGGCGTAAAGCTGAATTCATTTTCGCAATATCAGACCATTATTTTGAGAGAATCAAATGCCAATGAAGTTATTGATTCTTCCCTTAAAAAGGTAGGATATTTTGTGACATGTGACCTGAACCCAGAATGCGCATGACTACTGTAAAAAAAATCTCATAATCTCATGTGTCCAGTCGTTTGCGTGCATATATATTTGCATATATTCATTCAAAAGTAAGGTCTCATACTTAAAGCTGATAGATACATGCGCACGTTCATTATTCATCTGTCTGAGATTTTGATGTAGGAACAAAAGTAAGACCACTTCTAATCTTTAATTAATCATTTAATCGATTGCATTGACTTACACCTGGGAAAATCGAATTAAGCTGGAATGCTCCCTGGTTGATTTAGACATAAAACTGTAATTATTACCGGTTGGATGACGAAAATGATGATTCAATACAGAAGAGGGTTATAAGGTTACAATAATATAGAAGTTATATTTTCGATGATAAGATCGAAACAAGTGTGAGAAAATTAAATAAAATCGAGAAATGAGATAATAATAATTAATGAATAATAATAAAAAAAAAAGAAATAGATTTTCACATGATGTTAAGAGGAAAGGAACCGGAAATATGATCATCCTACTTGATTTCTTAAAACACCGTTAGGTGGCGCTGTTGAAGTCTATAAAAAAGCAAACATTTTCCTGCTTCATTCTCTTTCTCCTCCTTGTTCTAAGATGCAGCACCGCGTGGTAATTACGCTCCCGTTGAGGAACATTAGTTTCCCTGACCCACTGACGACTGAACTCGCTTTACACTTACCAACGCGTGGCGTTCTCACGTGTCTTCCAAAAACCTCCGCCTATGAAGTAAATCAAGTTTTCTCTTTCGATGTTTCAGCTCAGCAGAAGGCTGACTTGGGCGCAACTATTGTAACGATACTTATACTTACTAACCATGTTTAACCCTTCCTACGATAAAAAAGAAACCTTCCTTTGATTACTTTAATATTTATCACGATAAGCATTCTAATGTTACTGATGTTGCCAGAATTCAGACATTCAATTTCTCCATTGCCAAGATCTCAATCAAATAGTGAATTTCCCTATCCGTTTCCCGAATAAATCTCTTCAACATTCTTCTTCAATTGATTTGTTCCTTACCTCTTCTCTCAGCCCTTGTTGACCAACACAATTCTTTTCTCTTGGGAATTCGGACTACTCCCTAGTATTTGTTGATATTTTTTCAGGCATCTATAAGATACTTTTACAAAATTTGGGGAGGGTTCCTTACACCAAAACAAGGATAAAAGCCCATATGAACATATTCCGCAAATCCTTCATATTTTAGTTATTACGTTTTAAAAAAAGCCCCGCATCCGTTACCATTCGCGCGGCCGTATGTAAAAATCATATCTGCCTGCTCATGATATGAATATCTTGGCATTGTTTTAACGGAACTCTTCTCAGTTAACTCACTACTACACATGTTAAACATTGAAGACAGACTAGCCACAAATGTACACGAATAACAAATGTAATCTAGTCCAATTGCAACACAACGCCATCTACCGTAAACTCTCTTTAAATTTAATAACTCAAAAAAAGATATATGTTTATATGGACTTTTGTCCTTGTTTAGGTGGGACGAGCTCACCAACAAAGTTTGTAAATGTATTTTTGATACAACGTATAGAGTTTACACTGGATGTCGAAATAAACAGTAGGTCATCAAATTCAACACTTATTATTATTGACTAGTTATTCTAATTTCACTTTAAATGGTGAATAATAGAAAACACCCAATAAAAGAAGAAAAAAATAAAATTATAATATAAATTATAACTAAATAAATTATTACTTTAAAGTAAAGGCTCTTTGGCATTCTATAACTTTCATCAGTCTCTAAAAAAAATTCATTATGTCAAGCAGTAGAGTATGCCGTTTTCAAATACCTCATTTCAGAAATATAGACAGATACTGAAAGGCCGAAATGTTGTAATAAATATGGCAACAAAGATGAGGACAATAGTCCGAATAATGTAAATAGTGTACATAATACCTCATTTCAGAAATATAGACAGATACTGAAAGGCCGAAATGTTGTAATAAATATGGCAACAAAGATGAGGACAATAGTCCGAATAATGTAAATAGTGTACATAATACCTCATTTCAGAAATATAGACAGATACTGAAAGGCCGAAATGTTGTAATAAATATGGCAACAAAGATGAGGACAATAGTCCGAATAATGTAAATAGTGTACATAATACCTCATTTCAGAAATATAGACAGATACTGAAAGCCCGAAATGTTGTAATAAATATGGCAACAAAGATGAGGACAATAGTCCGAATAATGTATATAGTGTACATAATACCTCATTTACTGAAGTTTATGGAAGTTATTAAATGACTTTATAAAAGTTTTTGTTCATTGACAAGGAAATGTTAAGTTTGTAGATGTCTTGTTCGGTGATAATTTAGATACAAGTTTACATAAGTTGAAAAAGATGATTTAAATTGTTAATAAATGTTTTGATCTAACTATAATTGGATTCATCTTCAGTTATTATTAATAATTAATTACGTTGAAACACCGGTTCTCAGCAACGTCGAGCCTAGATGAGCGGCCACTTGGGAAAACCACGTGATATATTAGATGTGTGGGCGGTGTAATGGATAACGGCTCAGAATTGGAAATTGGAGAGAACAGTTTCAATTCCAGTCGAGTTTGTTATATTCACTTACGCGCAGATACGCTTGGAAAAGATATGCACCGCAGATATGGGTTAATTAGTAAGACTTGCATTACTAAATCATTATTATCTTTAAAAGTTTTTGCAATCTAAAAATATTGTCTGGTTTTAAATAACCTGCGAATGGATGATAAGCTGGCAAGCTTTTCTTGGAGCAATGTGTGCATATACCGATGAACGCATTCCAAACAAACTACAGCTGCTAATATATGACGAATATCTGTAAATGATACAAAAATACTATATTGTACACTATAAAGAAAACTGAACATAATCGAAACTATTATTAGACAAAGGAAAGGACCAGCATTTATTAAGTTGTTTCGCGACAGAAGACGATATTTTATAGTGTCTATCAAATATTTATAATACACATAAAATATTTAATCTATTCGTTTACCAGAGCTGTCAAACTCAGAGATGCCGTTGTATATATGAAGTCCCTTATAAAAATACATTTTATTTATCGACTTAAATCTGAAATAATTAGTTCCAAACATGCAATGATGTGGCTAACAAACTTTTTGTTTACAATCAATCAGTTATGTGCCATACGTGATACACGCTTAGGCGATCATGTAACTTTCGATACTTGACTGACAAGGCAAATTTTTCCCGCAGTAGTTTGCCATTTCTTTCTGCAGTAGACCAGCTGCCATCCAAGGCTATAGAACCCGGTATGTCCTGCTATTTACCCTTAGCTGGTGGAAAAAGAAAATGATTCATACCTTTCCCAAGAGTTTTAACACTTAAGTGAATGTAATATTTAGTCTTGTATAATGACCGAGGCTGTCGAAAATACTTGAACAAAAGACATGACATCTTCATCTCTTGAGACCATCCTGCTTATGTGCATCTGTGTGGTGCATCTGTACTGTGCATCTGTAGACATTATTGTGCAGCAATCATTCTCTGCTCAATCTATCTGCATTCCGAAAAACCACTTTGCATATACTTTCCAGTAAGTAAGATACCTTATTAAACTGCATGTACCATCGAAACTCAACTGAATACTTTCACAGTGTGACAATAGTAATCTCTCTGTCAACTGTAATATGAAAATCAGCCTGTTCGGTTTTATCTTCATCCACAAAAGTAGCCGGCCTGACAGTGAGTCCCCTTTTTAATAACATCCGTTTCTCCTTTCTCTCAACGATTGTCACTAATTCTATTGATCTATTTACTTACCGTATTTATATCAAGTTCAGCCTTTTAAACACGAGTGAATCTTTGCAGTAATTTTCTCTTTCCAAAAACAGAAATCTTATGACACCTATTTGCTTTCTACATGTGGCGAGAGTGGTAAACATTTTAAAAGGAGATAGTGCATATGAAAAGAGAACGTGTCTCCCAGAATTTTTCTTCTGAGCTTCTAGGCACTTTATAGCTAAAACCAAATCTAGGAATTCAAATATAAAAATTTATTAGAAAAGGCATTACTTTTTGATCGAACCTGGCAAGTAGATTCGTACAGCAACAGAATAGAACCATAGACTATTATAGAAAGATGTAGAGAGAAACAAACAGTATTTGTTATTATACACATAAGTTCTTATGGTCGTGAGTTCAATCCTTGGTTTGTAATACATAAAATTCATATATACTCAGAAGAGATAAGCGATATGTAAAAGACGTATTGGCAGAATTTAGTTCTTCAAGTTAGGTCTTCTAGGTTTAACAAAAGAATAAGAACAATCGGACCGTTGGATTAAATAAAGGGTTCTGTTCACAATTTTCATATCATCACGACAGACACCTGAAGAAAACTCGGATGATAAAAGGGTTGAAACATGGGAACGATATCAAGCAAATTAGAGACACCAGTTCAACAAAATCGATTCTCAATAAGCCTAAATCCTGTTCTCAAAACTTCAGACAGTAAAATAAACAATATTTGCAAACGTTAAACAGTTCCCAACTGATAAAGCTACGCCGGCTGTGTTTGGCACTCTTTGAATCTATTTGACTAAGTAAGGGTTTTTCCTATAATCTGAAGCCAATTAATGGCGTCTTTGTTAAAGCGTACCGTTTGTATTGTTTGGTTAACTTGTACATGACTTTACGAATGTTTGCTAAAAAGAATTTTGTTTTATAAAATAGCATAATAAAAAGTAGAATGTCTGTGGAATATGTTTAGTCTTCATTATTTGACTTGTACCGAAATGTAAATACTAACCAAAAAAACAAATTTACCATTTCTTCCTCTTTATCTTTTATTCCAGAAAACGCGACTCGGTTTTGCTATGCAAACGGAACTTGGGCTTCGAAATCCAATTACATTGGTTGTCTTTCAGATGAAAAAGTAAGTGGAAATATTTCTCTTAAAAATGTTTTACTGGATTTTATTCCTGTTATGAAATAGTAATTTCTAATTGAGGAGATCGGATTTTGTGAGTGATTCATTATTGTCTGTAATTGTGTCATGAGATATTTTTGTGACTAAATATCTTTTCTGAACTAGGATTCTCTCTCTCTCACTCTCTCTCTCTCTCTCGCTTACTGTTGCTCTCTCTCTCTCTCCAAATCTATCTCTGACTCTTTAACTCTCTCTCGCTTACTCTTGCTCTCTCCCCAAATCTATCTCTCACTCTAACTCTCTCGCTCTCTAACACTCTCCCTCTCTAACTCTCTATCTCTACTTTAGTATTTCTCTCTCTCTCTAACACTCGATTAGTACTGCTCTCTCTGTGTCTCACTCTCTCTCTCGCTTACTGTTGCTCTCTCTCTCCAAATTTATCTCTCACTCTAACTCTCTTGCTCTTTAACTCTCTATCTCTCGTTTAGTATTTCTCTCTATCTCACTCACTCTCTCGCTTACTGTTGCTCTCTCTCTCTCGAAATCTATCTCTCACTCTCTAACTCTCTGTCACTTACTCTTGCTCTCTCTCCAAATCTATCTCTCACTCTAACTCTCTTGCTCTCTAACCCTCTATCTCTCGTTTGATATTTCTTTCTCTCTCTCTAACACTCGATTAATGTTTCTCTCTTTGTCTCTCACTCTCTCTATCTCTATCTCGCTTACTGTTGCTCTCTCTCTCTCCAAATTTATCTCTTATCCTAACTCTCTCGCTCTGTAACTCTCTATCTCTCGTTTAGTATTTCTCTCTCTCTCTCTCTCTCTCTAACACCCGATTAGTATTGCTCTCTCTGCCTCTCTCTAACACCCGATTAGTATCTTTCTCTCTCTCTCTCTCTCTCTCTCTAACACCCGATTAGTATCTCTCTCTCTCTCTCTCTCTCTCACCCGATTAGTATCTCTCTGTCTCTGTCTTTCTCTCTCTCTAATCTGATCATGGAGAAAATTGGGAAAAGATGACGGATAAAGACTATCAAAATCTGGGTAAGTAAAACTAATACGAAAAAGATTTAAAAAAGAAAGAAGAACAAAATAAAAAACAGAAAGAAAGTTAAAGGAAAAGAAGAAACGGAAAAATAAAGGAAAAGAAAGAAAAAAGAAAGTTAAAAAAAGAAAAAAAAAGCATTTTCATATTAAACAAAGATGCCTAGACGAAACAAAATAAAAGAACTAAAAGGTAGCATTTTAAACTCCCTTTATGTTACAGATTTCATTTGAACTTAGACGCCAACAGTCATAGTTTACTATTAAAAATGACAACAGACATTTTATGTCAGTCGAATTTAACAAAACCTATTTAAATGATTTTTCCCACTTAATATAATTTCACGTATATATATATATATATATATATATATATATATATATATATATATATATATATATATATATATATATATATAGGTTTGGTTAAATAATCTAGACATAACATGTCGGTTAGATTTCCTTGTGATCCTTTCGAGATTGTATCTCTAAAAAAATAGTTCAATAACTCAGCATTTAAAGAAACTCATACCCACAGTCACCGATTAGACGGATATTAGTTGAAAATACATCTATATTACATAAAAACAATAATAAGGAAAAACTAAAAATCTGTGAAGCCCTTTATATTAGAGAATTAAAGCCCAAAATAAATAAAGTCAACTATGAGTATAGCGACAAAGTCCTTAAATTCTTATAAAAAATATATATGTATGAGTAAAAATGGAAAAGTTCCTTCCCTTATACTAGGAAGAAAAAAAAACACGTGCACTTTGAACTTTGAAATCTAGAACACTGCATAAGCAGTTAAAATCGAACAGCTGAAATGTTTTGAATTTACAAAAATACATATACATATTCACAACTCCCTGAAGATGGTCTCAGATGAGATTGAAAGTACTTGGGAAAATAAAAAAATATTCCAAAAGAAAATTTTGGTATTTTTCTTAATCAATTTTCTAAGGCTACCAAAAATTTAATCCGCGAACTTGAAATGATCACAACGAAAACTAATCGACATATGTCTAAATTATTTAACCAAACCTCTTTGAATGAAAATATGCTGCCTAAATGTATACAATATATATATATATATATATATATATATATATATATATATATATATATATATTTACTCTTCTTTTTGATGTAAAATGATTAAGAACATTATATATATATATATATTTTTAAGCATTTTATGATTAAAAACATTATACACACATATATATATATATATATATATATATATATATATATATATATATATGTATCTATAAAAATATATATATTGTATCTATAAAAAGAACGTTAAACATAAAAAATGTCTTTAATAAATAAATTGTCGGACTTTGTCCATTTTGCAATATATATATATATATATATATATATATATATATATATATATATTATGTTTTTAATCATTTTACATCAAAAGGAGAGTAATGAAAGTGAAAGTACCGAGTACAGAAGAGATGATAATAAAGATCCGAGGAGATGGAAGATGACGATTGATATTGCATTTAATTAGTTGAGAGGAAAACAAAAAAAAATAGGTCCACACGCGAGAAGTGCAAGATAAGAAACTGTTAACATAGAACTTACGATTGCATCTAGTCATTTCAACAGTGAAATAATGAGACTTAACTACTAATCTAGTACTTCGCTTAAACCCAGAAATCTGGTGGTGTCAACGAGGAAGCTCACCAGAAGAATTTACAGTAAGAGTCATAGAAAAGCGAAAAGGAAACCACGTTTCGGGACTGAAGTCGAGATGCCAGGTGAGGATAACACCCTCTCTTCCCGTACACATCTCCTAGGCCCCGTTCGTCTATTCTCACATTCTGCCGACTTGCATCCGATCATTGCGGACCCCGCTTGTTCCGATATTTCAGTCCTCTCACGGCTATTGGATAAGGGTAGTTATACAGCTTCCAAAATGGTTCAGGGATAAGTATAAGTCGTCGATCGTCCAGTCTTGGTTATTAAGTGTTGGGATTAAGTCAATAAACCGTGGTAAACTTCTTGTTGACGACTGAAACTAACTTTATTCTCTCACAAAAAATAATAATGCCAGTTTTGGTTAACTTTAGACGATTTAATGAAGATGAATAAAATAATTTACAATCGGATATATTTAGCATCTATTAACGCAAAATGATTAGAAGGCGGCGACTTGGAATCTAGATCTATGTATTCAGCAAGGATCAGTTTTGAAATTCAAGTAAATATTGGGTCCCTTCTTCGTGCAGGTGTGCAACTGCGTATGTGTCTGACTACTCGTCTACCCATGTCATCCCGCCCCGTCTCTGTCGTTCCGGTCCGTCTTTGTCGTTTCCTCCCGTCTCTTGCACCCCATTCTGTCTCTTATGTATCCTCAAAATCGTGCTGAATTTATACATAATTCTCCGCCCACATATCAAACTGTTCACACGCCAAAATAATTTAATTTTCCATTCTTTAGAATCATTGTTTTTATTGTTTAGAGTTGTTAAAAGACCAGAATTTATGTTTTGATTTTACCCCATTTCATTCAGAACCGTAACTCCAAAAATCCCAAAACATATTCAGCCGACATTTCCGTCAGAAACGGAATCAAAAACAAATCCTCTGACCAGTTCATTTTGAGGTCACTCCTGGACTCTCGACAGATATTCCTGCCTGTGAAAATAAATAAGGATTAGAATAACACATACCAATCCATCCAAATTGTCGGCTTGAAATGTAAAACTAAAATATCTGCCAATAAAAGTTGTATTATTATATCAGGACCGATAAGGTTGCCGATACTTCTTTGGTTTTCTCAAGAATATCTAGATCGAAAACAAAAGGACCGCATCAGATGTGGCAGAAATATTCCATGCACGGACGAATGGTAGACTTATGGTAGATTTTTAAACGTACAAGATGGATTCTGACGAGAAAAATTCTCTTACACGACATAGTGAGGCTTTCGTAGCATCAAGTTTATCAAGTTTTAATACATGTCAGTCGAAAAGGTGAGTCCAAAAAATCAGTGAGCTGCTGTGCTGGAGGTTAGCATCAGACATGCTGATGGAAAGCTAAAAAACGTTAATAGATGATTAATGGATAGCAGGTTCGTTTTGGAGTCATGAACATTAACAAAGCACTTTTCACCCTAGTTAACAACATATTGTAGGTCACGATGTACTTTCAAAAGAAGATCCAAAGTCGAAAAGAATGAAATTCAAAATTTAGCAGTAATGCGATTTCAAAAGAAGCACCAAAAGTTGAAAGAAGCAAAATTTCTAAATTTAGTAACGATGATCTTTCAAAAATAGCGTGAATAGTTCAAATATATAGAATTCAATTTTTTTTCTCAGAACATCTATATCCGATCAAGCTTGATCAAGTTCTTTTGCGTGCTTTATCCGAATTCAATTTTACGTATTACATATTTATATTTAATAAGTGCTTTTAAAACACTAAAAGAAAATATTATTTACATTAACTCAACTCACCAAGTTTTTTTTTTTTCACCGCAACAGTACCCAGGTATTGAATTCACAACTCTTTACAGTAAGTCACTGGATCCAACAAAGATTTATCCACTGGATTATGTGTTCCCAAGTACAATACCTGACTACTGCAGTGCTGAACATAAAAAGGGAAATTACTAAGACATCCAGAAGAGCAATGGCACGTGGAACTAGAACAATCTACTCCGCAGAGTGAAGCTGCTTGGCACAAATTGACCTTGAACTCTCTTACGCATGCACACAAAGTTATAACGTTCTCGATCACTTCTATTGTTTATTGAAGTGTTCGGAAGGAAAGTGTGTAGAGTGTGGTCGTCTCACCACACGACAGAGGCTCCATCAGTTACCATAGATTTTGCAGTGATCTTTGGTAAAGCACAACATTCTGTGAACTGAAAACTCTGATATTCCTCAGATTTCGCCCGTGCAATTGTTTTCTCTTCAAAAATCAAACCCCACTTGAATGAACTAGATTTCAAGACTTCTCGCTATCCCACAGAAAAAGGACTTTCAGAAATGCTTTCACGCTGGATAAAGTATTTTGCTTTCAGAAGAGGACGACTTCGACGAAAATTAAATGCCGAATTGACACGTGTTGTAGTTTTGTAGCACCAGTCACTATATTTTTGATCAGACCACGTATATATTTACTAATTATCTGAAAATGTTCCCGGGAAGATTATTGTCAGTGTGTTATTGTGCGTTGCGTTCACAAGATATTTTCTTCCTTCAGATATTGACGAGTGTCAATATAAAACAAAATGGTTGAACAAAGACGAATAATTGTTTCCCGGGGCTGAAAATGAGTGCCGAATCCCAGAAATGAAGACAAAGCGCAAGAACAACTAAAGAAAAGAAAAGAGAAAAAGAGAAAACAGAATGGAAAAGGGCCAGGAAAAAAAACGAGATAAAAATCTCAAAGCTATCGTAGAAAAGTAAAAAGTTGAATAAAAGTCAGAAAAAATATTTCATGTAAAGAAAAGAAATTTAGGTAAAAATGAATGTGGATAAGAATGTTGCGTAGAAAAGAAAAATGATATTAGAAAAGAAATAAAGAGTAAAGAAAAGCAAGAATTTTCAAAGAAAGAAATAAACAGTTAAATTTAACCGCCTTTTCTACTCCAACAGCTTTTTCTATCTTACTTCTCATCATTTGAACTCTCTTCATCTTACTTGCTTTCCTGAGAACTATATTCTTCAAAAATTCAAATGTAATGTCAATCGACAGCTTCTGATGCTTTGGTCTATTCCTTGTCCTTCTCTTTTTACTTTCCTCACACACTCCTCTTTACTCTTATTTTCAATCTCTGCAACCCCCTTCTGTGCTATTGGCACCCCTGCCTTGTTTGGGGTGATATGCTTAAAAAATTGTTTGAAAGAAAGAAAGAAAAAAACAAAGAATATCAAGAAAAAAAAGAAGGGGAAAAGAATTTCCTGCAAAAGAAACATACAGAAAAAAAGAAAGAATCACGCAGTAAAAGAAAGAAAGAAAGAAAGAAAGAAAGAAAGAAAGAAAGAAAGAAAGGAAGGAAGAAAGAAAGAAAGAAAATCTAGAAGAAAAAAGTGAAAAAATTTCCTGTAAAAGAAATATGCATACAGAAAGAAAGGATCATGCAGTAAATGAAAGAAAGAAAGAAAGAATGTTTATCAAGGAAAAAAAGGAAGGCGAAAAGATTTTCCTGTAAAAAAAAGAAAGAAGAAAAAAGAAAAAATCAAGCTGTAAAAGAAAGTTTATCAAGGAAAAAAAGAATGTGAACAGGATTTCCTGTAAATGAAAGATGAATAATGAAAGAATCACGAAGTAAAAGAAAGAAACAAAGAAAAAAAGAATAATTAGAAAAAGAATAAAATTTTGAAGTAAAACTAAAGAATATCCCAGAAAAGGAAAGAATAATGAAAGAAAAGAACGTACGTGGAAATAAAGAAAAGATGATGGATAAAACGTCATATGAAAGAAAAAAAATAAGTGAATAAAAAAAAGTAAAAAATAAAGTGAATAAAAGTAGAAAAATTAAAACATCAGAAGAAAAAATGAAAAGGAATAAAGTTGCGAAATATTAGGTTGGTGCAAAAATAATGTCGTTTTTTCTTTTGAAGTTGAACGTCAAAAAACGACATTATTTTTGCACCAACCTAATATGTTGAAAAGAAAATCGTAAGATTATAGAGAATTTATAATCAGTAACAGGATCGTTTTTATGTACTTTGACTTTTACAAATGAGAAGAGAAATTAGTGACAGAAAGAAAGAATTCTGTTTGATTCAAAAATCAAGGTTCACTATTCAATGGAGCTTATTTTCCTGTCATCTTTGAACCTCATAGAAATCGTTGCGCAAGTTGGTTGAAAATCAAAATAAAAAAAGTGACATAGATTAGTAGAAATTATCTTGTTTCAAACAGACTCTTCATACATAAATTCTTATTTAGCTTGGCATAAGGACACAATAAAAGAGCGTTTAGCGAAGCTCAGAAATTCATGAAACTAGCTTCCTGACTCACTTTGACAAATATATTCACGAAATTGTTTTGGCTTATTCTACAGAATGTGGCAGTGTTAATCGAAATAACCTATCTAGAGAATTCTATCAATCGACTGAACTCTATGTATGTCTGTCTGTATGTCGCCTTCTACTCAAATTTATTTATTTCATTGTTTTGAGATTTATGATACATATCTAATTATCTATTTATATCTTTATATATATTTAATTATATACATATATATGTGTATGTGTGTGTGTGTGTGTGTCAATTATTATTTATATATATGATGGACTCTCCGGTCGAGTTCGGCGTATGAGGTTCCAACAGCCACAAACTAATTTTCTGCATGCCTATGACGGGCATGACTTTTGAGACCGGCTCGAGAATTGCACAAAAGACCACAAACAGTACAGGAGAATGTATTGTATCCAAGTGCAGCAGGAACACTGGTAGCTGTCTTATGTAACGTCACCCTGGTCCTGCTCCCGTGCTATCCTATGACGATCTAACCCTTGGCTGATTCAGATGGAAATCTGGTTAGATTCGGCATCAGCTTTGTCGTTCCCAGCTCGCCTCCAACGTCTGGTTACCGAAGTAACTGCTTTGATTTTAATCTAACCTACCCACGTTAGGTAGACGAAATCAATCAGGCGTCGGGCCGTAGTGCAAGCCAAATTCGGAGCAAAGGTGATGCCGCACAAGTATATGTAAAAGAAAATAAAGTAACAACTCGAAAGATTCAAATGTGTTAAAAAAAGAATAACAAGTATCTTTATATCTGGTTGCTGAATACAGGACTGCGTCTTTCTCCCAAACCGCTTCTATGGATACGTGACACTTTGCGTTTCTTAGGCGAGTCTTAATATCTTAAGTTGTTTTTCAATAAGCTGGTTTTTGGTATCTTCAAGCGATATTCGTAAAACTTGTTTTGGTGGTGTGAGCCTAAGTCGTTCTTCAAAAAAAAATGTTTTTGGTTTGAAGTCTAAGTCGAAATGCGTGGAAATCTTTCAGTCAGCTCATGCGATGTTGGTCCCCGAACTCACAGCTCAACTGCAACTCAACTCTGTGCCTCCAACTGTCACCAACTGTGTTGTCACTGCCCCAACTGTGTTTGTCCAACTGTGTCTGTCCATCTCTCTCTGCTCTGGGAACGTTCGTTTATATGGACGCCGACCAAAAACGGGTGGGGGCCTGTCGTGGTTTGGGTTCCTCGATAATTCCAAATCCGCAATAAGGATTTTCTTTGTTTTCGGACAGGAAAATTTATCACTTTCCATTTTTGGAAGTCAATTACTTTCTGTTTTAGAGGGGTTCTTAAGGGAATTGTCCTCCCAAATTCTTCCTTTCTCATATTGGTATCTCACACCAATCCCCTCATAGGGCGTCAACAAGTTCCCCTTCTTTCTCATATTGGTATCTCACACCAGTCTCCTCAGAGGGCGCCAGCAGGTTTCCCTTCTTTCTCATATGTTTACCTTCGCCCATCGCTCACGCCACCATTCAGCCAATGAACGTTCGGCAGTGTGGGTATGGCTAGACTGGCTAGACTGGCTTCAGTTTACAATTACCGCTCAAAGAAAAAAGATTATCTTCCTTTTTCTTTTCTTTCTTTTCCAACGACTAGAACCCCCACGAATCGTACTGTGGACATTAAATCTCTACCTTAACTTGATGTCATCTGGGATTCATCAACGGGATTTTCGCCAAGTTATTATCTGGGTGGTCAACTGAATCTCTTTGTCTTCCTCAACATCATTGCATTCTATCGCCAACAGTCTGTCCAGGTAACAAACTTTTATCATGGCAAGTTCTGGACATAACACAGGTGGTTCTCCTTCCAAAACCAAATGATATCTCCGAAAGATAGTTAATGGCTTATTCTTTTTCTTTTTCTCTTCTTCCTTTCTTTTTCTTTGTGGTGGTCTCACCTAATTCTTTCTCAGTCGCATGCTTGACCCAATTTTCGATTATCTTCTAGCATTCTGCTTTGTAAGTCTCTTGACCAATTTGAAATTTTCATTATTGCCATGGACATATTGCTATCTTTTATTCGCACTCTGTCGTTCCTCGCCGCGTCATGGCATAAATTAATTCTGACAGATCCGAGATCTTACGAATTTTCTATCTGCGAAAAAAATACTTTTCTTCGCAAATGAAAATAAAATCTTTACCCATTTTTCTTTTGTTAAAAAAAATAACATCGCTCAGTATGTCTTTCGTGATAGCTTCTCGCCTTAAGTATTTCTCGCTTTAAATTTCCACGCTTAATTAGTTAGCCAAAAGCTAAATAGTATCACAGTTATTTTGCTTTCGTGTTTCATGTAAACGACTGATCCTTACTTCTTGATGGTGTATTATTCCTGAATGTCAACTGGAACGATACTCCGATCTCTTCATGCCTACCTCTTCAAAGTTCTTGAATGGAATGTTGATGCAAGAAATATTGCTTTTCAGTTTATCTTTATACCTGAGTCAAGGTCCACAAACATTTCCATGGGCACTATGGAGTTCACTGGAAAAAAGAACTTTTGGTATGTGATCATTACTCATCCTTGCCACATGGCCAGCCCGACCTAGTTGTGATTACATTACGAAGGTCTCGATGGTACCAATCTTCCATTTCTCAAGGAGGTCGACATTTGACACTTGAACATCAAACGTTAGACCACAGATTGTATGGAGACAACGTTTATGGAAGACATCTAATCGATTGATGTGCCATCTATAAGGTGTCCAGAGCCCGTATTACTATTGGTCTGTGCTACATAAGTTACTTTCATTGAGTTTTCTTTGCCCTTTAGGGCTCCGGCCAGCCATTGTTGTTGTGAATTTTGTGGAACTAATTAGATCTAGTTGTCAGAAAACCAACACAATGATTTGTTTCAAGTGGTGAAGGCTTGTGTCGGATATTCCACACTTTTTTGGATCTGTCGATAAAAAAATTAACGCTGCAAAAGTCTTGCCACGGAAACTCCGAACGACAATCCCCATGTGTTATTATCGCGGAGTTTAACCTCTCCGGATCGCAGTCAATATCGGCCAGTACACACATCTCGGCAGACATATGCAATATAATAACCGTGTTAAGCATTCATGAGTTTTCCTTCCTATCTGAAGTTTTTTTTACCGTGAAACCAACACTAAAAGGATTGCGAGCCAAAGCTCAGAGAGACTTCTTTCACCCTCAACAAGGGCAGCTAGCCCGCGACAGATCTCAACCGAGTACTTTACATAGGTCCGAAGGAATATAGCTCCACGGGATTAGACGTTTTGACCCCAGTTTCGGCGTGTTAAATATTTACCCATAGCTGGAAAATTAACAGGTGGTACCACCTTGGGTCACGATTGATCTGGGAACACCAGCAATTAAGAGGTGGTTCCACGCTCCTTAAAACCTCCTCGTTGGATGTAGTTTATCGTCGTACCCAGGATATATATATATATATATATATATATATATATATATATATATATATATATATATATATATATATATATATATCGGAATTTAACGAATTTATACAATATATATATATATATATATATATATTATATAAATTCATTAAATTTCGTTAGAGGATTCATATAAAACTGAGTAAACTACTTTATTCTATCAATACTACTAATTATATATATATATATATATATATATATATATATATATATAATTATATATATATAATTATATATACATATATACATATATATATATATATATATATATATATATATATATATATATATATGTAGTCACCCACATTGGATGTCTCGCTGTATCACAGCTCATCAGTGTGGCTAGAGGTCCTGTTGCTCCTAGCTAGAACCGAAACCCGACTGAACTGGCGTCAGTCGAAGATTCTACTCATAAGCCTTTGGCGCACAGCAGACATGAAAGTGAATTTAAGCGTATCTATTTTTGGATAAAAACACAATGACTGAGAGAATCAAGTGATAGTGTTGATTGAAAAATAAAGGTTTTAAGAGCATTAAAACACTTTATTTTTCAAGCAACACTATCACTTGATAAGACCCCAGTAGTGTTGAAAGAAAATTGCATTTTTGTGATGATGTTATAACATATTTATGTTATAATTTTGAACATGCTGAAATACATGGATTCAAGTTGATAATGCATATATTTAAATAAATTGATCATCATGAGTTTGTTTCACGAATTAATATTTAGGAGGGCATGTCACGTTTATTGAAAGCTCAGTAGTGGTAAACAATCCCTCTATGAGATAGATCGATCGACACACATGCAAAATATATTAAAGCACATTGGGTTTTTAATTAGCAAATCATTAATTAAGACTCTGTTCGCTTCTGAAACCCTTTCTTTCGGTCACCATTGACATTGACGCAATGTGACATAACTTTTTACTTCATTATCATGTCGTTTTTGCTGGTTTGCTATTTTACCTAAATAAAAACATCATACAAAAATAGATATTTACGCTCTCAGACATAAAAAAGCCTTCATTTATCGTGGGTTTTTTTTTTCTTAATTAAAAGCGGGAATCGTTGACATTTTGTTCAAATATTCTCTCAACTTGACTTTAATAAATATATCTGAACTCGACATTTAAATTTGTCTGGATATGTAATACATTTTAGAGATAGACATATCAGACTTCATCATGCTGCTCAGCTATTTATAATTATATAGGCTAACGGCCATATCACGTATAAACACCGGTTACCATGCGATAACCGAAGTTAAGCAACGTCGAGCCTGGCCAGTACCTAAATGGGTGACCTTTTTGGAATACCAAGTGCTGTAAGCTTTGATTTATGGGTGATGTAATGGATAATGTCTCGGAATTTTTAATCAGAAAGCTAACTTCAAATTCCAGTTGGGTTCGTTATATTCACTTACACGCAAATACTGCCAGGAAAGATATGAATCCACTCATCTCCCTCAGCTATGGGTTAATTAGTAAGATTTGCATCGCTAAACCATCATTATCCAAAAAAAATCTTACAATCTCAAAATATTTCCTAGATGCAAATAACCTTCAAAGACGTAGAAAACGAGTCAACAAAACTATATATATATATATATATATATATATATATATGTATGAACGGATATAGTTTTAAGGTGTGCTATATTTAAGGGATAAAGTGATCAATATCAGAGATAGAGCGTATGTAAATATGAATATAAAAGTGAGCTTTGAAGTCAACACTCAGAGGCGACAGGCTGTTTCATGCTAGGCCGAAATCTAATAGCGGGGAATCACATTCACGGGGCGAAGGATGCCTTTCAGGAGATCCGTATGGCGGGAATAGGAACCCCGGAACTGAGAAAACTAGAGAAATATTGTGCAGAGATGGTCCCAGTAATCCTCTATCCTTCATTATACAGGACATTAAAACTAACGTACACCTCGGACGTTGCCAGTATTGTCCTGGGTAAGATGATAAACTACATCCGCGTCCTGGGTAAGACGATAAACTACTTCCAACAGCAAGACTTCTGATAATATGTTTTTTGAAAAAAATAATATTACCAGCTCTACATTTTTGAGGAAAAAATATTAACAGAAATAGACTTTTGACAAAAAAAATGTTACCAGAAAAAAAAAATTTTCGGCATTAAATGACACATTGAGGTTGAAACGCCGTAAAACAAAACAAAACATGCAAAAATTATTCTGCATTTATAATCTTTGACTACTAAAATACATAACTGTTTGCTTTGTTTTTAAAGTAAGTTGAGGTATACATCGGTTTTTTTATTTTTGAAAAAAAATCTTTTAGCCAAGCTAACTTTATTACGAATATCTATTATCATTAAGAATTATTATCTCTATATTTCTGAAATAAGGTATTATGTACATTATTTACACTATTCGGACTATTGTCCTCATCTTTGTCGCCATATTTATTACAACGTTTCGCCCCTTTAATATCTGTCTATATTTCTGAAATGAGGTATTATGTACACTATTTACATTATTCGGACTATTTTCTTCATTTTCGCCTTATTTATTACAACGTTTCGCCTGTTGTACGCTCCGGCCTTCTTCAGGTGGTTGGAATGTCGAATTGAACCCTTTATTTCGCTCACTAGAGTAGACTGCTGGATATTAAACAATTGAAATCAAGATAAAACTTCAGTATCTGTCTATATTTCTAAGATGAGGTACTATGTATATTATTTAAATTATTCGGATTATTGTCCTAATGTTTGCCGCCATATTTATCGCAACGTTTCGGCCGTAGTACGTTCCGGCCTTCTTCAGGTGGTTGGAATGTCGAACTGAACCCTTTATTTCGCTCACTGGGGAAGAATGTTCTAGTTCCACGTGCCATGTTTAATGGATGTCAGTTATCAGTTATCTCCTGTTAATTTCTCTCTGAAAGTTCTACACTGCCTTAACCGGGCATTGAACTCACACTCTTTGGGTCCTGTCACTGGATCTAAGTAACGCCTTTATCCACTGTGCCATGTGTCCTTGAGGACATCTGTTTTCTATGTGATTGTACATATTATCACACTAGTATCACACTAGCACAAAATAGTGAACCTATTTTCCTAACAGTAGACTTAGCTTTTAATTCAATATAATCATATAACTTCATGTGAGTGGAAAACCTGAAACCAAGTAGGAGCAGTGCGTTTCTCTCCTGAAGGTGAAAGGCAAGAAAGTAGAAGCTGTAGAGAGGTAATGATCGCCCACGTCTTAAAGATACGCCATGTAAAAGAAGAGGTTGAGTGAGAAATAGAAGTTCCGAGATAGCAGGAGTGATTTCAATCAGTTCCTTGGAATCTTCTTTGTAAATTACGAATTTTTTCTTTAGTTTCCAGCGTTTGAGTGTCGAATTTCCCATCAGGTTAAAAATTTATTGGTTGTCATAAGCTGTGAGATTCCCGTTTCCTAAACGGATCTTCGATCGCACATGACCCGCGGAAACAAGAAGCATATCCCGTGAATACGAAGACCCAAGTAGATATTGATTTGCTAGTTACAACAAGGCAGGTTGTCTGCTTTAAAAGTGATGATACAGTCGATTGGATGCTATGAGAAAATTCTAGCTCTCAGTCTCAGAAAAAACAAAAACTAATTATGGCGGATTAAAGTGGAATATAGCAAAATCAAACACCATCCGGTTTGCAGGCGGCGGGGGTTGATTCGTACATTTTCAGGCACCAGATAAACGCCACCAAAACCAAAACGTATTGATTTTTGCCAGTTTTAGCAAATACAGATTCATTTGCTGTGAAAAGTTCTATTTTTCATGCTGCGGGTGGCAAAAAATTAAAAAAATAATAATATAGAAAAACAATTACTGGTAAAAGTGCAACGTTCGATAAATTCCTAGAGTAATAGACGAGAGATGGAAAGATTTATTTACAACAAATTTCAGCTGACTTAAATCTAAAATGTATCTTTTATAATAAAATTCAAGACTCGAAAAATACAAGACTCGATAGCCAATTAAGATTGGTAGTTCTTTTTAGATTGCTATGATGAATGAAAATATTGGCTGTGTTTATTCGTTTTCTACGGCCCATGAAACAAGTCTTAACACTATGAAATAAAGTGTGTAAATGCTCAGCAACACTAAAACATAAACACTGAGCAGCAAAAAATATAGCTTACATGAAAATAAAAAAAAATAATAAATAAATTTGATAGATAGATAGATAGATAGATAGATAGAACACTTGTAGGTTATTTAAAGCCAGAAAGTATGTTTACATTATAAGAGATACTAATGATTTAGTGATATTAGTCTTCCTAATTAACCCATAATTGGGGCGTGAAGAGACTGATTCATGCCTTTCCAAAGAGTATATGCGCTTAAGTGAAGATAAAAACCCAGCGAGAATCGGAACTCGGCTCTGCGATTGAAAATTACAAGACATTACCAATTACACCAGCCACATATCCAAGCTTACAGCATCTGGTGTTCCCAAGTAGTTACCCATATATGTACTGGCAAAAATTCGCGTTGCTTAACTTCGGTGATCTTTCGGGAACCAGTATTTCAATGTGAGGCGACCGTAAACGATGACGACTGAGGTTTGATTTGAGTGGAACAATTTGGGTAAACAGTAAAGATTATGAGTATATGAGTATAGATAACGATATATGAGTATATGAGTATAGATAACGATATATGAGTATATGAGTATAGATAACGATATATGAGTATATGAGTATAGATAACGATTGACTCTTGACTTGTAGAGTTTAAGACTATAGTGTTCGGGAAAGCATCTCCGTATATATGTATATGTTAGGGAAAAGCATCCCCTCCACTTTTATTCAGATTAGAGACTCTACAAAATAACTAATCAACCGTCAGCGATACAGTGATCCTGAAGTTAAATTTTCAGTAGAGCATCCATTAATTAGTGTACTTTCAATACATTTTCGTCTTATACATCATTTTGTTTCTTCCAACTACACTTTGACCAGGTTATGAATATATACACCGATCGTCAATCAATTAAAAATGTAAATTTAAATCTAAGCATTCCTATATCTTTGACTTTTTGATATAAAATTGTGAGCCGCGTTTGTTGTATTGCATTTTTCTGCGTCAAAAGTATAAGACTGAATTCATTATAAATCTGAAGATGTCCCTTCTAGTGACGAAACGGGAGCTTAGAATTTTTTCATTTTGTCATTCAATTACACAGTATTTTATCATGATTTGTATAGATTTATGTATTATATCTTCCATAGATAGGTAGATAGATCGGAACAGACTGAGATAGATAGATAGATAGATAGAAAGAAAGAAAGAAAGAAAGAAAGAAAGAAAGAAAGAAAGAAAGAAAACGAAATTACTAATGAATAGTGTGTTCGATCTCCACTCGGTGCTACATATTTTAGGCCTTGTGCAACATGTAGTTTCGCTTAGTAAATCCGCATTTAAATATATGTGAACAGATTGGAACAGTTGGACAGAGAGAAAGAAGAAATAGTGGATAATTTAATCATTCTATCTGTCTACTTACCACGACCATTGTCGAAAATCGTTGAAGGAAATTCAATGAAACAAACGTAGAAATACAAAAAGTGAAAAGCTCACAAAAATAATTGTTCTTTGACATTGTAAAAAGTGCTCGACTAAAACACGAGTCAAAGATTTTTTCCTACGAAATAAAGTGTGTAAATGCTCATCAACAGTAAAACATAAGCGCTGAATGGCAAACAACGTAGCTTACGTAAAAATAAATAATTTGATAGATAGATAGATAGATAGATAGATAGATAGATAGAGGAACAGGCTGAGATAGATAGATAGATAGATAGATAGATAGATAGATAGATAGATAGATAGATAGATGAACAGGCTGAGATAGATAGATAGATAGATAGATAGATAGATGAACAGGCTGAGATAGATAGATAGATAGATAGATAGATAGATAGATAGATAGATAGATGAACAGACTGAGATAGATAGATAGATAGATAGATGAACAGACTGAGATAGATAGATAGATAGATAGATAGATAGATAGATAGATAGATGAACAGGCTGAGATAGATAGATAGATAGATAGATAGATAGATAGATAGATAGATAGATAGATAGATAGATAGATAGATGAACAGGCTGAGATAGATAGATAGATAGATAGATAGATAGATAGATAGATAGATAGATAGATAGAGGAACAGGCTGAGATAGATAGATAGATAGATAGATAGATAGATAGATAGATAGATAGATGAACAGGCTGAGATAGATAGATAGATGAACAGACTGAGATAGATAGATAGATAGATAGATAGATAGATAGATAGATAGATAGATAGATAGTTGAACAAGCTTAGATAGATAGATAATGAATCTGAACTAGAAAGACAGACAGACATTAAAAAGCGTTGCAACCTTCCCTGTACGAGTTAAACTTTGTTCTTCCCAATGCGACATAACCATTTTCAATGCAGTCAGATCATCCTTCAGATTATCTTTAAACCTCTTTCTCGGTTTGTTTTGTGAACACTTTCCTTTCTTCAGTTCCCAGTAGAAAAGTTGTTCATAAAGTTACAGAAAAGTTTATTTCATTTAAAAATACAAAGTGGAAAAGGCCGAAGCGTGAGTGTTGATCGGCACTGACACTTCTACACGACCCATTCATTCTTATATGAAAAAATATTGGTAATACATGAATTGTCTTTTTCTGATTTTTCTCCCTTTTTTTAACAAAAATATATAAAAAAAAATATGACGTGGAATGAGGGGGGGCAGGGGCTGAATCCAATAAAGAAAATAAACAATGAGAAAACAGTCAGACTAAAAATATAAAGTTGTAGAAACGATAGATAGATAGATAGATAGATAGATAGATAGATAGATAAATTTTCTTCCTTTCAAGATTGCATAACTCTCCTTAAAAATTCAACCCCAAGACGGTTTTTTTTACCGGAATTACACTTGCAGACAAGCCATAAATTTAATTGAAAGGACTCTACCAGACACACGCTTCGTCGGCATTCGGAGATATTTTCCAAGAGAATCCGACAGCTGAATACACATGTCAAAAATCGAGGCTGAAGAAAATTTGGTTTTCCCGCAGACAGAAATTTCAACGAAATCACTTTCCTCTTTTGCTTTCTTCCTCTGTTTGAAGGGAATATTGATTGTCATTCTTAGATCGATTACAGGTTCCAATATATTATCTGACCGTCAAAATTGAGGATTTGACCAAATATTATAATTAAAACGTAGTCCACTGCCTTTCATATCAAGGAAATACAAATAGACGAGTTAATTTGGCCAAAAGATAAATTTTGTTTCAATGTTGGATAAAATGCATTTAATTTCATATCTAGTTTATATATTATTATGTATATCGTGACGTTTCGCAAACGAAGATTTGGAATTGATCGAAATAATTAGATATATCGAAGTATGTATTTATAGAATACTTATGTTGCCCAAAATTCTTGTTCATACAAAATAATAATAACTGGTTGATCGTTTACCGATTATGATTGTCTGCTAGCGCGATTTGTTAATTTCTGTTGTAGACGCAGGCTCAACACCCACAGAACACACCTAATGCCACTATATACTAAGCAGAGTTTAGTTCGAGTTTCAGGGAGAGAGCACATAATAATGCCTGATCAACAGTGTGAACAAGGCAGGTACGCTCTAAACCTCGGTTACGATGTCGCAAACCACCTTACACCGCCACATATATACATATATATATATACAGCGTGAACCAAAAGTAGGTGGACAGTAAATGATAACATTCATTTTGAAATTGCATACTAATATAATTAAATTTTGATAAACAATTATTATATATGCAATTAAATTCTAAAGTACTGAAAATTTTATCAACACAGGTGCTCATACTGCTGTCCAACACAATTTACACAGCTTTGAAGTCTCTCTGTATGCTTCGACAAACATTTTTGCAACCATTTTGTTATAATATAACCCTAGCACTATTCAACCTGCAATCCACCTACTTTTGGTTCACCCTGTATATATATATATATATATATATATATATATATATATATATCATCAGGTTAAGAATTCTTCTCGGATTCTGCTGAATTGTTCCATCTAATCATCTTTGTCAGACATCGTTATCGGCGGGTCCTCCAGATGACATCCAGTCATCTACAAGTTGGTCAATGTAGGTTTGATGAGGTCTTTCAACCGATCTTTTGCCGCCCAAGGAGGGCGTCACTCACAAGTTCTGACTTATTGAGCAATTTCCTCAAACAATCTGTCACATATCGCTGTCGGCAGGCCCTTCAGATGGCATCCAAAGTCATCTACATGTTGGTCACTGTAGGTGTAAAGAAGTCTTCCAACCAATCTTTTGCTGCGCAATCGGTTCCATAGGAGGGTGTCCCTCACAAGTTTCGACATACTTTTCCAGGAGTGACCAGCTAACCGAAGGCTTCTTTCTCTTAGACAAACTGAGATAAGAGGAAGGCAATTCTTTGTTGGGTGTTTCTTCCAACATATAAATATATATTCAAAGATGCTTCATTGAATAAAATAGATATATTGTGTCAATTTTATCCTTTCCAATTCTCTAATTAGTTTCTTGATGTTAAGACGAAATTCCTCAAAGAGTGTGCCATAGTCTTCTTTAATCCAACTTTCGATCTTTTTTAAGATCATCTTCAATGGTAAATTACAAAGATAATCTCATTGTAACTGCGATAAAGTCTACATTCCATTGTGATGGTGATTTTTAAAAACACGCGCAACCGAGCTCTGATATGGTTGTTTTAGAATTTTAAATTTACCCGTTGTAGTCATGGCTTTTTTTTTTTTTTTTTTTTGGCAAAACAAGCGTTTCAATGTTCGGGAGCCAATCGGAAATTAGTAGAAATATAAAATGTCATTAAATATTATATGCACTTTAATATGTTGTTGCTATATTCGTAATAAATTTTGTTCAGTGTTGGTTGATTTTGATACAGAGAATTTTCATGGTGTAGAGTATATTAGTGTTGTCAACAAGTATTTTCCTATATTGTGAAGGTGGATTGGAATGTGTATTTAGAAAAAAGATCTTAGAAAAGATCGAAAGTGCTTGAGTTAAAAAATAACTATTCCGCCTTCATTGATGAATTTCATCTTCACATCAAGAAACTGATTAGACAACTGGAAAGGAGAAATATAAAAAATCTATATTATAAATGAAACTGGTTTGAATGCGTGTATATATATATATATATATATATATATATATATATATATATATATATGGTGGCTGTCGAATCGCAAAGTGAGTATGACCTTCACTGACAGGTCCAGCCCTTCACTTAAACTTCTCCCACAGCACTGCTTTTATCTGTTGTGTGAACAACAGTGACGCATCGACCTGCATTTCCCGTCACATATGTAGCATATCAAATAATCTCCGGGTGATGGAAGGAGACTTTGCAGGTCGGGCATTCAAAGCATACCATTACTATCTATCTATCTATCTATCTCAGCCTGTTCATCTATCTATCTATACCATTACGAAATCGTCATATGCAATAGCCTGTTGGTGTTGGTGTGATTTCTGGTGACTGATCAGACATGCCCTGAACAGATATATTCGATTGCATTGGGCACATGGCCAGGTTGGCGCCTCATGGCAATTCAGGGATCCATTCTGAACCCCTCTCTTCAGTTCTGCATATTTTTGTGATGCTTCATGGAAGCTCTTGGCGCCGTCAGCATTGCCAGCTCTCCCAAAAATCCGCTCTTCAGCTAGACTCTCCCAGTTATCCAGACCAATATTGCACTTTTATAGTCATACCCCCCACACACATACGTATATATATATATATATATATATATATATATATATATATAGAGAGAGAGAGAGAGATAGATATATAGATATATAGATATATATAGAGAGAGAGACAGAGAGACAGAGAGAAAGAGATAGATAGATAGATAGATAGATAGATAGATAGATAGATAGATAGATAGATAGAAGGGTTTCATGGTATTGGCTTTGTTCAAACTGTTGAGCTGATCATATTAGGCGCTCTATCACAGAAACTGTAAATAAATTGAAAAAAAATGAATTCAGTAAATATAAAAAAAAATAGAAAGTGGTATAAGGCAAGGATGTGTCTTCTCGCCGGACTTACTCAACCTATAAAGTGGGGCGATTCTGAGAGGATTAAAATCTTATCAGGATTCATCATTGGTGGTCACAATGTTAATAATGTAAGATATTCAAATGACACAGTGTTGATAGCAGACAGAAAGAAATTTGCAAGAATTCCTACTGAAGGCCGTCAAGGCAGAATGCATGGTTGTTTGCAAAATGAACATACCAGATTCACCGAATTTATTCAAACTATACAGTGATGCGTTTCTAAGAGAATTAGATGCCCTACCAGGATTCATTTTTGTTGGCAAAACCTGTTGACAAACTACGTCACAACGAACTGTTGGAACTGTTTGGTAATCTTGCCATTTGTAAAACTTAGAATAATTTAAAACCAATACTGGCATCAAACCGCCTGTATACAGAAAGAAAATGACTTCAAAATGGAGTAAGGCAAGAATGTGTCTTCTCACCGGACTTATACAATCTATACAGTGATGCGATTCTAAGAGAATTAAAAGTCCTACTCGGATTCATTGTTGGCGGCTATAATCGAAAAATCTAAGTAGATTTATTTTCATAGCACTGTCTATGAAAACATGTGCAAACGAATTTGAATTCTATCAAATATTCAGCCTAATGAGTCATATAACAAATCTTATCACCCGAATTCTAATTAATAGAGCGGTGAGAAGAATCAGACCGGAAACAGAACGAAAAAAATACGGATTCGTTAAAGACACTGAAACAAGGAAGGCGATATTTATTCTCAAAAGCATACAAGTAAGAGTATTAGCGATGCAGAAAGACGTTTGTATCTGTTTTATACAAAAGCGTTTGCCAAGGTACACCTGAAAGAACTGCTTAGTAAAGATGAAATATTTGAGAAGGATATTAGAATAATGTAGAACCTATACTGGCAGCAAACTGCCTGCAAACAGATAGAAAATGAATTCAATAGATATATGAAAATAGAAATGGATGAAAGACAAGCCTGCATTCTTCTCACCGGACTTATTCAACTTCTACAATTAGGCGATTCTGAGAGAATTCTTATATCTGTGAGGAGATTATCCAGCATTCACTGCCATATAGGACGACTGATATTACGTAAGAGTTCAGTAATCTTTTATTTGTTTCTCTTGCTCTAAATCATTTCTTCATCTGTTGGGAGATTATCCAGCATTCACTGCCATATAGGACGACTGATATTGCGTAAGAGTTCAGTAATATTTTCTTTGTTTCTCTTGCTCTAATTCTCTTCTTCATCTGTGAGGAGATTATCCAGCTTTCACTGCCATATACGAGGACTGATATTACGTAACAGTTCAGTAATCCTTTCTTTGTTTCTCTTGCTGTAAGTCTCTTCTTCATCTGTGAGGATATTGTCTAGCATTTACTGCCATATAGGAGGACTGATATTATATAACAATTCAGTAGTCTGTTCTTTGTTTCTAGCTAAAGTTCTATCACTTGGCCAATAATTTAAAAACCATGAAATTTTCATTTGGGATCTCTACTAATTTTGTCCTCAACGGCTGTAGATGTTTAAATATTGATTATATCACCAATGTACTGACAAGTTGCAAAATACGTCAGACTGGTCAATTCTTTTTATTCTATGTGCCGTGGATGATCAAGACTCTCCTCAATTTCCTGTTCTTTGTAGCTCTTAAAATTTTTTTTTCCCTATTTGTACTGATGATCCCTGTTCTGCCGACCTTTTACAAAAGCTCGCTAGGGAGGTCATGCTTTGTTTTCCTCTGTCCCTTTCTCCTTCAACCTGTCCTATCAATGTCACATTTTCTAAGCCTTCTTTCCTCATTATGTACCCTTGAAATTTCAGCTCTTTCTGATGTTAAGTATAAATGTTGGGCCTTGGTGTTCTCTGTATTATTTCGTAGAACAACATTCTTGTTGCTTCAAGTCTCTTCTTCATCTGTGACGAGACCGCTCAGTATATATAAGGAGATGGATATCACGTAGCAATTCAGAACATTTTTCTTGGTTTTACTTACTGTTGTAGCATACCTACGAACGATGAAATGTCCCCATTCACATAAATACAGTAGTAAATACTGTATGTTGGTCTGCAGTTGGAGATTCATCTCCAGCTGTGCAGGTTAAACTCTCTGCCTCCTAGCAGAGAGGATCCCCAGACGAGGCTATGTCGAAGAGCAGAGTCTCGTTTCGGGAAACAGCTATCTAACCCCATTTTATACGGGGTCTAAGGTGAACTTTTGGCCGAGCCTACGGGCTCGGATATCCCACATTAAATCCGGCCTTGTGCCACATCTGACCGCGTGGGGTGGTTGGTAGATATCCTGCAATTGGAGATTTATTGTGAAATTCACTTGACTAACGTCTATCAATTGACTACTTCTACGCACCGCTGGCGAATCTTATATGTGTTGTTCTTGTCCTAAGTATTATCGTTCATTACCAACTTTCGTGTGATTATTCTGTTCAGTAACCTTCCTTAGGTTATAATACTTATGAGAAAATTGATTGGCTAGCATTGTTTTACAGGCGAGCATTGTAGAGAAAATTCCTTTTATGAACAGGAAAGAGCATTCTTTTCTGGTCATAGCAATGCCACCGAACTGAATTGCTTTTCGTCGACATTAAAAGGAAAAATAAGTTCTTCATATTACAAGAGAGCAAAAACGAATTACCTAAAGAGTGAAAATCCTTCACAAATCAATATTTCTATGCTTATCTATTCTTACGTTTAATTCACAAGAAGACATGCTGTGGCACCGATCACCGATTCTACCCCAATTGCTTTTACAGCGAAAGGTGTATTGATTCTTTACCCTTTATATCCAGGACATTCCTTTATTTGCTGCAATCGCTCGCTGACATCTTGTTAAATTCCGTTCTCGTTATTTTTGTTGTTGTTGTTGAACATACTTTTCAGTGCGTGTTTTAATGTCCGTTTTTCAATAGGACATGGCACGGAATGGTTCTGTCAGTCGCAGATCCCAGCGAGGTTTTTTGTTTTGTTTTGTATGACACAGTCAGCAAGTTTTGATTCTGTTTTATAGAATTGGATACCAAGGATTAGAACAAAATATGCTAAGATTTCGTGCTCCCAGCCTATATCAATAAGTTTTGCAAACTTTTTCATTAGAAACACGGTCGGTGCTTCTTGGAGACAAAGCCGGCGACCGTACCACACTTGTCCACAGAGAAATTAAAAAAAACAAACAAACTATTCTCTTCGAGCGTGGCGAACATAAAGACATCTTTTATTTGCCGCATCAACAACTGCTTATGCATCGTAGCCCAAGACAATTCTTTTCTTCTTAATATCTGCCTCCACCTACCTACTGCTTTCTATTTACACAAACCTTTTAGGGAGTTAAGGGATATATTTCTCTCTGTCCCTTTTGCTTTGAATATGTCCTGTGGCAGAGCTACTTCTTTTGCCATATTTTCTAGGGGAATATGACTCTTCACAATTTCCTTCCTTTCGTAACTCTAAGTAAATATATAAAATTATATGCAAAACATCTGTAACTGGAGGCGTAAAATGACGTCCAAATCCCGTAAAAAAATCGGCGAAAAAAATCTCAGTAATGAAAACTTAAGAATCCAAAATTTCAAGATTGCGGGTCATGGTCTGGACCAGAATGTTTTTAATTTGCTCACGGAATCGTCCTGATTCCAAAATGGTATATGTTGGGCTACGGACTCTAGGAGTAAAGTTGATAAAGTGTGACACACTGACATTCGCATTTATTTATATAGATATAATAGCAGGATTCGCCCACTCGCTATCGCTTCGCAAAGATACATTCACTACTTGAAATCTTTGAAACAAAAATTTTCAATGGACATTTCATCCATAAATTGGCTTGTTATAGTAAAGGAAAGTTTTACAAATATATGCCAAGTAAAATTTTACTTTTCTGCGCTATATGACATGTTATTCCTAAACAGAATTATTTTTGATATGAAAATCCAAACAGTACTCGAATAAAAGAACAGTAATGGAAGACAGTTAATTAATGAAATAAACTTTGAAAAATCAATATGCAAATTAAATAAGCCTGAAGAGTGATAGTGGCTAGAAGTAGGGAATATATAATAAATATATTGAGCCTTCAGTCCAGTTTGTAATACATTTATTTATCATCTCTCTCTTTGGGCAGAGTGCGCTCCGGGGCGGCTCTATCAAAGCTCGGGCTCTCCGCATTAAACCGTCCTCGTATCACAACCTGACCTCATGGTGGGATCGACTAAATACAAATTACTCTCGAGTAGTTTGCAACACGTTTATGTATCATCTCTCAGTTTCGTGTCTGACAGAGTCGCAGCTGAGGAAAATTATACTGAGTGGTGCCCATCCCTGGAGAACAGCTGCCCGAGGCCGGGTATATACCTTCGGGCTCCCCACATTAAACAGACCTTGTGTCTTCTATAGTTTACTGATGCCTATCGCATAAGCTAGTTTATAATAAAATGCGCACTGCAATTTTGGATACAAATTGAAAATAAGAGTTACTCTTTTTGAACCATGCAATCAACGATAATGGCTAGTATAATGTATTAATATATATTTTTAAGATCGCATAAACCCTGAATCTGAGCTCAACGAGAATCGTTCCCTGCACTTAAAATTTTTAGGGCTTTTGAAAGAGCTATGAATCATTGAAATTGAACCAGTGGGAGAGGAGGAGTTGCTTGGACACATTCACGCACACTCACACACACATACAATGTACTTTATATATATAAGATAGATGTATAATGTAGCCCATGATTATATAGGTAAAAAGGATAAATCATTATTTCTCCTTCTTATCCTTATGATCATCATTTCATTCATCATAACCATCTAAACGCCCCCCTCTCTATCTTGATTGGATATTGAGTCATGTACTGCGTAAAGTTTAATATAAAAGATTCAGTTTAGATTTAAATCAGTTGAAACTTACTGCAACTGTATTAAATAAATATCTCCACCTCCTATTTCTCAATAATTTCACCGACTGTTGCACGGCCACTGTTACCATTAATGGTTTTACTAAATAGTTTTTTACTCTTTTAGCCACCCGTAGCACTGAAAACAGACATCAAATGAAACCAAATTTGCTTATACTAAACAAAAATCAATTATTTTTGCGGCGTTTGTAAAGTGTTTGAAAATGTACGATTCAACCTCGCCGCAAATTTCATCGTTTCCTTTTATTTTTTCTATTTCCCTCTTCAACCCGCTATAATTAGTTTCCTTCTTTGACAGTGAGAGCTGAAATTTTCTCATAGCACCCGTTCGATTGAATCATCAATAATAAAACAGAAACCTGCTTTGTTGTAGAAGTTCGATGCCAATATGAACTCAATGAGATATCGCTTCGAGATATCGAAACAGAAAAATTCACCCGGGAGTTGAAATAAAACGTTCAGTTCGAAATTCTCTGAAGGTTACGCGGATCTACAAGCACCTGATGAAGGCCAGAGAACACAACGACCGAAACGTTGTGATTATAATGATACGTTTTGTGCTACGATTCTCCAGAACACAACACTACATCATAGGCTGTATTAGTGGCACTTTCTGTTTTAATATAGTGTAATGAATCTCCTTTAAGGACCAATGTGTAGTGTGTTCAGAGATGTTCTTCTCTCTGTCATCGTTATAAAGAGTAGCTATTTGAGCTAAGGTTTCCATTCTATCAGCTTGAACCAGTCTAGTCATTATTCTCGAAGTACTTTCATCAATAAGGGCTTTCCCCTATTAGAAGTACCGATTAGTGGATTTTTCCGGACTATTCTCTGTAAATCCGAGTTATATTTATACGTTAAAATCTTAGTAGGTCGGTATTTTTTGGAATACACAGATCCACCCGTCCGGGACAGCCGCTCTCAAAAAAAGTTAAATTACCTTTCTTCAGCAGGTCGCCAATAAAATTCAACATGTCACCTTGGTTAAATATCTATGTCCCTTAAAGTGCTGTCACATTATTGGCTAATTACAAAATTACATAAAAGAGAATTTGTCCACGTGTACTTAATTAAGTGACCAGTGTTTTATACAGGATGTATCACAAACATTGGAGTGGGTTTCTGATATCAAAACAAGGTAAAACCTCCGTTTAAAAAGCCATCGCTGTACCTCAACACACCAACTCATAATTAATGATGTCCTCCACATGCATCAACACGTGCATGTACCCGTCGGATCACTGATAGGCGGACCCCTTCAAATACTCCCACGCTGTGTCCAATAGTTTCGCAGACATGGCACGTAGATGAAGTGTCTCTGCATTATTGTCTGCTGCATAAAACAATTGTCATCGTATTAGCAGGGGTACATCCTCCAGCAGGTCTGGAAGTAAAGACCATGTTAAAAGCTCCTGTAAGAGGTGCTGGAACAACATATAGACCTACCAGAAAGCCACCTAATATTCAAACCGCAGCACATTAATCGTAGACTGATACTGGTGTCTAGCATGTATTGCACCGCGGAGATCCGATCCGCCCTCAAATGCTGGTAGCGTAAATTTGTCATTCCATCTCTTCCAAAAGTTGCCTCATCCGTAAAAAACTGAAGAGACAAAAAACGGATCGGTATTTTGTGCAATAAATCATCGATAAAAGTTATCCCTTGGTGAGTGATTAGAGGGCGAAAGACCCTGCACACATTGCAAATGATACAGATACAGGAGCTGCTCTTGAAGTACCCTCTATGCTGCACTATGATATATACGATATGCTAGAACCACTTGACGTGTGCTGATACCTGGATCGTCTCGACAGCCTCTAGAATGTGTTCTAGGCGTATGAACAGATCTCGCTTTACCTCGATCCATAGTTTCTGGTCCAACGGATCCTATTTCCTCAGTAACACGACAGACAGCAGCAAAGTTGACTCGGCTGCTTTTGGTCAGAAAATGCAATCTGATACAGCCGTGCAGCCTCGCGTCCATTACCATTCGCGAGGCCGTGTGTAAAAATATCTGCCTGCTTACGATATGAATACCCTGCCATTGTTAAATGAAACTCTTCTCAGTTAACTGACTACTATAGACGTTAAACGTTGAAAACAGACTAGCCACAAATGTACACGAATGACAAATGTAACCTCGTCAAATGACAAAACGCGCCATATACCGTAAACTTTCTTCAAACTTGTGGTCTTTTGGTGTGAAGAATCAGCTTCTAATGTTTGTGAAAATATTTTTGATAGGCCCCTGTATATATAGGTCTTACCATTGTTACGTTGGGAAAACAAAATGATTTTAACCTGTTCTCTTTCGAGCTGAATAACCCAAAGAGGTTTTCAGTGATTCTTACGACAAATGTTGTCAAGAGGGCTAAATGTCTTGTCTGAAAAACCAGGAAAAAAGAAACTCAATTAGTTTCGTGGATATTAAACATTTTGTGGGATCGACAATTATCCCGTGCTGTTACACGATTTGGACAATTTTGTTACATCTGGTGTGCATATATATATATATATATATATATATATATGTATATATATATGCAGTAGACTCAATCCATAGTTTATGGTTCGACGGATCCAACGCGACAGACAGCAGCAAATTTGACTCGGCTGCTTTTGATCTGAAAACGCAATCTGATACAGCCGTGCAGCCTCACGTCCATTACCATTCGCTCAGGTGTATGTAAAACCATATCTGCCTGCTTACGATACGAATATTCTGCCATTGTTACATGGAACACTTGTCAGTTAAGTCACTACTACACGTGTTAAACGTTGAAGATAGACTAGCCACAAATGTACACGAATGACAAATGTTACCTAGTCCCTATGGCAACACAGAGCCAGCTACTGTAAACTTTCTTCAAACTTAATAACTCAAACACTAAGGATTTGCGGATATATGCTTATATGGATTTGTCCATGTTTTGGTGTGAGGAGCTCGCCTCCAAAATCTGTAAAAGTATTTTTGATACAACCTACAGAGTCCATACAATTTTTAATTGTGGTCAGAATGTTTCTTTTTTTTTTTTTTTTTGCCTATACTGAGAAAGAAATCTTTGTAAAATAAATTATTCTGCTTGCGGAAAATCTTTCAACTTGATAAAGCTGGCATGTTCCATGTTTCTAACGAATAAATCGAATTAATCAAAAACTTTCTTAGCTTTTAAAATTCTAACCACACTTGAGATTTTTTTTCCTTTAGGCTAGATTTAATATTTTCCAACTCCGCCTGAATATAAAATTTTCCCTGTTCAAACAGAAATCTATAATTTTCATATGTCGATCCATAATTTTCGCCTGAAAAATTGTTAACTGATAATAAAGGCGTATCCTGATTTGATGATATATAAATACATACATATATATATATATATATATATATATATATATATATATATACCTACGACAGCACATGTCTAGAAAACGGATAGCTAAACTGGTTACAATTGAAAAGAAAAGGAGAAAAAAAGAGAAAAGCTTAAGGAGTTAGTATAAAGTGAAGAAAGACAAAGAGAAAGGACAAATAAATACGACGTTCTACACGCACGCGCAGACGGTGTCATGGGCACACGCGCAACGGTGTCATGGGCGCACGCGCAACGGTGTCATGGGCGCACGCGCATACGGTGTCATGGGCGCACGCACACGAACGCAAACGCACGGTCGCGCACATATATTATGAAAAAAAAACTTGCACCAATGAAAAGTGCATATAAAAAATCGAGAAGCATAAGCAGTATTTTGGTGATACCTCTGACGAGTGAATGGAGTGATATATATATATATATATATATATATGTGTGTGTGTGTGTGTGTGTGTGTGTGTGTGTGTGTCTATTAAATCAATAAAATAGAAATTCGCAACTCAGTGTCTCAATCCGTAACAGAATCGTAAATTGGATAAAATATGAAAGTCTTTATCAATTTATTATATTTATTAAGCCGACTTATATAATCCGGTGATGATATGCAACGACTTCGATATTGATTACTATTTCTTACTTTATACACCAGCAAAGTCATTATTAGAACGAACGAACGAACGAACAACATCTATGAGTCCAAATGCCCCTTAAGGAACTGTGTTCCTGATCAAACCTAATTCATAAATAATAACATCGGTCACACGTCTACATGCCCCTAGCCAGACGCCTTACGTTACACCTATCTGGCCACAGCTCTATTAGAATCCATTTAAACACACACAAACTTACCAAATTCCATCCGAAACATACTAGTAGAAAATACAAACATTTAATAACCTCATCCACATGTAAAAAAGTAATGTAAGCCTTAATATGAAAAAAAGAAAAAAGTCAACACTTAATAATATTAACAACGAACACAGCCAGAATGTGGTGAGTTCGGAAAATAAAACATCTCTGTAGCACTAAAAACATACACACAACGCACACACTCAATTAAACTAAAAAAAAAATATTCTTGATGATGACTAAAAGTGTAGCCAAAAGTTCTCGGAATTCTATAACATTTGGACAGTTTCTACACAATCTGTGTCCAAAAAAGAAAACACTTGCTTAAACGTAGAACCTTGTCTGTCGTTTTTAATGAAACATGCATAAATGAAAGATTACTGCCTAAATACAATATATATATATATATATATATATATATATATATATATATATATATATATATATATATATATTAGTGTTAGTGTATTCTCTACTGTCCTAAATCAGGATTTGTCTGTTGATGTTGAAGTAATAAACAATCTTTCTCAGAGACCTGTTGTACAAAGCCTTTCTACTAACCCTTCAACATTCGAGCTCAAAAAAACCATCAAACAGCTCTCTATTGGAAAAGCCCTCGGCGAAAATAGAAATATACAAATTTGACACCAATCTTCAATTGTCCATTTGTATAAACACAAAAGGAACAGGTGTGAATATGACAACCATAGAGGAATATCTCTTCTTTCGATTGCTGGCACAATCCTTGCTGGTATCATCCTGAATAGGCTTAGTCAATGTGTCGTAGAATCAGCATTGCCAGAGACCCAGTGCGGTTTTCGATCCGGTATAGGAACCGTGGATATGATCTTTTGTCTCCGGCAGGCTCAGGAGAAGGCCCAAGAACAAAACAAGGATCTATTTGTTGTTTTTGTAGACTTCACAAAGGCTTTTGATACTGTATCTTGAACTGCTCTTTGAAAAGAAAGAAAAACTCGTCAAAATTAGGTGTTCCAGAAAAAATGTTCCATATTATTATTTCCTTTCACGAAGAAATGAAAGCTTTTGTAAGGTCGGGAAGTGAGCAATCAGGCGCTTTTTTCGTCTCCAACTGTACAAAGCAAGATTGCGTTCTTGCTCCTCTTCTCTTTGCACTTTTCTACTATGATTGAAAAATCATTCTCTGACTTAAATGAAGGAGTCAATGCTGAATTCAGAACAAGTGGATTTCTATACAATCAGCAACGTTTTAAAGCACATTCGAAACTTGGTCTGCAGCTGCTACACGATCTTCTCTTTTCAGATGCTGCTGCTGCTTTATTAGCACACAGTCTAGAAGACATTCAAATTACCCTTGATAAATTTTCTGAAACAGCGAAAGAATTTGAACTCACTATCAGCAGAAAAAAACTGAGCTAATGTACCAGCCAGTACCGGGCAATGCGTCTCTCACAAATCCTTCCGTCTTCATTGATGGTACTGCATTAAAAACTGTCGAGGTGTTCACAGATCTTGGATTAACAGTCTCTTCTGATAGAAAAATGGAGAGAGAAATCCAATCCAGAATAGCCAAAGTCAGCACAGCATTCGGTAAACTTAGTCATAGGTTATGGAATATCAAAGACGTGTCTCTTAGAATAAAGATCGATATATACAGATCAGTCGTTCACTCAACCTTTCTCTATGGTGCTGAAACTTGGACCCTGTATCGCCAGCACATAAATCTTTATCGTCTTTTACATGCGCCGTCTTCGTGCCATATGTGATATAAAATGGGATGACAGGGTCAAGAATAGTGCAATACTGAAGAAATGTTTCTACATCACAGGCATTGAACCCATTCTAGCAAAGATACAACTTAGGTGGGCTGGTCATGTTGTGAGAATGGATGAGCATAGGCTTTCAAAAAAAGGTGCTGTATAGATAACTATCAAACTCCGAGCAATTCAATTGGATGTTCACACTTACGCTACAAAGACAAATTGAAAGACAACTTGAAACGTCTCAACTTTGGTATGAAAACCTTGGGAAGCCCAAGCATCAAACCGAAAGGAGTAACGTAAGACATGTTTCATTTAGCTAAAGGGCTCTGCGGACAGTAAACTGAAGCACCATGATCAGTTTCGTCAAGCTTTGAAGCTATCAAAATCCCGCTTTAACAAAATTCATCTGTCAGTGTGGCATTGTCGCCCGCAGCAAGGCTGGACTAGTATTACACTTAAGAAAACACAAATGAAATATGTCTTTCCCTTACGTGAATGATTTTCTCCACAATAGCCCCGGCTAGCATGCATAAGTGTAAAGCGAAAGGCACCTCATTTATCGTTCACGATAGCAGAGTCAACCGTAAATATACATATATATATATATATGTGTGTGTGTGTGTGTGTGTGTATGTATTTAGGCAGCAATCCTTCTTTCATGCACATTTCATTGAAAACGACAGACAAGGTGCTTTTTATTTAGTTTTTTATACAATTTCTCATGCAATCTAACAATTGTTTTTCTTTTCGGATGTTAAATTATATAAAAACTGTCTGAATTTTCTTTTTATCCGAGCGCTTTCGGCTATACATTTAGCCATTTTCAAGGATTATATTTTAACTGTTAAAATAAGGAATAGTTTGTTGTATGCATGTTTTATAAAATGTTTTCATTTTTCAAAATACAGTCAAGATATTATGTCCATGTTCAAAGTTAATATTATTAATGTGTTGTTTTTTTTGTTTTTACTAATAAGGCTTCCTTTATTTTTAGCCTTTTTGGCATGTAGATGATGTTATTATATTTATGTTGTCAATAAGTATGTTACGAATAGGACCTGGTAGGTCTCATAAATATTTAAATGAGATCTAATTGAGCTATTGTCAGAAAGGTGTAGGGCAACGATAAACACGTGCATATAAGACGCTGGAAGCGAAAATCGCGCCGCAGCTCATGACGTCACACATGACCACGCGAGAGTGAATTCGAGAAGTGTTACCAGTTATAGACATTTAAGAATATTTGTGGAGCACTCTCGCGTGGTCATGCGTGACGTCATGAGCTGCGGTGCGATTTTGGCTTCCAGCGTCTTATATGCACGTGTTTTTCGTTGCTTGGAAATCATCCATGTAAACAATCACAGACTATCATCACTGTCTTGTCCGTGTATTGTTTAATATTGCTACTGCGAAAGCTTAGATTGGATTAAAAAATATGTATCAATATTGTGATTTACTTTCTTCGTTTAATGCTAATGTTATTAAGATTATCAGACGATATGGAAAGAATTTACATAAAATAAATAGACAACACTTATATATTATTAAATCAAACATGTATGAATGAAAAAATGTTGCCTAAATACACACAATATATATATATATATATATATATATATATATATATATATATATATATATATATATATATAATCCAGGATCAATTTCCAACTTATTCAAGATGAAGACCTGGAGTAATAAGATGCCCCACAAGTTTCACATACGATTACATTGTCAAGTATTTTTCACTTGTCTTTGGACTGTCGTAGGTGAGCATCTCTCTCACGTACCAAACGTCTAATGGGTTGAATTGGATCTTTCTAAATTTCTTTTAAGCTCTAAGTTGAAATAATGATCCCTCTTCCTGTTGTTGCCTCCTGATCCAGTTTTCATCCCTCAGTCAGTTATGTGCCATACTTGATACACGCTTAGGCGATCATGTAGATTTCGATACATGACTGATAAGGCAGATATTTTCCCGCAGTAGGTTGCCATTTCTTTCTGGGGTATATGTAGATGCCTGTCTGTCCTGCTACTTACCTATAGCTGGAGAAGAAGAGGATTCATACCTTTCCCAAGGGTAATAGTACGTAAGGGAATGTTATGGATTTGACTGGAATTCGAACTCGGCTTTCTGTGTCGCTATCAATTACTCCACCATTTCCTCTCTACAGTTTCCGTTTTTTAAAACTTATTCACCATTCTCTTGGCGGTTCTTGAATAGACTTTGAAGTTGGAAGTCAGTGTACTAATTTTCATACCATTACAGAAGACCTGAATAATCATTTTCCTCTTACCATTGCTCATTTCGGAAGATTTAGCAGGGCTAATTATGCTGTAAGGCGACTTGGAAAATTTTACTGTTACATTCAGGTTATATATATATATATATATATATATATATATATATATATATATATATATATTAATACATGTTTCATTAAATAATATAGACAAGTTTTGTCTATTTATTTTAAGTAAGTTCCTTTCATATTGTCTGATAAGATTAATAACATTATCACTGAAAGACGAAAGGAAATCACCATACTGATACATGTTTAAATCCAATATAAGCTTTCGGCTTACATAAGCAATTATCAAAGATGACAATTACATTTCAATATATCAACCAATACACGGACGAAACAATAATGATAGTCTGTTTTTGTTGGCTGAAAAATTTTAAAGCAACGGCTAACTCGTGTATACGAGACGCGGAAGCGAAAATCGCGTCGCAGCTCGTGACGTCACGCATGACCAAGCGAGAGTGAAAACGATAAGTATTAAGTATGGGAAGCCATTGGTATAAACCAATTGCTTCTGTTACCAATTATAGACATTTAAGAATATTTGTGAAGATTTCATAGTTTATTTTGTCCAGGTTAGGTTTCAACTGTTTTAATTATATAGCTTCAAGAATTTTTAGTTTTTGTTTATTGTTTTCATGTTTAAGTATAGTTGCGTTTTCAAGAAGGATTTTCCGTAATTGTGTATGCGGCCAGGCATGTTGTTCTAAATGTCTTAACATGTTAAAGTTATCATTCAAATGTAGAGTCAAGCGTCGTGAAAGCGACTTTGTGGTGTAATTATTTAGTCCATTGGACATAGATACCATCTCTCAAAGGGCACTTGAATTTGTAAACTATGTTGGCTTTTTGCAAATTGCTAACGAGGAAGGGGGGAATAATCATTGCAAATAATTAAGTTGGATATACTAGATTTAGTGTAGTATATGATTAACCTAATTCATATATATATATATATATATATATATATATATATATATATATGAAGCTCCGAGTCGTGTTATCGACGTTGGATATTATGTATATTTACTAATATATACTTGTATGTCTATTTCACATTGAGCACTGTATTTATAAAAACTGAGTAATAAATATACTTACTTTAGACCACACATTCAATGTTTGCAACATTTAATTTAAAAGCGGCTCTGTATAGAGTAGGGCAATGTTATTTATTTTAGGATATTGTAACAAAAACATGTAAGAATCGATACACAATTGCAGTCGTGTTGCAATGCATAACAATGCGTTTTCTCTGGCGATTAAAAATTACTGGCGAGTGAACGATTAATTTGGTTTCAGCAGCAAAACACATCCACTTTGTTTGAAAAAATATATAAGGCTTGAGGGCTTTACCCTAATCAACTAATCGAATTTGACCTACGTTAAAGTCAAACTAAGTGAAAAAGAAGAAAATTAGAAATTATTCTCTTACAAATGTGCCATAACCAAGAGTTGGCATTTAACAGCAGCCAGACATTAACTTAATGACTGATACAGATGGTTACAATAAATATACACATGCCAGACAGTCAACTTTCTTGAGAAATAAATGCGAGGTGTAGAAAAATAACCCCACTTTTATTTCTTAAGCTAAGAAGCAATTTAATACTCATTAAAAGAACAGTCCACCTAGATATGTATAGCGGAACCGACTTCCAGATCACTAAAATCATAACCTGTTCAAATGTAAGGTTAACTGTTATCTTCCCCATATATCCTCATAAACTATGCCACTTACCTCTTACTCTGTAATACTATACCTCGAGTGGCTCTTAGGCCTTCTATTTGGTGATCATTATTATAAAAATGTATTTTCAGGAGTCGTATTTGTGACCATTAAGAATTATAATGTAAGTGGACCCAGTAGTACCAGGAGAGATAACGATCTGAACGCACCGTAAAATTGAAAATATGACAATCAGATGTTACGAGCCACAAGAGGTAACATAGAATTAACCGTTTAGTTAATGATAGTAGAATAACTAAATTAGCATAAAATGAATTTATTTATATATTTAGAAACATTAAATGTCGTAATCATTGTTTAGTATCATTCCAATTGGCGCAAAGTCCAACATCAAATCGTCGGCGAATGGAGGAAGGCACCTTAGCAATTATTTCGTAAGAAATATTTTGCCTTTTCTCTGCATATGTGTGGCACCCTGCATTTTTAGAAAGACTAAAAAGAGATATTCATAGAAATATGATTTAATTTTTATTCGGTTTATTAACCAGTTGTTAGTTATTTAGAAACGAAGAATAATTGAGTTTTGAGAATAATTCTCTAACTGTATTTAGGCGATCCAAAGAGAAGAAGAAAAAAAAAATAATAAAAAGAAAGAGAGAGAGGAATAGATAAAACAAAACCCGGTCATAAGTAAAACTAAGACAAGACAGGTGTCAAAATATATCAGGTCAAATTACCTGACCGAAATCCAGGGGAATAGAAATTGTTATATTTGGTTGAAGAAATTGAGTTTTGGAGATAATAAAATAAAACAAAAAGAAGAGGAAAGACAGAAAGATAAAACAAAACCCGGTCATAAGCGGAAACACACACATGCGACCAGCACCTAACAAGTGTCAAAATTATCAGGTCAAGCACTTGAACTGATTCCGTGTCCGCGTAGGATGGAAGTTTTGTTAAGGTTGGCTGAAACAATAAAGATTTTTTTGAACAATGAAAACGAAATTTTAATCGGAGGAAAGGTGTTTTTTGTGTTGAGGGGGTGACCGGTGGAACTGTATACAGATTCTGACCTGTTAAAAATTGGAACCCCACGATGATGAAGTGGAGACATTTTCAATTCAGATAATTAAGATTTTTGACTATCAGGTCTGACCAAAAACAAAGAAGGAAAGAAAACGATTGTCTCGGCTCACAGATAGCGCCAATATTCTTTCCTGAAGTCACATCTAATTAGCGGCAGGCTGTTTTGACAGAACCCAGGTGAGAAAAAGGCCAAATTAGATTTTGTTTTTTTTTAGAACAAGAACGATGTAAGCCACGCCCGATTGGAGACGGGAGGCGTCCCACCACAGTCTCATTAGCCGAAAGCGGTCACGTGATATGCGGAAAGAGGAGGGAGAATGCTCGATCAAGAACCATTGGTCGAAAACGGTCACCTGACATACGAGAGACCGGGAGAGATGGGTATGCGTCTTCCCCCCAGAGGCACTGTGAGGAAGTAGGGGTGAAAATAATAGCGATAATGGGAAATCAGAACTAATGCGACTTTTGGGATTATCGAGAGAGCCCTGACGCCGACAGACCCACCCCGGTTTGCTGCGGCGTCAATAAAAGCAGGACCCCAATCGACAAAAAGATGAGTTCAGCCCCGGACGGCAGCGAGAAGAGATCACCTCGGACGACGGAGGGTTGCGGCTGGGTTGCGGCAAGAAATCCTTCCAGCCCAAGTCGAAAACAAGAAATCCTTCCAGCCCAAGTCGAAAACAAGAAATCCTTCCGGCCCAAGTCAAAGACAAGAGAAGTTCTATCTAAGTCGACGAAGAAGAAGATTACTCGAAAGCCGCGGAGAAGTTGCAGCCAAGTCGAAGACAAGGCCAAAGAGTTACTGGACGGAAGAAGAAGAAGAAGTTAAAATCAAGCCCAGCCGAGAACAGAATTCGACCCAACCAGATCGAAGTGAAGAAATACAACTCAAGTCGAAGAGAAGAATCAACTGCGAATGATTGATAGAAATTAGCCCCAGTGTCGAACTAAACCACACTCCGACATACACAATTCTGGAGAGTAGACAATTCGAAATCGTTAGGTTGTATGATAGAAGCTTGGTGCCATAGTCCACAGAGCGGGTCGGGAATGAGAACAATTTTTCTTTATGTAACGGACATTAGATATAAAAGGTTGTCACTTTTTTTTTATCAGTAATTTTTTTGTCTCGTGAGTTTTTTTTTTCTTTTACTTGTGTTTTGCCACCCCCGTCGGACTCAACTTGCATACGGCCCAATCCCTGCTGGTCCCGTCTGTCTAAGATCTAAACACAGCGTGGGTAGACAGACCGGAGATCAGTACAGTTGCTTTAGCAACCAGGTATTGGAAGCGGGTTGGGAAAGGCGCGGCTGGTGATCATCTAACCAAGAGGTTGGAGCGGCACGCTTGGAACCAGGAGGAGCGACCATGTGGAGCGACGTCACAGTTGGCGCCGTAACCAAAGGATTCGACCCTGGGCCAGGTGTGTACCCGTCACAATTGGTGCCAGTGACCAGGATCAACCCTGAGACAGCCGCGTCACGTCACATCGATCGACCGCCGTTGCTGAAAATTCAGATGGAACTCAAAACGACAGGGACCGAAAGGAACAAGAACAGAATCGTCTGCAAGGTAGGACACCTTATTTTATTTCCCAACCTCGATTGTTGCTGCATAGATTGTCTTTCTCTGTAGACATGTCGGACTATGATTCGGATAGAGCAGTGGGGGGTGAAGAGGAAGTAAGGCGGGGGTTGTCAGTGGATTTAAGGAAGCTGTTAGGTAGACCGAGGGTCCCAGTATTTGATGGCAGCGGGAAGGAGTTTAAAAACTGGCTGGCAATCCTTGAGAAGAGCCGAATCATCTACGAGCTTTCGGACCAAGAAACCCTGTATTTGGCATACGATGCCACAAGGGGAAAAGCGTCTGAGTTCGTGAGGGGGCTCTTGGAAAATCAACCCTGCTTGTCTTGGGAAGAGATAAAAAGACTGCTAACCAAAGAGTTCGCCGACGAAGGTACGGCCATAGAGGCCATGAGGGCCCTTTTAAAACTGACACAGCTACGGGATGAAACCCCGGGAGAATTAGGGACCCGAGCGGGGAAGCTATCATCGTTGGCATTCCCCGAAGTGGTCAGGGATAATGCAGTTATGCAGGCCCAACTGGCGTACCTGTATATAGAGGCGCTGAGCGACGAGCGTGTTCGTCACGACGTACTGAAGGAAGGACCGCTCAGACTGTCGGCAGCGGTGGAGCTGGCCAGGGAGAGCCAGGGCGTGTGGGATAAAGTGAAGAGGTGTGGGAAGAAGCAGATGCCAAGTCAGGAGGCTGGAAAAAGGGGGGTAGGCGGAAGACCCCCCGCGTGGAATCAGAGGGTTAAGGATGAGGTGAATCGGGCAGAATCATGGGAGGAGGACCCCAATAGAAAAGCATGGTCGACCAGGCATGGCTTTTATAAGCCCACGCCGGGTCGATACGGGCTGGTCTGCTGGACCTGTGGGCACGAGGACCACAGGGCGGCGGAATGTCCGACGAAGTGGGGGTTACCCCCAGACTTCGATCAGGACAGATGCCCCAGGTGTGGTAAGAAAGGACACCTGGCCAAGTGGTGCGGGCTGAGGAAGGGTGCCCCACCGATATTAACAAAGAAGGCTGAGCCCAAGAGACCGGCCCAGGGAAAAGCCAGCGGGCCACCCCGGAATTAAGAGGGAGGGTGGCCCAGTTAAAAAGAAGAGAAATAAAAACTTGGACCAGTGGACGGGCGAACCGCTTGAATAGAGGACGGGTTCCCCCGGGAATAGACACAAGGCCAACCCAGTTGAAAAGGAAAAGAGCAAAATGTTGGACATGTGGTCGGGCGGGCCACTTTGCGGCAAGCTGTCCAACAAGAAGGTGCTGGTTTTGCAGGAGGCCAGGACACCTGAAGAGAAACTGTATCCTTAGAAACGAACGCGGGAGACCGGGAGAGGTCCGGCCGGGGTCGCCCAGGTGCAGGGGGCGCAGAACTCCACCTCATGAGAAAAATGAAGGTGATTTATTACTACCGGCACCCATGGCTGGGTTGACCCAAGGGTGGAGACCCAGGAAGAAGAAAGCTCAAGTGTTCTCTTCGCTAACGCAAGAGAAAGAACTATCCTGTAGAGCAGAGATAGGGGGTAGGGAGATGAGGGCTCTGGTGGACACAGGAGCATCTGTGTCATTGATGAGAGAGGAAACATACAGGCGGGTGAAACGGAAGAGAAGGTTACGGGAAGCGGACATAGAGATCACGCAAGCAGATGGAGCCCCCCTGAAGATAAAAGGGATGGTGAGGCTCCCGGTGATGATTGGGAAAGTAAAAAGCACCCAAAATTTTTACGTAACCCCCGACCTGTGTACGGAGGCAATCTTGGGAGAAGATTGGCTCCGGAGCCAGAGGGCCCAGATTGAGTTTAATCCTACTGTGTTGGTGGTGAACGGCGAGAGAACGCCATTGGGATGCCCACCAGAGGAAGAGATAACCATAGTGGTGGAGGAAGATGTAAAGTTACCTCCTAGAACCGCAGTGTCGGGAAAGGGTAGGTTAATGTCAGGAAAAAGGGTATGGAGAGGACCCCTGCAGTTGGTCCCTGTAGAAGAAAAGGGCCTAGAAGATAACGAGGTAACCCTGTGCGAAACGGTAGTGGAGGCAGCCGAGTTGGTGCCCATAATGATGGTGAACCAGGCCCAAAAGACTATAAAGGTTAGGAGAGGGGAGAAGATAGGGAGAGCACTTCCCCTACGAACTCTGAGTCGGGTGAGATTCGAGGAGGAACGAAGGAAGCCAGTAGAGCAAACAGAGGGAATCTTAGATGAGGATATATTAGCACCGGATCAATTTAGAACCAGAGTGGGGGGTCTGTTAAGGAACAATCGAGATGTGGTGGCCCAGTCAGACAAGGAGCTAGGTCAGACCCACACAGTCGAAATGAAAATCGACACCGGAGACCACCCCCCTGTGAAATTGAAACCCTACCGGACACCTATACATAAAAGACCACTTGTAGAAGAGGCAGTAGAGGAAATGTTGGAAGCTGGGATGATCGAAAGATCGATCTCCCCTTGGAGCTTCCCAATAGTAATAGTAGGTAAGAAAGATGGCGGGCATCGTTTCTGTGTAGATTTTAGGAAGCTAAATTATATATCGAAGCCATTGGCGGTGCCATTGCCATTGATAGACGACATTTTGGCATTATTAGGGAAGGCAAAGTACTTCTCTACGTTGGACTTGAGGTCCGGGTATTGGCAAGTAGCCCTGGATGAGGCTGACAAGGAGAAGGCCGCATTTGCGTGTCACCTGGGACTGTTTCAGTTCAGGGTGATGCCATTCGGTCTAGCTAATGCCCGGGAGTCTTCCAACAGCTAATGTCAATAGTGTTAGGAGGATACGAGAGCTTTGCCATGGCGTATTTGGACGATATCTTGATATTTTCGGAGACAGTGGAACAACACTTTTTTCATTTAGGACAGGTGTTGGGAAGTTTGAGGAAACACGGATTAAAATTAAAATTGTCAAAGTGTCAGTTTCTGAAGGAAGAAACTAGGTATTTAGGCTTCGTCATAAACGGAGACGGTATTAAACCCGACATGGATAAGGTAAAGGTCATAAGGGAAATGCCAGAGCCTAAGACAGTGAGACAGGTAAGAGGTTTTATAGGAGCTATAGGCTACTACCGACGCTTCGTCCCGGCATTTTCAAGAATTGCCATACCACTAGTAGCCCTGACGAAGAAATACGCTAGGTTCAAGTGGACAGAGGACTGTCAACGAACATTTGATTCGCTAAAGGGACAGTTGACAACCGTCCCACTGCTGACGTACCCAGACCTCAGCAAGCCCATGATATTATACACGGATGCCAGTGAGCAGTGTGTAGGGGCAGTACTTACCCAGCCGTGTCCTGATAAGGAAGGACCAGTGCCTGGCATACCAGAGGAAGTACCGATATACTTCCTCTCCCATAAGCTCTCAGAGACACAACAGAGGTGGCCAGTAATAGAAAGAGAAGCATATGCCATCATGTATGCTCTCCAAAAACTGGACTACTATTTAAATGGTGCGGTCTTTACTATAAAAACAGACCACAAACCTTTGCAGTACCTATTGCAGGCAGAGTGGACAAATAATAAGAAAATTCAACAGTGGGCACTTAAGTTAAGTGGCTACCACTGTAAGATAGAGTATTTGGCAGGAAAGGAAAACACGTGCGCAGATTTACTCTCAAGAATACCGAAACAACTGGAAGAAAGATCTGTAAAGGTAGAACAGGGAGTAGATGATAAAGCCTATAGAATAGGAGTAATTAACTCTAATAAACTAAAAGATCGTCCCATGTTAGAATCGGACGAAGAAGGGGACGCCCAGATAATAACCGATCCCTACTGGACAGAAGGAATTGAGAAGGAGCAAGCAGACAGTGAAATAGCTGCTCTGAGAGAGAAGGTGAAGGCAGGAGAGACCACCAAGTATGCCATAATAGAGGAAAGGCTGTATTATCTCTCAGGCAGGGATGAAGAAGTCAAGCCCAAGTTGTATGTGCCCAAAAGTTTAAGACCAGAGATATTGGAGCAGTGCCACGAGAGGTTGGGTCACCTGGGAATTGATAGGACATGTGATCTCATAGGAAGAAAGTACTATTGGCCCAAACTGTACGGAGAGGTCACTAACTATGTTCGGAGTTGTGTAGTGTGCCAGTCGCAGAGCAGAAGGCAGGAAATGGCACCCTTGGAGGAAACAGACGTACCAAACTTTCCCTTCGAGAAGGTGAGTATGGATGTATCAGGACCATATGGAGAAACTGCACAAGGAAACAACTATATAGTGAGTTTTGTCGATTGGCTAACAAATTGGCCTGAAGCATTTGCAGTACCAGACAAGAAGGCCAGAACTGTGGCCGGGTTGATAATAAGTGAAATCTTCCCTAGGTATGGTGCCCCTGTGCAATTGGTAACAGACAATGGCACGGAGAATGTGAACAGCATCATGAGAGAAGTTTTGACAGGTTTGAATGTAGAGCACATAAAAACATCCCCATATCACCCCCAGGGAAATGCTAAAGTGGAAAGGTTTCATAAAACCTTGGGAGATGTATTGGCCAAGCTGGTCAGAGAAAACACTGGAAATTGGGACTTGTATTTGACGCAGGCTCTGGCGGCCGTGAGGTTTACGATAAACGAAACCTCCAGATTTTCTCCTTACTTTTTGTTGTTTGGCAGAGACGTGGTCCTGCCTGTGGATAACCTACTGAAGCCCCGAAGAAGGTATATGGGAGAAGATCATCATCAACTATTGCTGGAACAGCAACATAAGATATTTGTACAGGCCAGAAGAAGAATAAAGAGGGCCCAGAAGAAAAGAAATGAGAGGGTGAATGCTGAAAGAAAGGTAGTAGAATTGAAGGTTGGAGACCCTGTCTACTATAAAATCCACCAGAGAGAGGGAAAGCTGGACCAAAGATGGGAACCGTACTACCGGATAGTAGAGCAGACGGGCCCAGTATCATATGTAATATGGGATCAAGTGGCAGGACGAGCGAGGAGGGTTCATGCCAATGATCTGAAGAAGGCTGAAATAGCTAACCTGGAAATGAGCGAGCCGAGGCCTAAGAAGACAAGGAAAAGGAAAGTAACTCTGGTTGAACCGGAAGAAATGGAAACGGAAGAAGACTCCGAGGAGGATGCGGAGATAGGTCGACTTGGCCAGATAAACGAAGCAGTCCGAGTGACAGAGTTGGAACCCTCAGCGGGGATTGGCGATGTTCAGTCGTCGACTGAATCGGTACAGAGAAGACCCCGTGAGATCGCCATCACACCCCCATGTCCGAAGAAAAGGAAGAAAAAGACGAGGAGGTCCAATCAAGCAGTCGAAGGCTCTAAAAAGAGGCACCCTGAACAGGACGAAGGACCCAGCGAGTGGGAGGAGGAGGATCTAATACCCCTTTCCCAGCTCAAGGAAAGGATAAGGAACAGGAGAAATTTAGACATAGAGTCGAAAGGTATTGAGGACATTCAAGGCGAAGACTCTAAACAGAAAGAAGAATCAGGAGATGAAGAAGAGGACAAAAAAAAAACTCCTGGACGGAAGTTAGTCACAGAAAGAAGGTTAGAGGTTGAGCAGGAATCACCTCAGAAGATGAGATCAGGGAGGGAGAAGAACCCCAAATCTCAGTAGAACAAAAGGGCTGTGCAGAATACAAGCATTTAGTGTCGACAGATAACGACACTGGCTCATCCAAAATCCTATTGGCTGACTATGGTAGATGTGAGTGGAGGGGATGGAGTCGCGGGCTGCACCTCACAAGGGACGGGAGAAGATCATTGGCATTGTTGATTGATCACCAGTGGTGTCATGAAGTACAACCTTTAGAGTGGGCGCCACGCACACCTGACCAGACCATTCTGTCCGCTAGAGGTTAGTTAGAGGAGGGAAGAGCTGAACTTAGTAAGAAGTTATAAAATAATTGAGTGATGAGTTGAGCGACACGAAGTAGTTGTGAAGAATAACAACAAAAGAATTTAGTTACCTTTCAGGAATGATCAAGATGAAAGGGTTGGTTATGACGATGATGGTGGTAGCCACGCTGATGGTGACGATGGCGGAAGCTGGGAAGCGCAGCCGAAACACCATTTTTAAAAAAACGAGCGAAGTAATAATAACCAGGTCTAAGTGGTAGATTTGAACCCGTATGAGTCGCTACTAAATAAGTTAGGAAACGAGCTAACGCAACTGGATGCAGCCCGGTTGAAAGTAGGACAAGATTATCCCAAGCAAAAAGGGTATCTCAGTTTATTGCACTCCCTAGAATCAGAAGCCACTATGATAGAGGCTCAATGGAAAGACATGCAAAACTACCTGCAGGGAATAGAGTTACTGCAGACGCGGGAAAGGAGATCCGTAGTCCCGATTGTGGGAAAGGCATTGAGTGTCCTGTTTGGAACAGTGACTGAAGATGACGTTAAATTCATAAGAAGGAAACTTGGAGAAGTGGAGGTAAACCAGAGGACGCTTGCCCAGGTGGCAAGGGAGAGTGTGACAATATTAAATGTGACAAGGCTAGAGGTGTCCAAAAATAGAGCCAGAATCAATTGGTTAATAGACAACCTGGCGAGGTTGAGACAAGAGGTAATTAATAATACAGAAACTGTAATGATTGAATTACAGGAAATGAGCGGATTCATGCAAAAATATTTCCAGCTGATGACAATTACGAATAAGGTACGACAAACGAGTCAGTCGTTGACGACCTTGCTGGAACACGTGAGGGCGCAATTAGACATGCTGTCATTAGGACACCTCTCCCCAAGCATAGTAAACCCGGGTCACCTAAGGGAAGCGCTACTCGGAATACAGGCCGAGTTACCCCACCATTTAAGGCTGCCGGTGGACCCCACCAAAGAATTGTGGAAATATTATAATGCACTAGGATGTGTGACCTTGTTAGAAAATAGGCGACTATTGGTTGTGATATCTGTTCCGTTGTTAGATAGCGAGAGTGTATTCGAGATATACCAGGTTATAAACTTACCCATCCCCTACCCCAGAAGAGATCAAGGTTTAGGAATGATAGCAAGGTACAAGGTGGAAGCAGACTACATAGCTTTAAATTCGGGGAGAACGAAATTCATGTTGCTATCAGCTGAAGAAGCTGGAAGGTGTAGAGATGATGCTCTAGGGACTTGTACCTCGTTAAGCCCTATCTATAAAACTGGTAATCGCAGAATGTGCATACTAGAATTGTTTGATGGGAAAAGGGAAGGAATCAAAAGAATCTGCCAAGTGGAGGTATTAACAAACACGGCATTACCACAAGCTATCAGTGTTTCAGACGGGGTGTGGGCAGTGGCCACACAGAGACATATCAGCTTGTCTAGGGTATGTGGGGGAGAGTCCACAAGGACATTAAGAATAAGACCACCGTTATCCCTGGTGACGCTACCCATGGGATGTTCGGCGGTTGGAATATCCATTTCCTTACCCCCCTATTACCAGGAAGAAGAAAGATATGAAGAGAAAGATTCAATCATAGAGATGATTGGTAGAGGCTTAGTCAATTGTACAGAATTATGGGAGCCGATAGTGAAGAGATTCTCTAATGTTACCTTAAATAAGATGCCAGTATTAATGAAGCCAATAGAAAAGATCGATATGGATCAATTGAGAGACAAGTTAAGTGCGTTGGGAAACGAAGGTGTGGCTTGGGAAGACGATGAGCAGATCGCGATAAGTTGGTCAATAGTAATGGGTACATTCCTAGTTATAGCCATCGGGGGTGTATTAATATGGAAGGTTAAGAGTAAGAGGAGATTAGCGAACGACAATCTAGTGAGCGTGCAGCAACTCGAGAGGGAGATGCCGAGCAGTGTTCCTCGCTCAGACAGGACGGGCGAAGAAATTGCTGAAAGACCAACGGAGGAGGCTGGCGTGAGACCACCACGTGCGGCGGAAAAACCTCCCACAGCGGAGAGGAAAACATTGACCAAGAAGAACAAACCATAGTAAACACATCTGCACCCACAGACACACGCACATATTACTTTTGCATGTAGAACAAAAAAAAAAAAAAAAAAAAAAAAAAAAATGAAAAAGAACATTACCCTTGCATGTAGAACAAAAGAAGATGAAAAAGAACATTACCCTTGCATGTAGAACAAAAGAAGATGAAAAGAACATTACATTGCATGTAGAACAAAAGAAGATGAAAAGAACATTACATTGCATGTAGAACAAAAGAAGATGAAAAAGAACATTACATTGCATGTAGAAAAAAAAAAGATGAAAGGAACATTACATTGCATGTAGAACAAAAGAAGGTGAAAAGAACATTACCCTTGCATGTAAGAAAGTAGAATAGAATTGCATGAGACAAATGCATGGTGCATGTTAAATGATGTAATTGGGTTTAGGTGTCATTTACGGGTAAATGACAAATCGGTTAGGGGAGGATTGTGGCACCCTGCATTTTTAGAAAGACTAAAAAGAGATATTCATAGAAATATGATTTAATTTTTATTCGGTTTATTAACCAGTTGTTAGTTATTTAGAAACGAAGAATAATTGAGTTTTGAGAATAATTCTCTAACTGTATTTAGGCGATCCAAAGAGAAGAAGAAAAAAAAATAATAAAAAGAAAGAGAGAGAGGAATAGATAAAACAAAACCCGGTCATAAGTAAAACTAAGACAAGACAGGTGTCAAAATATATCAGGTCAAATTACCTGACCGAAATCCAGGGGAATAGAAATTGTTATATTTGGTTGAAGAAATTGAGTTTTGGAGATAATAAAATAAAACAAAAAGAAGAGGAAAGACAGAAAGATAAAACAAAACCCGGTCATAAGCGGAAACACACACATGCGACCAGCACCTAACAAGTGTCAAAATTATCAGGTCAAGCACTTGAACTAATTCCGTGTCCGCGTAGAATGGAAGTTTTGTTAAGGTTGGCTGAAACAATAAAGATTTTTTTGAACAATGAAAACGAAATTTTAATCGGAGGAAAGGTGTTTTTTGTGTTGAGGTGGTGACCGGTGGAACTGTATACAGATTCTGACCTGTTAAAAATTGGAACCCCACGATGATGAAGTGGAGACATTTTCAATTCAGATAATTAAGATTTTTGACTATCAGGTCTGACCAAAAACAAAGAAGGAAAGAAAACAATTGTCTCGGCTCACAGATAGCGCCAATATTCTTTCCTGAAGTCACATCTAATTAGCGGCAGGCTGTTTTGACAGAACCCAGGTGAGAAAAAGGCCAAATTAGATTTTGTTTTTTTTTAGAACAAGAACGATGTAAGCCACGCCCGATTGGAGACGGGAGGCGTCCCACCACAGTCTCATTAGCCGAAAGCGGTCACGTGATATGCGGAAAGAGGAGGGAGAATGCTCGATCAAGAACCATTGGTCGAAAACGGTCACCTGACATACGAGAGACCGGGAGAGATGGGTATGCGTCTTCCCCCCAGAGGCACTGTGAGGAAGTAGGGGTGAAAATAATAGCGATAATGGGAAATCAGAACTAATGCGACTTTTGGGATTATCGAGAGAGCCCTGACGCCGACAGACCCACCCCGGTTTGCTGCGGCGTCAATAAAAGCAGGACCCCAATCGACAAAAAGATGAGTTCAGCCCCGGACGGCAGCGAGAAGAGATCACCTCGGACGACGGAGGGTTGCGGCTGGGTTGCGGCAAGAAATCCTTCCAGCCCAAGTCGAAAACAAGAAATCCTTCCAGCCCAAGTCGAAAACAAGAAATCCTTCCAGCCCAAGTCGGAAACAAGAAATCCTTCCAGCCCAAGTCGAAAACAAGAAGTCCTTCCAGCCCAAGTCGAAAACAAGAAATCCTTCCAGCCCAAGTCGGAAACAAGAAATCCTTCCAGCCCAAGTCGAAAACAAGAAATCCTTCCGGCCCAAGTCAAAGACAAGAGAAGTTCTATCTAAGTCGACGAAGAAGAAGATTACTCGAAAGCCGCGGAGAAGTTGCAGCCAAGTCGAAGACAAGGCCAAAGAGTTACTGGACGGAAGAAGAAGAAGAAGAAGTTAAAATCAAGCCCAGACGAGAACAGAATTCGACCCAACCAGATCGAAGTGAAGAAATACAACTCAAGTCGAAGAGAAGAATCAACTGCGAATGATTGATAGAAATTAGCCCCAGTGTCGAACTAAACCACACTCCGACATACACAATTCTGGAGAGTAGACAATTCGAAATCGTTAGGTTGTATGATAGAAGCTTGGTGCCATAGTCCACAGAGCGGGTCGGGAATGAGAACAATTTTTCTTTATGTAACGGATATTAGATATAAAAGGTTGTCACTTTTTTTTTTATCAGTAATTTTTTTGTCTCGTGGGTTTTTTTTTTCTTTTACTTGCCACCCCCGTCGGACTCAACTTGCATACGGCCCAATCCCTGCTGGTCCCGTCTGTCTAAGATCTAAACACAGCGTGGGTAGACAGACCGGAGATCAGTACAGTTGCTTTAGCAACCAGGTATTGGAAGCGGGTTGGGAAAGGCGAGGCTGGTGATCATCTAACCAAGAGGTTGGAGCGGCACGCTTGGAACCAGGAGGAGCGACCAGGTGGAGCGACGTCACAGTTGGCGCCGTAACCAAAGGATTCGACCCTGGGCCAGGTGTGTACCCGTCACATATGTTCTTACAAGTTCTTGGACTTTGTGTTATGCATCCAAGTATTCAACTCTCCATATAGATTAAAATCTGTTCAATTGTGAATGTTCTGCCATTCCTGGCAGTAAACCCAAAGCTCTTGCAAGTTCTTTGGCTTTCTTTTATACGCTTGAATTTTCAACTTTCCGAATGAATAAAATCATGGTAATATTTAACAGCCCTCACCCCACGAGGGATGAATGTGGCACAAGGCCGAGTTTACCGTGGGTTCTCCGAGCCCGTAGGCTCGGTCAAAAATATTCCCTTAGAACTAGTATAAACGGGTTCAGGGTCTGTCTACCTCCCCGGACGAAACTTTGCCTTGCGGCAAAGCCTCGTGCGGGTTCCTCTCTGTCGACGCAGAGATTTTGACAGTTACGAACAATCTGGTCGACTGCTCCAATGAATAAAATTATGTTAAGATCAATGTTTTGGTCAAACCAAACTTATAATACTGCAACGTCTTCATAAATAATCGTTTGGTTTGGTTTGGTTTGGTTTGTTTTACGTCTTATCAACCGCAGTTGGTTAATGCCGACAAGGTTTTTGGATAGGGTCGTATGAATAGAATATGTATTGCTAATAATTTTTTTTTTTTTTTCAAAATTACATTGCTAATAATATATTTTTTCTTTCAAAAATGTGTTACTGCTAATATTTTTCCAAAAAATGTATTACTGGTATTTTTACTATAGAATAATTTTTTTTTTACTTTCATGGTATTTTGACTCCAATATGGGGGTTAACTATTTGCCCATAGGTAGGACCATAACAGGTGCTACAAATTCGGTTCAGGAGAAACCTGCGAACAACAGCGATTAAGAGTGGGCCCACACTCATCAAAACCTCCCGATCCTTGCTGCCGGATGTAGTTTATCGTCATACCCAGGACGTTCATTAATGCGAAACTTCTTTCTTACACGCGATATATAACAAGATGATCCATCATATTGAAATATTTCACCTTTTGTGATATCTGAAACATATTAATATCTGGTAGAGTCATATATTTTTGCTGTTCGATATTCTATCAACTTTCTTGTACCATTGCTTTTGTATATAGCCTCAAGTTATTAAAACCCCGTCACCGAATTTTACTGTCTTTGTTGTATGTTTTGGATTGTTTTTCGTAATGATTAATCGTTGTAAATAATCGCTTTTATGACAATATATCACTTCTGCCCATTTTCCAATGACAAATACTTGATGTCCTTTTATCCCAGTGTTTCTGTCTCAATGATTTTACTTTAATGTTAACTTTTGATTTGACTGACTGGCCACGTGGCCGAGATCTTTCGCATTCTGACCATGTGACCCGAGTTCGAATATCATCATGCCGTGGAAATTGAAACAGAAAGAAAGAAAGAAAGAAAGAAAGAAAGAAAGAAAGAAAGAAAAAAAGAAAACAATATAAAAAAGAGAGATTTCTTTATAAATCAAATAAAGAAATTATTACTGAATAGAAAGAAAGAAAGAAAGAAAGAAAGAAAGAAAGAAAGAAAGAAAAAGAAATGGAATCTGAATAGAAGGAAGGAAGGAAGGAAGGAAGGAAGGAATAAAGAAATGAATGCTGAAAAGAAAGCAAGATAAAAGAAATGAATACTGAATAGAAAGAAAGAAAAAAATTAATACTGAATAGAAAGAAAGCAAGAAAGAAGAAATAAAGAAATAAATAAAGAAGAAAGAAAGAAAGAAAGAAAAAGAGAAAAAGAAATGTAATTTGAAGAGAAATAAAGAAAGAAAGAAAGAAAGAAAGAAAGAAATGCTTAAAAGAAAGAAAGAAAGAAAGAATGAAAGAAAAGAGGACGCAAAAGAGAAAAGAGAAAAGAAAAGCATAAAAAGGAAGGCAGATAAATAAGATTATTAAAACTAAAACAAATGAAATGAAATGTATGCTCTGTAAATGAACAACAACATCTGATGGCCTCAATGAAAGATAGCACAGGAAATGGTCTACCAAAAGTCGGGTCGTAGACAAAGTCACCTAAATAACTCACACCAACCACAACCACGATACATATAAAGAATAAGACCAATAACAATGAAATACCAATAATATTGAACACTACATTGAAAATATCATTTTAAGCAGCACTCAATTGCTAATGGTGGCCATTAATTGTATTATCGATCGATTAATAACGAGTCTATCGTTTTTTTACTCGAAAGCACTAAGAAGTCATATTCTCATCACCAAAATTGGTCCTTTTATGATTAAAGGCGAAGTCAAGTGAAGAAATCAATATTAACACTTCGAAGTGAATTTGGTCTTCAGTTGAGGGTTAATAACAGACAAAAGGAAAAAAATAGAGTTTAGCGGTGAAGACACTTTAAATAGGATTCAGTTGAAAAGAAGCTGTAGTTTAATTATTAGAGCGGAACTTCGTAAGGTGACATTGGGAAAGAATTTGAATTATTCCTTTATTAATTTTTTCTTGGGTTTGGCAGAAGAGAAAAGTTCAAATTATATGCATAAATCTATTTATAATATTTAGAAATCTACCATTCATCCATGCATTGAACATTGCTGCCACATCTGGTTTGGTGTTTCTGCTATGTATTTATACATTCTTGATAAGATCGAAAGGAGAATCTGCAATGTTATTGGTTCAGACCTGGCATTTCGGCTTCAGTGACCTTCCCACTGCCATATCATAGCTTCTTTAAAACATTTATATAAATATCTTCATCGCATTTGTTCTAATGAATTATTTTAATCGCTGTGTTAAGTAGATTTTATGAATTTAAGCACAGTACTAGGTTGGCAGATAGGTCCCATCCTTTTACATTTCAAATTGCTAGATATAACCGTAAGTTCTATGCTAACAGTTTCTTCTGTCGTGCTTTTCGCTTGTGGAACTCTTTTCTTACTTCTCGCTTTTTAATCAGTTTTGATTTTCAAAAATGTAAGGGCAGTATCAATTATTATCTTTTATATTCTTAATTCCTTTTATTGTTTATTTTTTATCTCGTTCTTTCACACTCATTAACTCCTTTGTGTGTTAGTGGCTTTATTGCCTTTCTTTGGTTGAAATGATCTTAAGAAAAGAAAAAAAATGAGGCTTGTCTCTAATATTTCTAAAGACAAATTTTCATGGGTTAAAAAGAGACAAAAGTACCTAATGATATTTCTCAATTACGGAACTCTTTTCAGGTTTCTTACTTTCTAGTCAACTTTGATCTTCAAAAGTTTAATTGCAATGTCAATCATTATCTTCTGTCTTCCTAATTCCTCTTCTTTTATTGTTCTCTCTCCTTAATAATGTTTTGTTTTTCTCATACTCTCCTACATTCAGTAGCCACCTTGCGTTTTAGTGACTTTATTACCTTGCTCGGGGATACAGTAATTAAAAAAAATTCTCACAGCTCTAACTTAACCTAAATAAATGTCACGTTCCTTAAGAATATAATTGATCATTGCTCTCCGCACTTTCCTCTTCTTTATTGACATGACTTTTTGAGAACGATAGTGTAGTGATTTCCCGTTATCTCCTTCGCGAGTTTGAGTTCAGAATAGTCCTTCTCTTGAGCTATCTACTGCCCAAAGCTAGAGAGTCAAGCCTACTGTGTTATTTAACACCCAACTGAAGAGAGGAAGTGACAGTTTCATGCATTTCCAAAAAGTATTTGTGTGAAAGTGAACGCAATAAAATAGTCTGGAACTTGAACTCAATCGATTTCGATGGCTGCGTTGATAATCGTTACACTTCTTTTATGTATCGTATCGTTTTAAGACTTAGGTGGTCATGGCTCTCCACAACTTCTTGCCTATTGCTGCTATATGTGACCGTCCCTCATTGTCTCCGCGGTTTCATCCATTTAGCCAAATGCATTCGTTAGGTTAATCGCAGTTTCCCTCTACCCTTTTTACCATCAACATGTACCTATGAGAATTAAATTTTCCAAGCCTTCTCTCCTCATAATATTTTCCAGAAATTTACACTGCTTCTTTCCGATTTTAAGTATAAGTGTAGTTCGTACCTTCTTCAGAAGTGTTGTTCTATCCGTAATATTCCCAATATACTTCTGTAGAACCACATTTCCCAGCTTCTTCGATTCACTTATTCATCTATAACAGAACTGTCCAGAATTCACTGCCATAGAGCAGAATATATATATATATATGATATAGCAGTTCTGCACTTTTTAGTTTCTACTGAAATATCAATGTATGTCAATACTTTGCATCCCATCATTAGACCCTAATCAACTCTGAAAGGCATCCCATCTCGCATAGTCTTCTTTCAGACTAAATGGTTTTCGCTACTCTAGGTCAACTGCTGATGAGCTAACAGCAATTACTGAAAGAGCCTATCAAGCTTTAAATAAGCTCGGACTGTTGCTTTGCATATCTCGAAGTCATTTGACACGGTTTGGCATAATAGTCTTCTTCACAAAGTGAAAAGTTCTGATGTCACCAGATGAATTTTCTTATGAAATTGTAAAATAAAGGTTTTTCCTATAAATTCGTAGCTTACGCCTTTGTTAATTTGACGACCATAATTTCTGTCATCTTAAATCTGATAGCATTTTCCCGAAGACCCTAATCAACTCTGAAAAGCATCCCATCTCGCATGGTCTACTTTCAGACAAACAAAATGGTTTTCGCTACTCTAGGTCAACTGCTGATGTGCTAACCGTTATTGCTGAAAAGTTTTACATAAGAAGGAAGCTCGGACTTTTGCTTTGGGTATCACGAAGGTATATGGCAGGGTTTGGCATACCGGTCCTCTTCACAAGTTCAATGATTGCGTACTAGAATAGCAACTAGGTTTCACCATTTTACAGTTGAAATGGCTATATGTAAATGATATGCTAATTGGTATAACTCAATATCGTCCATTATGGTTGATGGGTGATTTCTGTCCCGATCAATAAAAAAGAAAAAGAAAAGCAACCAAAAAGTTTATTTCACCATTTTTTTATTGTTTTGTTACTTGTTTTACGTCATCACGATAAACTATTTTATGCCTTACTGTTGTTCCCAGGTCCACTCTGACCCGGAGTCGTAGCTCCTGTCAGGGTCCTAGCTATGGCAAAATAGTTAACACCCTGGTTAAGTGGGGTCAAAAAACTATGAAAGGATAAAAAATAGATTTTTATAGTAAAAATACCAGCAATATATTTTTAAAAAAAATGTTACCAGCAATACATGTGACTCTCGACAGAAACCCTCTTTACAAAAATATGTCAAGAAAACCTGATCAATAAACTGATTTCTTACAAAGAATATATATTTTCTTCATACAAATCTGTCCTAAAAAACCTTGTCGACATTAAATAACCTATTGAAATTGTTATGCCGTAAAATAAAACTAAATCTAAATCTTTTACGTCATCGTACTATTATTATTGCTTTAATTACTACACCTTGCCTCCGGGCTAAGTAACAGTCGAACTCTTCTGCCTTCGGGTGGAAAGGAACACGGACGAGGCTCCGTTTATGCGGGTTCAAAGAGGCAATATTTTTGGCCGAGCCTACGAGCTCGGAAATCCCACGTTAAACCTCGCCTTGTGCCATATGTAACCCTCGCGGTGGGGGGGGGGATAAATATTATTACTACACCTTGGGTCGATATTACTATTATTATTAACATTTTGTTATTACTATTGTTATTATTAATTTCACTCAGTATTATTATCACTATTGTTTTCATTCCTATATATTGTGTCGATTCATTCTTCATTATTACACAATATTAATATTTCTATTGCTTTTTTAGCCCCACGCTATAGGTCGATCCACTATTCATTCTTCTTCTTATTATTATTATTATCAGTAGTAGTAGTAGTAGTAGTAGTATTTTATTCCCTTTGATTTCTGGTGTGTACTCATTTCTTTCCGGCTCCCAGTCTGAGACCTAAGGTCAAAAATGGCATTCCACTGAGCAATTTAAAAAAAAAAACAAAAAAAAAACAAACATACATTTTTTACATAGATAAATCCCTTCGTAAGGTGTGGGCGGTATTCGTGAGAACAATTTTTTTTTTTTTTTTTGTATTTCTTTAAGGCATGGACTTCCAGGAATCCCTTCAACTAGTCTACTGGAATCTTTTCCAACCAATCCGAGGGATCCAACTAGAACAGGGATTGTTGATGTTCCCATGTGCCACATTTATGAGATTTTGATTTCAAGGTCCTTTTTGAAGATCTTCAAAGATACATTGCAGTCTGCAGGGACTGCCATATTAATAAGGAGGCACTTTTTTGTTTGCGGTTAGCGTTGATTGTTCTGTCATTGTGTATTGTGTAGTCTCGTAAAACTCTTACAGATCCTATCACCATAACCGGCTTCATACCAATTATTATTATTATTATTATTATTATTATTATTATTAGTCTATCCAGCTTTTGATAAGAACGCTGATTCTCGGACTGTTGCTTTGCATATCTCGAAGTCATTTGACACGGTTTGGCATACTGGTCTTCTTCACAAGGTGAAAGGTTATGCTATTTCTGGAAAAAGAAACTTGTGATTTGATTCAGTCTTTCTTATGAAATCTCGACATTAATCTTGTTTTGAACTGATATTCTTCAAGATCTTTTTATATTAATGCGTATGTCTCACAGTGCTCTTTCCTTAGACCTTCCTGATATCATCAGTTCTCTACTTTCTCTTAATGCTGGTGACACAATTATTTACTCCTGTCTTAATGTTACGTCTGATTAGTAAATTAACAGCAATCACTTTCAATCTGTTGTTAACTAGGGCAAGAAATGGCTTGTTAGTCTTAATCCCTCCAAAAACAAAACTGGCATTTTTTAATTGTCTCCGATAAGCTTTTTTCCTTCAATCAGCATGGCTGATGCTAACCACCAAGAGACTGTGACGTTACACGTTATCTCTCTAAAGTTTTTCACTGACTTGAAGTGGAAAGATTATATTAAATCATTTGCTAAGTCTGCCGCTAGGAAAGTTGGTTCAGTGTGTCATGCTAGAAAATGTTTATCTCCTACAACCTTATATCTATCATTCGTCCATGCGTTGATTATTGCTGTCACATCTGGTCTGATGCTTCTACTATGTGTCTAAAGAGTCTTGACGCAATACAATGAAGAATTTGCAATGTTATTTGTCTTGAACTAGCTTCTCAGCTTCAATCCCTTTCTGTTGTAACTTAGTTGTCAAAAACAACAGTTAAAAACCGGAATTAACTTTTGGTACAGGGAAAACAATTTACAATAGAATTTAAGTTAGAGAACTTAAGCCATGAATGACTAACTGTTTTCTGCTGCTACGGCTCCTTCTGCTACTCCTCTTGATGTAGGTTTATTTTTATGTCTTTCATCCGACGGGTAAGTACAAACTTGTAGGGAAATATTCTCCCTCACAGAACTTTCCCTCCCGCCGTAACATAGTTTTCCTGTCCTATTTCTATAAATATTTCCATGGTAATTGTTCTGATGAGTTTTCCGTTTTGATACTTAGACTTTACAAATGTAGACGCAGTACTAGATTGGCAGTTAGGTATCATCAATTTACGGTTGAAATTATTAGATATAGCCATAATTCCTATGCTAACTGTTCCCTCTCTCGTATTTCTCCCTTGTGGAAGTATCTTCTTCCTTCCTGGTCAACTTCTTTTCTCCTTGAACCATCTTCTTTTATTGTCCTTTCGACCGTTCTCTGATGCTTTCACTTTCACTAATGCCTTTATCGCCTTTCTTGTAGTGAATTAATTCTAAAATGACTTAAACTTACGCACCTACTTCATTTTGATGTCCCAGTATGTAACCCGGATTGTCCGTTTTGATGACGATCACGCATTCTGTCTTCTTACAGTTAACACTTAATTCTTTCCGTTTTCTTTCTACCCCTGCAATCATTACAGTGTTATCTGTTCATCTTATATCATTATGATTATGTCAACTAGTAATAAATCCTTATAAGTTTTCTAGTTTTCTGAGTATCTAAGACGTACAGATTTATAAACACACACCATTACAACCGAAAATAATAATAACAATATGTATATAATGTTATTCAAATATATCCTTATAGAAGAACAGGGAAAAAACAGGGTGGGCACGAGGAAACTTTACAATAGTAATTTGCAAAAGAAAACAAAACAAACTTCTTAAGTTTCACGTATAAGACCGCTGGCATATTTTCGTAGAAAAATAACTTATGTGTTATATGACATCTAATATAGTAGTTTATAATTCTATATTTCTTGTCTAGCTTCATCTTTGATACTGAAAATTCTATCAAAATTATTATATACTCTCTACAATAAATATAAAAACAAGAGGTGTAAGACAATGATGTATCTTCTCACCGGACATATTCAACCTATACAGTGAGGCGATTCTAAGAAAATTAGAAGTCCTACCAGGATTCATTATTGGTGGCCACAATCTTAATAGCATTTTATATGCAGATGATGCCGTGTTGATAGCAGACACGAAAAGAAAACTACAAAAACTTTTACAGAAGATAATGAAGGAAAGCATGAAGAAAGGACTAAAGATCAATTGCAAGAAGGTAGAATGTATAGTTGTCAACAAATTGAACATCTAAACATGCGATTTACAAATTAGAGATACCAAAATCCAGCAACTACAACAATTTAAATATTTGGGAAGTGTTCTAGCAGATGATGGACGGTGCGATACCGAAATCCGAAGATGCATTGGGATAGCGAAAGATGCCTTCCAAAAGCTAAGCAACGTATTAAGAAACGCGAACATTTCCTTAGAAACAAAGAAAAGAGGACTGAACTGGTATGTAATATCAGTTCACATATATAGCAGTGAATGGCGGAAATCTCTACACAGATGAAGAAGAAACTTAAAAAGATAGAAATGTGGTACTACAGAAGGATACTGAGAACATCATGGACTGAACATAAAAGAAACGAAGTTTTAGAGAAAATAGAAGCAAAACGGACACTTAAACAGCAGAAAGATATAGCTGAAATTTCTGGGTGCATAATGAGGAAAGAGGATTTGGAAAATTTGACACTCACGAGACAGATTGAAGGCCTAACGAGCTTTTCATAAATGGTTGATGGAACAGAGTTTAAGAGAGTTGACAAAAGCACAAAATTTCTTCTTTCTTTTTATGTGCCATGTCCTTTAAGGATGTAGGCGATCATGGCTCTCCACCTTCCTCTATCCCTTGCAGCTCACAACAAGTTCCTTCCCTCCTCAGACCACGTTCTGTCATACCCTTGCTTAAGCCCGTCAGATATGTCACGCATTGTTTTCTCTTGTCTCTCTTTCCCTCTATTTGACCCGTAAATAGCAGATTCTCCAGGCCCTTTTTCCTCATTATCTGTCCCAGAAACTTCAGCTACCACTTCCTAATATTAAGTATAAGCCTCCTCCTTCTTTGCAACCTCTCTAAGACTTCATCGTTGCTCACACGCTCGGTCCATGATATTCCCTGCCGTAAAGAAGGACAGATGTCACGTAACAGTTCAGTATTCTTTTCTTTGTTACCAAACTGAAAGTCCAAAAGGACAGAAAATTGCGAAAAACCATGATTGCCAACGTTTCGAAGGATCACGACACATAGAAGAACTTTGTCATATGGTGTTATCTAAAATTGGTTTAGGCCTACTTTTGTTGCACACCTTTTTGGTGGGGTCTCTTTGGGTGAGGGTCTTGATTCACTTCAATGTTGCATTTTCCTTTCTCGAGCGTTGATCGCCAGTTTTGTTCGGAGTTAAATGAGAACTTCAACCCCACCACTTCCCAGACACGAAGAAATACGTCTACATTCTTCGACGTGTAAGATTCAACTCCCTGAAATCACTTTCTATATTTATCATTCCCACTCTAGCTTTAACCAGTCAAAATCGACTTCCTTTGTTTTCCTGTATCTGACCTCAAAGGTCAAAATGAGGAAGTCAGAGCAGAAATACAATTCTCTAAAAAAAATAATAGTCTATTATTATTTAATCTACTATTATTTAACTCATTCACTCATTAAACTTACACGATCCCTTCCAAACCCTTTTTTATCTTAACATCTAGCCAACTCAATGCATCAGATAAAACATAGGTATGAAGAAGCCCAAAGAATATAATGTCCGGAATGTTTACGTTTATGGAATGACGTAATTTTCACTGTCTTCTGTCATCCAGTTACTTACAAAAAAGCCATACTGTTGTTGTCCTGGTTGTGTAATGGTTAAAGACTTGGAAAGCAAGATCGAAATTCCAGCTGAATTTATTGCATTCACTTTCACACAAATATTCTTGGAAAAAGTATGAATGCAGATTACTTCCGTCCATTTAAGGAAGATAGTGGCTCCATAAAACACCTCCTGGTACCCTAGTCCACACTTTAGGAGGGCTTGAAAAAACGCAGGATAACTAAAAACTCGTGTATGTTGCGCAGTCTGCCGTAGACGGATATAAAGTCTTCCTTTTATTTTTACTTTTTGTTTTTTTTTTTAGATTGTTTGTAATTCTGTTGAGTTTTCTTTTCATAAAGGACAATTTTCTAATGATGCTACAAACAAAAGTTACATGTTCGTTAAAATTTGATTTAGTAAATTTTCTCTGGTGTCTGGGTTTGTCCGGTTGATCTTCCATACTTTTTTTATTATTTCTCAATCACTTTAGATCAATTTGAAATGAAGAATATTTGCTTTTGATAACAATTTTCACTGTCTTCGATTTTTCGGTATTGCAGTCTATCAATATTCGAGTCATCGGTCAAAGTGGGAAAGAAATTGTTATTTTAATGTTTATTCCATTTCATCCTTTCAGCATTGGAGTAAATTGACGATATGTTTTAATTGGAAAAGTTGGGGAAAAAAATGGTAAAAGAATGAAAAAAAAAAAGAATATAGGTGCAAAACACCTGAAAATGTGGAGAAGAAATCGAATTTCTCAGATTTTTTTTATAGACCAATGAACACGACTGACTACTATTTGGACCCGGCTACAAAGAAAATATCTAAAAATGTTAGTCTGTCTATATCTCTGAAATGAGGTATTATGACTACTTCGGCCGTTGTACGCTCCGGCATTTATGTCTATGTCTGTCTATATATTAGGTTGGTGCAAAAATAATGTCGTTTTCTCACATAGTAACGTATGTGAAAAAACGACATTATTTTTGCACCAAACTAATATATCTGTCTATATCTCTGAGATGAGGTATTACGATTACTTGCTTTATTTACATTATTCGGACTGTTATCCTCATCTTCATTGCCATATTCACAACGTTTCAGACGTTGTAGGCTCCGGCCTTTATGTCTATATCTCTCTATATATCTGTCTATATCTCGTAGATGAGGTATTATGATTACTTGCATTATTTACATTATCATCTTCATTGCATATTCACAACATTTCGGCCGTTGAACATTCCGGCTTTCTTCAGGTGATTGTAATTTTGAACCAGATCGTAGATATTAGATACTTGAACAATGACTATTAACATTGCTACTAGAATGTTACTGCTTGCTAGTGCTGCCACAAACATGGAAGATTGGGAAAATACATAATGACTTGAAACGGATAGATTACGCAGATACACTTTATTTGAAATGAAAAGATGAAGAAAAAGGTCTTGTCAACACTGAAGAACTTACAGACTGCTGAAGTCACTCTAAGGAGAGATTAATAATGACAGCTAAAAATTAAACTCACAAAAAGACTAAAGGGAGGTAATAAAAACAACTACAAAGCAACAAGCCATAAAGAGATGAAAATCACCTCCACATTGAATTTTTCTTGCCTTCCATCAACATGGCCGACGCTAACCTCCAGAAAAGTGACTCATTTTACCTCCTGAGGTTAACATTTTATGCTGATTTGATGCGGAACGATTGTGCACCCCGAGATGGTGTAATGGTTAGCAAGTTTGTGTCGCTAGAACAATTACGCCTGAGTAGTGAGTTCGATCCTCGCTGGTTGCCCCCATACTTTCGGCTTTGTGCCACATCTAAGCTAAGCTTGGAAAATCACTATGTGGAACGATTTTATTGAATCATTTGCTAGGTCTGCTTCTAAGGAATTTGATTCTACACAATTATACTCGTTAGAATCTATCCTGCATATTTATAAGTCTACTATTCGTCCATGCACTGATTATTGCTCTACATCTCATCTGGTGTGTCGGCTATTCTTGACAAATTCCAAAGAATATTCTGCCATTTTATCGCTCCTGACCTGGCTTATCAGCTTCAATCACTTTCCCATCGCCGTAACGTAACTTTCATGCGCGTTTTTTATAAATATTTTCATGGTTATTGTCCCAAAGAATACTCCTCTAGGATGCTTCCACTTTACAAATTTAAGCGTAGTACTAGATTGGCAACTATGTTACATCATTTTAAAGTTGAAATTCTTACATGTAAATCTATACTAACAGTTTATTCTATCGTACTTCATGTAGAAGTCTCTAGCTTCCCACTCAACTTTGATCCTCAAAAATTTAGATGTAATACCAAGCTTTATCCTCTGTCTTCTTAAACTCTTGTTCTTTTATTGTTCTTTCTCTTTGTTTTTCTTTTTCTCTTATTCTTTCATACTCAGTAACTCCTTGCGTCTTAGTGGCTTTATTGCCTTACTTGAGGTGAAGTGATTTTTTTTTAAATTTCAATAGTCAGTATTCATGCTTCCTTTAGCTTGTTTAAGACCAACAGATTCTTGAATGTGCTTCTTGAAAAGTCCCATTAAATATTCAAATTATTTTGGAGCAGTGGATGGAATGGGGGGTGGGGATGTGATACAATTCAATATTTAGCATGCTCCTTTATTGGCTCTCATGAGAAAATACCAACTAACCTTGTGGAAAATGATGTCCCACCAACTTTTTTCTTCTTTTTTTTTACAAATAGCTATTTTTTCATAAAGGCAGGTATCCAGAATCTACACCTGAGATGACTTTGACTTGCTTGCGCGGAGGACATCTCAAGGGATAAAATGAAATTCTTCAGTTGCTGCATAGTTCAACAATGCCATTGCACTCACAAAACATAGAATCTGTGGCCATCAGAAGAAAATGAGTAACTACAGACACCAAGGGCCGAACGTGACACTCTGGACTTATGAATATATGTTTTCCGCCAGGTGTATAAATAGCGATGTCAGACTACTGACTGCAGTGATTATTGAGTGGAAATATCCAGTCGAATTAGTGTGAATTATTGTGGGTCGATTATTTGGTTTTGATTTAGGTTTTACCGGACGTTGAGCCGAGCCGTGCTACTAACAAGGTATTCACTGAAATGATTATCTTTGGTTGAATTTTACTTCTTTGTTCTTGTTAAGTATTTATTTGCAGTTGTAATTAAATACAGTTTTATTTTAAGATTTAAGTCTTGGGTTATATTTAATCATTAATGGCCACCGTGCGCCAAAAAACTGATGGCAAGCAAAAAAAGAGATGGCTTGTACCTGGTTCTATGAAGAAAACATCAGGAAAGAAAAATGAATTGATATTATAAGTAATTCTTAGATACTTAAACAATGTTGTTAAACTTGTTGTTGGATAATAGAACGAAGACTAGTTTCATAATCATTTCTGTCCCCCTGAGGGCCATTGGGTATAAATAGTCAGAGATTGGGTGACGTCAATACAACTTGAATGGGCGAGTCGCGACAAAATAGGTGTGTTTCATAATGGAAAACAGCTATCATGGTTCAAGTAAGAAAAGGTTGTTTGCTTTTTGTTTTTTGTTTTTTACAATGAGTGTCATCTTTTAAAAGGCCCGGGAGTCACTCGAGGTAGAGGGTTACATTAGGAGGCCATGTGTGTGTGTGTGTGTATAGGTGAGGGAGATAACGATTAACCCTAGCCTTGAATAGGTTAAGATTGCAGTGTTCGGGGAAACATCCTGTTTGGAGACGATTCCACAGGGCAGTGGTTCGTGGGAACAAGCTGTTCGAGAGGAACTTACTTCTCACCGATGCAATATTGAGAGAATGTCGATGGCTCGTGAAGGTTTGACTTGGTGGGACCAGGAAATGTAGCTCGTCCGAGCACTTTCTATAGAAGTAGCGGTGTAGCACCGAGAGGCTTTCCACATCCTGTCTGTGGGAGAGCGGCTGATGGGTGGAGAATAATTCATCACCCACAAGATATCGGAGCTGCTTTTGAACTCTATCAAGGCCGGAGAGTGAGGTCTGGCAGTTCCCGCCCAAATATGGTAATAGTACTTCATTTGGGGGCTTTATCTGGCTCTTATAAAGAGGATGGCAGGATGAGTCAGGTACTTACTGGAGCTGTACAGGAAACCGACCATTTTACCTACATCCTTTGCAATGGCTCATATATACGAGCTCCACTAGATGTCGGGTGTGAATCTGTGGCCCAAAAGTCCCTCAAGGCACTATACTCCCCTAAGAGAACCTCCATTCATCTTGATTGGTGTTAATTCAGGGTTAGATCATTCTGGGGATACCGTGAATTTTAGAGGTGCGCTCATATGCAGTTGTATCATCGGCATAGATGTTTAGAAATGATCTTAGTATATTCTTAGGCAGATCATTTATATAAATCGAAAATAGGGTTGGTCCAAGGAGTAACCCCTGTGGGACGCCTGCGTTAACCGCTAGGACACCGGATGACTGGCCATTAATAACCTGAGAGACCTACACGGACTGTTAGGAAGAATTTTATGATCGAGGTCCATCCCAATGACTCCATAACAGTGATAATTACAGTTCAAATCGGATGTAAATACTTTTACGAGAAGCAAATAATATTCCTGGTCACGATGAGAACAGTTCATTGCAACCTTCTCTTCATATAAAGAGTGTTCCAATAACTTGGACCGATTAATGTGAAATAAATTTAAGCATTTGATGATTTTTTTCTTTTTCTTTCAGATTTGGCAGACTTTTGGGCAGAATTATTTTTCACACATAATTGCCATGACTTAAATAACACAATCTAATAAAGAAATTTTCACTATTAACACAGATTTATTTAATGCTAACTTTGATCACTCTTAGTGAAATACCCTTATATATAATCAATGAAACGCCCTTTATAACAACTGGCCTCTAAAAGAAGTAATGGCTGTATATGTAACAAATGTTTTATTTTCTCGCGAGTATATTTTCGCATAAAATTCGGAGAAATGTACCCTCATCCCTAGCTAAACCTCTACAACGTTTTCATGGACTTGAAAAAAGCCTTTGACCGACTGTGACTCGAGGCATTATAGACAAAGATAAACATATATCATGGGGAAGAAGCTAATCTATACTATTCAGCAGCCGTAGGATAAGACACTACTCCAAGGAACCATAAGAAAATGGTTCCACACGTCTTTCGGTGTACACTAAAGATGTCTTTTTTTATCTTCCTTGAACGAACCATGAGTGACGCGCTTGAGTAACCCTAGGGCACAATCAGCATCGGGGGACGTAGACTCACAACCCTTTGCCGACGACAAAGGGTGGCCCAGTTAGCTAAGAAGAACTCATCAGTTTGTTGAAGAATGTGAATGAAACATCTTCCAGATATGGCACGGTGATTAATGCTGGAAAAATGAAGGCATTCAAATATCTTGGCTCCAAGAGATCTCCAGAATATAAATAATTTCAAGAGTAGAACAAAGAATGGTAGATGTTTCAAAACTAAAAACCATCCGGAAAGACAAGAATATCTGTCAACTCAAAGATCTCGCGAGATTGGAGGTTTTGCAGATCGTGGAACCCCCTTTTAATTTGCATTCTTCCCAACTTCACTATGACCTGGCGTGGTAAAACCCGTTATGGTCCTAGTTATAGACAAATAGTGAACCCCAAACAAAAACAAAATACTATGAAAGTATAAAAATACATTTTTATAGTAAAAATACCATTTTTCTATAAAGGAATGACCGAAAATACATTTTATCTGTAGTTGAAGACATACAATTGCTTTCAAAATATTTACTTGGAGCCATAAAATTGTGTTCAAAATACTGTTTAAATAACCCAGAGAGATATTGATATGCCACTAAGCAAAATCAATCAATCAGCTCAAAGAACAAACTGTTGAATGCATTGGCATTTTCAATCTTCCTGAATCTGGAACTTTAAGACTGGAATTAAAGTGAAAACTTCAAGATTTAGAAATGCAATGTTACAGAACCACTCAATGCATCTGCATCGTATACTACATTATAAATAACGCAATGAAAGTCATCATGAAACCGGCCCGTTGGAAGGCCTCATAATCAGCGTCAGGAGAAATTTGAATGGCATGGGAACGTCATAAGAACCAACCATCTTTCCACTGCCATCTTGCAAACTACAAGCTTAGGCAAAAGAAGAAGAGGAACAAAATGAGATGACATCATTGAGGGGACTAAAAGATCATTTACATAAACCCCGACATTGACACGCAACCGCGACATTGACACGCAACCGCGACATAAGAAGGGAGTTGATCATGCGCAGAGGCCCTATGACCACACTCAGTCGTGGGACCGATGATTATGATGATGATGATTTTCATTGTTCATAATCGTCGAGAAGGACACCGGCGTTCACAAGCCGGCTCATTTACATCACCTCGCGATCTATAGGAATTAGCAGTGTCTAATATATCTTTATGCTCAATAATAAATAAATTTTGGGGCTCCAAAACGGGGATTAAGGAACGAAGCCCCCATCAATACTGGAAGGAGCGATAACAGTTACGTGACGTGAGAAACGTATTTTTAAGAAAAAAATATTTTTAAGATTTTAATAATCTCAACTGAAAGTAGCACTATCTGATTGGTCAATAAATGCCGAATGTTTCCATTTAAGGAAACGGTTAATACTGCAATTACCATTTGACAAATACAGTAAGTATGTGATGGTTCAAGGGAGTAATTTGAAGCGAACTACGGCGCTGTTGGCTTAGGTAAGCTGATGTGCTTTCGTGAATTCAGAAAGATGACATACCTGGCATTTATAGATTTTCAAATACAGATATTGGCCCACTCTGTCATGTCGTGTTTTATATTCACCGAGTGCCAATATCTGATACTTGATAGTCAATTGTTTCTGGATATCTATCACAGAAACTTCATTTTGGTTTAACATAATTTTTCAGTAAGCGTTCTTGATAATTTTTAGTTAACAAGCATTGGCCCTGTGTCACAAGAATGAAAACATGGGTTTTAGCTTTTAATCCTGCACTACATAGCCACTGAGGGGTAAACGGGGTTTGTCTACATCAGCTTGTTTGGTTTGGCCAGAATATAGACCGTCAAGAGTTTTATCCTGCTATCGTTTTTGTATCGGGTTGATTGCATTTGCCTTTGCTTCTTTTTTTAAATATTTTGCAGTTGTATTAGGCTTTATTTGCATTTCCTCACCTATTTGAAACTCCATTTTGAAATTGTTAGCTTCCTTATTACTGAATAAATTTTCTTACTTCTTTCATGTTCTTTGGCACAGATCATCATCCAGTCTTCCGTAGTTTCCAGGTATCTTTGAAGGTGAATTGTTGTAGTTTTCCAAGACAGTTCAAGGAATTCTACCTGGTATTTAAATGGTAAATACAATCTTGATTCAATTTCAAGAGTCATGTCCTTAACGAGACTATCTCTTTGACAAGAATCGAAGTTTTCACGTCGTTTCTAGAAACTGGAATTGTTGGATGAGTTGGAGAGTATGACAAAAGAAAAGCTATAATGGTTTTTTAAATCAATTTATTTTTCTTTACTTTTTTCAGCATCCTGAATACAAATATTTCAACGTCATGAATTTTATCTTCCACTGTGGTTTTGGTGTCTCTACAGTCGCACTGTTATTTGCCCTCGGAATTCTGTGTTACTTCAGGTTAGTTGTATTATTATTATTATTATTATTATTATTGCCAACCAAGCAACTGAGGCAAGAAATAAGTTATCATTTCGTTCGTCAGTTATACAAAATATATTCAATATCACCAACTACATTTGGCCAGTGTCAATCAATACTATTTTTGAACTTCTTGCAAAGGTATCATTATTATTATTATTATTATTATTATTATTATTATTATTATTATTATTATTATTATTATTTATTTTCTTTGATTTCTGGCGTTTACATATTTCTTTCCGGGTCCCACTCAGGGGCATAAGGTTAGAAATGGCATCATGACACTTTCCACTGACGAAAAAAGAAAAAAAAATTACATAGATAAAGCCCTTCGTAAAGTGTGGGCTGTACTTGTCAGAACAATTTTTTGTATCTCCTTGAGGCATGGAGTTCCAGGAATCCCTTCAATTAGTCTACTGCAATCTTTTCCAACCAGTCCTAGGGCTCCAACTACAACAGGGATTGTTGATGTCCCCATATGCCACATTTTCGAGATTTCTATTTCAAGGTCCTTGTATTATTATTATTATTATTATTATTATTATTATTATTATTTGATTTGATTTGATTTTATGGTATATACTCATTACTTTCCGAGTCAAAGTCAGAGACCTAAGGTCAGAAATCGCATTATGACATTTTCCGCTGGCATTTTTAAGGGAAAAAAACTAAAATCACATATTTTACATAGATAAAGCCCTTTGTAATGCGTAGGCTGTACTTTTGAGTACATTTTTTGTATTTCTTTAAGGCACTACCTACCAGAAATCCCTTCATTGTGTCTATTGGGATCCTTTCCAATCAATCCGAGGGCTCCAACTACAACTGGAGTTGTTTATTTCCTCATGTGCCATGTGAATTATGCTTTACTTGCATATCCTCACGTATCTGAAATTTCATTTTGAAATTGTTGGCTTCCTTAATTACTGAATAAATTCTCTTACTTCTTTCATGTTCTTTCACACAGACCATTATCCAGTCTTCTGTATTTTCCAGGTATCTTTGAAGGCCAATGGTTGTAGTTGTCCAAGACATTTCAAGGAATTCTACTCCAATGTAATTTGACTTATCTTGCGTGATATAATCAGGATAACTACAGTTTATGTCGCAGTTGGATTCTTCGGTTTTATTTCCTAGGATATTATTATTATTTCATATCTCATTTATTTTGATTTTTACCTCATCCACTGTCATTTATTTCTTCTCTTGAGTGACTAGTATTCCGTCTTATATTTATTTTTATCAATTATTTCTGCATTTGTGAGTCACTGTTTGGGTTGAGATGCGGTCTTATTCCAATTCCTACTATAGTTCTCCATATTTGGTATGTCCGTGTTGTTCTTTTGTGGATTGTTGACTACGGTGAAAAAGGATGCTATGACTTGTTGATACACTTCGCGAGTCCATTGCGTTAAATAAATTCAAAGAGATTAAAAGAAAAAATTAATTTCAAATTGTATAAAAGCTTACATGTTGAAAGTCAGACACAGAATGGCATCCGCAAAGGCGTATGTTCAACTTTCTGATGCAAATGAGTGATAGCAATCAAGTTTTATAGAATATATCAGTCCTCCCACATTACACTAAAAGTTAGCGGAAAAGGTCACTAAGGACTTCATTAAACGAAGGAAAAGAAACAAAGGAGACATAAAATAGATTGGCGCCATTTCTCAACCTCCCATTCATACGGGGCACTAAAAAGTAAAATTCTCACAGAAAGTAAAAAAAGTTCGTCAAAAAAGAAACATAGTCGGATTAGTTCCACCTGTAGTCATATGTGAACAGAGGAAAGACAAAGAAAATATAGGTAAGCAGCCAATACGATCCTTACACATGCGCATACACACGCGCACACACAGACACACACACATACATACATATATATATATATATATATATATATATATATATATATATATATATATATATATATATATATATATATAAATATAAAAGTGAACATAGAAGTCAACACTTAAGGCGACAGTCTGTTTCATGCTATATGCAATCGTCGGGCCACAGTTTATGTCGTTCCTAGGTGGCCTGACGATTGCATATAGCATGAAACAGACTGTCGCCTCTAAGTGTTGACTTCTATGTTCACTTTTATATTTACACACGCTCTATCTCTGATATTGAGCACTTTATTCCATAAATATAGCACACCTTAAGACTATATTTCTTTATATATATATATATATATATATATATATATATATATATATATATAATTGATAGAAATTAAGGAGGGTTTGAGATAATTATAGTAGTGTAATTCATCGAGTCTAGAAGAAACCTCAACAGAATGCAGAAAGCACTGGACGACCGTTTTGTCTTATATTTGGGACTCATCAGCACTGCGCATCCACTACCGAGAATTGAAACCCGGACAGTTACGTTATCAGGCAAACGTCAAAAGCCTCATATCGTAACTGTCCGGGTTTCAATTCTCGGTAGTGGATGCGCACCTAATCATGAATCCTAAATAGAGGACGAAACGAAATAATTTCAAAGAGAACTAAAATAAAATTAAAGAAAATAAAAATTTAGCTTAGCATAGCTTACATTTTGAAGGTACACGCAAAAAAAAATGTTTTTACTTTCTGATGCCAATGAGAGTGATAGGATTCAAGTTTTATGGGGTTGATCATCCCCCACTACAAGTTAGTGGAAGGGCCACTAAGTAATTCATTAAACAAAGGAAAACAAGGAAAATTATTATTATTATTATTATTATTATTATTATTATTATTATTATTATTATTATTATTGCTGCTTAAGTGAAGAGGTGAGAATACAAAAAATGTAATATTAATGGTTCGGGTGACAGAACTAATTTCAACTTGAGGGTAATTTGTAGTTCAAGCCCCGCGAAAAAAGTTCCTAATAAAAATTATCAGAATTATTCCATTTAGGTGTAAATCTACATGTTTAATTCGAAAATAACAAAGAAATATTGATACAATCTACCGTTTTGAAGATATCGACAATAAAAGTCCGGACTTATTCGCGTCGCGTTGGGTGAAATTGAAATTAATTTTGCACCCCAATGATTGTAATCATGATGATGAGAATGTTCAACCAGGCATCATAATTATTATTAATAATAAGTAAAGAGAGAAAATGGAGGATATTATAATAGCAGTGATAGTCGTTACAAGAATAATAATAATCATGTTCAACACAACATTATTATTATTACTTCAATGAATAGCGGAAAGTGCAGGGACTGAACTCTAATCGCGTTAACAGACGTCATGTTTCTAATGTGAGTGATCAACACATATTTCCTGTATTCAATGAATCCTCCCCTCTCCTCAGTATTAACTGGAATTTCAAAATAAACAACAAGTGCGACTGACACTCCTTTGGCCTTTCGATGAAATCCGGTTTGAAAGCTTTGGTTACCATGTAAGCCACTTTAAAAAGACTTCAATAAATAAAGTATCTTCAAAAATAAAAGTTCCAGACATTAAATATATTTATCCTTTTTCCCAGACTCAAGTACAGTTTTTTTTAGCTGACATAGATTGGACCAAAAAGTGGAAGACAACGGAGACGAGAAAATATCTTGGCATGCAATTCGTTTTTGGAATCTTCGTAACCGCGTACTTCAAGAATAGCCTCGATCCAATATGGCTCTTGAAAGCTTCCATTCAGCATTGAGAGTTTCAGTGACAAGTAAAAATTCTAACATCTGGAAACCCATTGATGCTTTCCGAAGAACTTACACGAAGAAAGAAATATGTATCTCAAAAGAGGAAACAATGTACAAAAATACGAAACAATTGATACGCGAATTAATAAATAAAAAAACGGTCACATGATGGAAACAAGGTGGTCCGAAAGTCTTGTCATCTCTACATAATCAGTCAGTTATGTGCCATGCGTGATACTCGATTAGGCTATCATTTATCGAAAGATACATGACTAGCGAGGCAGATTTTTCTCGCAATAGGTTGCCATTTCTTTCTGTGGTAGATCAATTGCCATCCAAAGCAAAAGAACCCGGTCTGCTCTGCTATTTAAACCAAGGCTGGGGGGAAAAGAGGAGGATTCATACCTTTCTCAAGCACATAAGTGAATGTAATGAATCTGACTGGAATTCGAATTTCTCAATCCGAGTTGCTATCCATTACTAAACTATACATAATATAATTTCCTATTTCAGATGGCTGTCATGAGCCCCTACAATTTGAAAGTGAGGTAGTAACTGACAAAACTTTCGGACAATCCTGCATATTCATGAAAGCTTACCTTCATCTGTTTCAATTCGGGTTTAAATTTTGTAATTGCGTGTTTTCTGAGGCCAAATCTTCTTAGGCATAATTTCATTATTTTTAAATTACGATTTTAATAAATTTTAATAATTAATATGAATTTGAATGTTTATATAACATTGTTATTTCCGTATTTGTCTTTCATTATCTAGGTTAATTTATTTTATTTCAATTTTAAATAAATTTTAATAAATTTACATAAAAAAAATTGAATTTGAATGTTTATATAACATTGTTATTTTTGTACATGTCTTTCATTAATGCCAATCAATTTTACTTCAATTATTGTTCTCGTATCATTTTTTTCGGAAGCCCCTAACCCTAATATATATTCTTGTATATATTCATATAAGAACAAGGCAACCTTCCTTTGCTGATCGAATACTCCTAGTAGATGTTATAAAGTTCATTACTTTTAGATTTTATCTATTAGGTTGGTGCAAAAATAATGTCGTTTTCTCACATATGTTACGATGTGAGAAAACGACATTATTTTTGAACCAACCTAATACTTGTAGCTCCTTTTCTCAACCTCTTAGTATTACGGCCATATCACGTTGATACACAGTTTCCCCCGTATGATCACTGATGTTAAGCAACATCGAGCCTGGTCAGTACCTGGATGGGTGACTGCTTAGAAATGCCAGGTGATGTAAGGTGGGATGTAATGGCCCGGAATTGTAAATCGTTCTCCGAGTTCCAATTCCAGTCGTGTTTCTTTTATTCACTAATGCGCAAATATCCTTGGAAAATACATGGATCCACCTCTTCTTCCGCCAACTATGGGTTAATTAGTAGGAATTGTAAATCATCATTATCTCCAAAGAATTCTTGCAATCTAAAATATTCCCCGCCTTTAAATAAACCAAAATGTTGATAAACCGTAAAAATCAAATCACTCATAAAGAAAATCAATCTTAGATTTGTTTTTAATTCACTGACGATGGAACGTGGAAGCAGCAAAGAAGAATTAAGAAAAATAGGTACAAAAGTGGAACAAAAAGAAAAAAGCTTTCTGCTACACTAAATGAAGAATGGGAGCTTGGAAAATTTAACACTTAGGACATATCGAACTCAATAGGAACAGGTGAAGAGTGAAGAGCTCATGTGAATGGATGACAGAACGGAGAGAGAGAGGGGGAATGGTAACAAGAGAAACATTACTACGAGCGACAAATGATAGGAAGAGCCATGATAAATGGAGAGCCATGATCACCCACTTTTTAGAGACACCCCACAAGATATTCATCTGGACAATATTAATAGAAAAAAAGGTTTTCTCTTACAGGAATTTATGAATCCGCTCTTTGTAACTATTTAAAAATGTATTTTATTAACACTATTATTATTATTATTATTATTATTATTATTATTATTATTATTATTATTATTATTATTATAATATTATTATTATTATTATTATTATTATTATTATTATTATTATTATTATTATTTCCGTGGATTTCGGTTGTATACACAATTCCTTCCGGGTCCCAACTAGAGACCTAAGGTCAGAAATGGTTTCATGACATTTTTCCACCGATCATTTTTGTAAAATAAAAAAGCAAAAAGAACCAAAGATCACACAAATTTCACATATATAAAGATCTTTGTAATGTGTGAGCTGCACTTGTGGGTACAATATTTTGTATTTCTTTAAGGCATCGGCTACCAGGAATCTCTTCAACTACTCTACTGGAATCTTTTGTAATCAATCCGAGGGCTCCAACTACAACAGGGATTGCTGATGTTCCCAATGACACATTTTTGAGAATTCGATTTCAAGGTCCTTGTATTTTGATAGCTTTTGAAGGATCTTCAAAGATACATTGCAGTGTTCAGAGACTGCAATATCAATAAGGAGGACCTTTTTTTGGGGGGGGTCCCTAATAACAATGTCTGGGCGGTTAGCTTTGATTATTCTGTCTGTGAGTATTGTGTAGTCCCATAAAATTGTAACAGGTCCTATCTCCGTAACCGGGTCTGGGTGGTATTCATACCAGTTTCTTTCAGTTTCCTTCCCGTTGAAGTTGCAGATTTTCCAGTGCAGATATTGGCCCACTCTGTTATGCCGGGTTTTATACTCAGTGGGTGCCAATATCATGCAACCTGATACAATTATTATTATTATTATTATTATTATTATTATTATTATTATTATTATTATTATTATTATTTCGTTTGATTTCCTTTGTATGCACATTTACTTCCGTTTCCCAACCAGGAATTAAAATCATAAAAATGACGTCATGACATTTTCCACTGAAGATTTTTGTAAAAAAATAAACATAAAGCAACCTAAGATGACACATATTTTACCTAAATAAAGTCCCTCGTAAGGTGTGAGAACATTTTTGGGGGGACTGGGGAAGGATTTCTTTAAAGCATGGGCTACCAGGGATCACTTCAATGAGTTTTATCAGAACCTTTTCCAATCAGTTCAGGGTTTACAACCACAACAAGCATTATTGATATCCTCATGTGCTACATTTTTTAGATATACACTTCAAGATCCGTGTATTTTGATGTATCTTTCTCAAAGATACATTACAGTCTGCAGGAACTGCAATGTCAATGAGAAAGCACATTGTGTTTTTGTGGTCTTTGATCACAATTTCTAGGCTATTAGTTTTGTTTGTTTTCTCTGTGTTTATTGTACCAGTAGAGTCCCATAAAATTGTCACAGGTCCTTATTATTATTATTATTAAGTGAAAAGATGAAAGAGAATAGAGTGTAATGAAATAGTAGTTACGGTGACAATGAGGATGGTCAACATTTTCTTATTATTTATGTAGAAAATATAAAGTAGTAATAGTGAGGATAACTAATAATGAAAATTTTTCAACTTTCATTATTATTATTATTACTATTATTATTATTCTGTTTAGTCTTGCGTTTCTAAGCACATAGGTTACGTTCTGTAATAACTTGCCTGTTCCCAGCCCACAAAACGGAAGAAAAGCGATATCAAAGGCGCTGATTGGTTTTAGGGAAAAAAAGAAAGAAAGAAAAGAAAAGAAAAGAAAAGAAAAGAAAAGAAAAAGGGAGTAGGCTATTACACTTTAATACCATCTCTCAGTGGTTTCGATTTTGTGCTTCTTTCATATCTTCAAGTGCACATATGTCGCTACCTTGTTATGCCTGTGGGTAAATTCATTTTTTGCTAGTTCCGGGCATCCTGAACTAATATGGTCGACAGTTTCATCATATTTTCCGCAGATCCTGCATTTCGGTTTAGTTCCAGCCTTGATTATGTGAAAGTGATAGGATCTGGTTGCGAGACTTTGGCTCTGAGCTGCAATAATTAGGCCGTCTGCCTCAGCTTTAAACCCCGATGCTCGTCAGCCACTGACGTATTTTCTTTTCATCCACATCGGCTTCTCTCGTTGTATTATTTCGATATCATTATCAATATTATTACTTTTATTATTATTATTAAACAAAATTTTTCTCGTAACTCTTCCAATATTTTTCAATAGTTAAGAGAAGTGTACGATTTAAGAAAAGATAAAGAAAAATCAGTGTTTGACAATGATAAACAATATTTCGACTGTATGTCTGTCTTCTTCAAGTCATATTTAAAATAATTATATTGAAAAAATCTTTTTTTAAATATAACTTGAAGACAGGCATACTGTCGAAATTTAGTTTAACATTGTCAAACTGTGTTTTTTTCTTTGCTTTACCTTAAATCGCGCTCTTCTGAATATTATTATTATTATTATTAGTAGTAGTAGTAGTAGTAGTAGTAGTAATAGTAGTAGTAGTAGTTGTAGTAGTAGTAGTAGTATTTATGTATGTAAGTCAAAGTCGGAAGTAACGGTGGAGTTTGAATTTCAGACGAGTTCATTGCATTCACTTTTGGAAGGGTATGAATCCATCTCTTCTCCAGCTATGGGTAATTAGCCGAACAGATTGGGCCCTATATCTTTGGTTGTTAACCAGTCTAGGTGAAGGAAAATTCTGAATTCAAACCACCAGCTGCTTTGTAGGTCTTCTTTCTATAAATGCTGAGAGGAGGGACAGAGTAACGTCAACATCCCCGGTACAAAAGGCAAGCCATTGCACTATTCTGTCTTGAATGTCACCATGAGCCACAATTATGAGATGGTGGGGAGCAGAGACCAGAGCACGATTCAAAAATAGGCTCACTGAATAATGATGATGACGATGATGATGATGAAATCAAAGTAGTAATAGTATGGTATGACTAATGAGGATCTTTTCCAACTGGCATTATTATTATTATTATTATTATTATTATTATTATTATTATTATTATTATTATTATTATTTCTTTTGATTTCTGGTGTGTACACATTTCTTTCCGGGTCCCACCTGAAAATGGCATAATGACATTTTCCACTGACCAATTAAAACAAAAAAAAAAAACACACACACGCATATATAATAATGCCCATCGTAAGATGTGGGCTGTACTCGTGAGAACAATTTTTTGTAGTTCTTTAAGACATGGGCTACAAGGAATCCCTTCAATGTGTCTACCGGAATCTTTTCCAATCAATCTGAGGGATCTTACTACAACAGGGATTGTTGATGTTCCCATGTGCCACATTTTTGAGAGTTCCACTTCAAGGTCCTTGTATTTTGACAGCTTTTTGAAGATCTTCAAAGATACATTGCAGTCTGCAGGGACTGCCATATCAATAAGGAGGCACTTTTTTTGTTTGCGGACTCTAATAACAATGTCTGGGCGGTTGGCTTTGATTGTTCTGTCTGTGTGTATTGTGTAGTCCTATAAAACTGTAACAGGTTCTATCTCCGTAACGGGGTCTGTGTGGTTTTCATACCAATTTCTTTCAGTTTCCTTCCCGTAGAAGTTTCATATTTTCCAGTGCAGATATTGACACACTCTATCATGCCCTGTTTTATATTCAATGAGTGACAATACTGTGCAACATGATACGAGATGATCACTTGTTTCTGGATATTTATCATGGAACCTGTATTTTGGGCTAACACAATTTTTCAGTATGTGTACTTGATAATTTCTAATTAACAAGCATTGGTCTTGTGCAGCAAGAATAAAACCTTCGGTTTCAGTCTTTAACCCTGCGCTACGTAGCCACTGATGGGTACAGGGTTTGTCTACATCAGTTTGTTTGGCACGGGCAGAGTATTGGCCATGAAGCGGTTTATCTTACAATTGTTTCTGTGTCTGGTCGGTTGCATTTGTTTTTGCTTTCTTGTTGACATATTTGTTCATATCGTATGTCATTCTACAAACTGTGTTTTTTCATTTGGTTAACACTTTTTCTTCTCTTCTGTTTCCCGCTTTGTTTTTAGGACATTTTGAGCACCAGACAATGGCTCTGGTGTGTGTACCTGTGTGTCTCTGTGTGTGTACCTGTGTGTGTATTTCTCTTTATATGTCTGTCTGTGTGTGTCACTCTGTGTGTGTTTGTGGCTGTGTGTGTTGTCTTATTTTTTTTCCTTCTTCACTTTTTTTCTTAAATCTCGCCGATAGCTTTCAATTATAGAGCATCTAAGGCCAGCACTGAATCTAGCTTAATGTCTTTGCAAAAATTCTATTAGATGTAACCCCAAAACCCCAGAACTGATTTTAAGCAAAACAGGACAAATGATTTACTTGTATTGACCGCACTGAACCGATTGTTTTCCCCTTCCAGGAATCTGAGATGCCTCCGAAACAATATCCATTGCAACTTGATTCTAACCTTCATCCTTCGGAACGTCATCTGGTTCGCTATGAGGTACACAATGGCAGACATCAGCCTGCAACAAAGACAAATTGTAAGTATTTTTTTAAGTTTCATGCAGCATAGATGTTCCTTATTTTACGATGAACTCGGCCTAAGATTTTTCGACATTATGCTGCTACAACAAAAACATTCAGTAATTATCAAACACTGATTTCTTACGCTATTGAGCCTTGATATTTCTACGGATGACAGGATGAGGTACAAAACCTCCTTCGGTTTTCAGCTTCAGTAGGGGTAACCACTGTTAATATCTCTTATTATTTTAAGTCTGCTTACTAACCTGAAGTTAAGTAACCTCAAATATGGATGTCATACCATGTTTCTAACCCTGCCAGAAATATCTATCAGCTATATAAAACCATTTTCTTCAGGTCAATGATGAAAAATGGTATCAAGTGGATGAACCTTGATAGTCTTAAAAAAAATTTCATCACATTCTATAAGCTGGCGCTACTAAATCGCAATCAAAGATATTTACCAAGTAACAAAAAAAGACATACTTGATGACTTCCAGCAGAAGCAATGACTAAAATGGATAGCATATTGTCCTAGAAGGGAAAATGAGGCTATATGCTCACTTTCTATAAAACCAAATACGAAAGTTTAGGAGGAAAATTTTTGTCAGTACTTGAAAGAGCGATGGAAGATAATTGATTGCGTAATCCTCTGACCGGGAGCCCAAGCCTGAATTGGGGACCCGGGCAGTGCTTTCTGACTCTCGCTATTTTATCAACATTTATATACATTACAAATTAAACTCAGCACAGCCGACTATAAAAGGATTAGCGACAGACGCGGATTTTGACGTTCTGTGTTCTTTTCTTTTTTTCTTCCAAATCCGTGAATTTGTTTTTCTTATGCTAAGTCTCGAAAAAATACTCAAGTTGATGTTAAAAAATATTTCAAAACGTTGTTGATTGATTTAAGATGAAATGATCTAATTATGACATGTCTCTAATAATATAGATGGAATGATCTATTATGACCTGTCTCTAATAATATAGATGGAATGATCTAATTATGACCTGTCTCTAATAATATAGATGGAATGATCTATTATGACCTGTCTCTAATAATATAGATGGAATGATCTAATTATGACCTGTCTCTAATAATATAGATGGAATGATCTAATTATGACCTGTCTCTAATAATATAGATGGAATGATCTATTATGACATGTGTCTAATAATATAGATGGAATGATCTAATTATGACCTGTCTCTAATAATATAGATGGAATGATCTAATTATGACCTGTCTCTAATAATATAGATGGAATGATCTATTATGACATGTGTCTAATAATATAGATGGAATGATCTAATTATGACCTCTCTCTAATAATATAGATGGAATGATCTAATTATGACCTGTCTCTAATAATATAGATGGAATGATCTATTATGACGTGTCTCTAATTTGTAATTGAATACATTATATTTATTTTAAATTTTTTTATTTGAATTGTTCACGTATATTGCATATGATCCTTTATTGCACATGATTAGGTTACGATAAAATTTGTATTTTATATGAATACTACCTTATGAAAACTCAGATATAGTATAGTAGGAATATCGTATCATAGATTCGGGTGGGGGATCCAATATCATAGATCTGGTGGGTTCCCACGAAACCCTTGCACTGTGGGTATCGTATTGCATTGTCAAAGTCTCGAACAACGTCTTTTTGAAAAGATATGCCTGCTAAACACCCAAGTGCATCTTCAAACGATGATGTAAAATGAAGCGAAAAATTATTGCATTGAGGACAACAGTTAATGTAGTAATTTTCAACATACTACGTTTGCTTTACGATAGGCTCATCGATACTAGATGTAATAATATTTGAAATTCTTAGATGAATTATTGTCACACTTATTAGTCATTTTTGACGAGGATTTCAACTTATTTTTCCAGGTATTTATTAGTTTGAAATGTTAGCAAACCTCGATCTACTTGGAAAGGATTTTAGAATACTCCAGAACTTATACTGGGAGCAAGTTGCCTGCAGGCGGAAAGAAAATGAATTGAATAGACATACAAAAATAAAAAGGTCCATGAGATAAGGGTGCGTCTTTTCCCCAGATTTATTCAACCTTTACATCAACACTATATTAAGGGAACTGGATAAATTACCAGGATTTTCTTTTATTGATGGGCACAGTCTGAACAATATAAGATACGCAGATGGTACCGTGTTCATGACCGGCTCTGAAAGGAAACTACAGGGCTTCCTGGACCCGGTGGCAGAAGAAAGCGCGAAGAAAGGACTAGGAACAAACTGCAAGGAGACAAATAATATGGTCAGCATCAAAAGAAAAAGCCTGAGATGCGAGTTACGAAATGAAAGAAGCATTCCAAAAGCTTAGCAAGACGCTATAAAACTGAAAATTTCGTTAGAAACAAAGAACAGCGCTGGATTGTTATGTGATATCAATCCTCTTATATGGAAACGAATACTGGACAATCTCCGAACAAATGTGGTTCTACTGAAAGATACTGGACATTCTACGGACAAAGCGAATAAGCAACAAGTCTGTCTTTAAGAAAATTACAATAGAAAGAAGCACTTTTACTCAAAATCAGGAAAATACAACTGAAATTCCTTGGACATATAAAGAAGAAGAGCTTGGAAAATATAAGCCTCGCGGCGCATATTGAGGGAAAAAGATATAAGGAAAGTCTATGTTGATGGCATACGCAATAAATATTCATAGTCGGAAGAAGAATATTTGGAAAAGAAAATCAATATCCTCTATCAAGAGTTCCAAGAAATAAGACTAAAAATAAACATTACCAAAACAGAAACTATGGTCTGGAATTGGAATCAAAACAGTGATGGCACCTGCCCTGATTCCATCATAAAAATCCAAGAACATGGAATTAGTAAATTTTAAACATTTCAAATACTTACAGTATCGATTAGACATAATAAATTTAATATTGAAGATAAGTAAATTGAACATAGAATAGGCAGGACTAAGAGTAGTTTCGACCCGTACAGTAAGTTGCTACAAAAACAAAACATTAACCTAAAAAATTTGAGTAATGTTCTTAGCCACTTCAGATGGAAACTTTAATACGAACGTCATATATGGCGCCAACCTCGTTCAGAAATATCTAAACTGTTAAGTGTATATAAACGCTAAGATCAATGATTAAGAATGTCTTTGAGCAAATGATTATGACCCTTACTGAGGTCACATTTCTTTGAACGCCATTCGCCGGTGCTGCAAAATCCTTTCATCTTCGAAATTTGTTATCTGGCGCTACCAACTCTCTTCATTATCGAAACAGGTTGGCTGGTGCTACAAAATCTTCTCATTTTCGAGCCATGTTGGCTGCGAATACAAATTAATTCTATTTTGGACCTCATTGGCTGGCGCTAAAAAAAAATACCTGCTTTTTCGAACCTCGTTGGAATAGCGCAACAAAATCCCTTCTTTTTCGAACCTAGTGATCTAGCGCTACTAAATGCGTTCTTTTCCAAATCTCGTAGGAATGGCGCTACAAAATTCCTACTTTTTGGAAACTCTTTGGCTGGCAATACAAAATCCATTGTTTTTCGACCCTCGTTGTCTGGCACTACAATATCCCATTTTTTTAGCTTCGTTGGCTGGAGTTACAAAATGTCATTTTTTTTCGAACCTCGTTCGTTGCCACTACAAATGCCTCCTTTTTCGAAACTCGTTGGCTGGGTCAAAAAATTAATTATATTTCGAACATCTGACGCTACAAAATCACTTCATTTTCGAACCTTTTTGACTGGCACCACGAAAAGACTTCCTTTTCGAAAATCTTTGGCTAGCGCCAGAAAATGCCTCCTTTTTTAAACCTTGTTGTCTGGAGCTACAAATTCCCTTCTTTTTCATCGTTTTTTTTTTCTTTGTTTTTGTTTTTTTTTTTTTTTTTGAACATCGTTGTGCTGCCGATACAAAATCCCTTCTTTTTTAACCTCGATGGCTAGTGTTTTTACATTGTAGGCTGGTTCTACAAATTCACAAACAAAGAATTCTACCAAATGATAGAAACCTCATCACAATCTGTTATTTGATAGAATTCTTTGTTTGTCATTGAGGACATTCAACATCAGCAACAACCAAAATGGATATCACATTTAACTCGAAGAGAAAAAGAGAAAGTCAAGGTATGACGAAGATGCTAACATTCCACAAAAGTTCAAACGAATGTTTAGAAAGGACCTTCCCCCCCCCCCATATATACTGGAAAGAGCAATAACAGTTAGTGGACTTGAGAAATCTATTTTCCTGAAAAATTGTTTTCCTTGAAAGAGTTATAAATTTCAGTTGGAAATAGCACTGGCTGCTCGGTCAGTATATGCGGAATGTTTCCTTATAATGTTACCGTGACCATTACTAACCTTGCTTTTTACGAGCAACTCTTATTTTCTATTCTATTTTTTTCCGCTACATTTGCTAATAATTATCTCATGATTTCTGTAATTGGTCGCCGTTGGCATCGAGCGGGCGCAGCTGCGCTTTATACCATAACCTTTCCTGTGGTTGATCGAAAGGCAGGCGTATTTTAATAGGAAGAAGGTATCTGAAGATTGAAATAGCATAAACATCAATCAATGTTTGAATGAACTAGCTAAAGAGAACAGATCGAAGCAGTCCATCTGACATAGGTATCTGTATTTGGGCAAAGCAGTTCATTTTCCTCTTTATTAAGATCGACAGTTAGTATCAGGACGACTAATGTAGAATTTAGGTAGAAAATTACTAAATAAACATTAAAGAACGAAGGAAAGAAAATAAAAACCCAAAGAATGAAATTTCGAAAGAAAAAACAAAGAAAGTGGAAAAACGACTGACATTATGAAGAAAGAAAGTATGACTTTTTCAGGAAAAAAATTACTTTTTAAAGAAAGAAAGAAAGAAAGAAAGAAAGAAAGAAAGAAAGAAAGAAAGAAAGAGTAAAATATGATGCTTGAATGGAAGAAAGAAAGTAAGAATGCCTATTGGAAGAAAGAAAGAAAATGTAAAAAGGAATGAATTTTGAAAGAAAGAAAGAAAGAAAGAAAGAAAGAAAGAAAGAAAAAGAAAGCGAGAAAGAAACAACAAAGAATAGTACGTGAAATAACTAAAGAATGACTTTTAAAAGAAAGCAAAAGAAAAAAGACCACAGAATGACACTAGAAGAAATAAAGAAACAAACAAATTGGGAAAGAGAATGACTTTTTCAGAAAGAGAGTAGGGAAGAAAGACCTTTGAAAGAAAGAAAGAAAGAAAGAAAGAAAGAAAGAAAGAAAGAAAGAAAAACTTTTGAAAGAAAAAAAAAGAAAGATAGAAAAAAATAATGTCTTTTAAAGAAAGAAAGAAAATTACGCTTTTAAGAAAGAGAGAAAATAAGAAAGAAAATATAAATAAAATGACATTTTGAATAAAGTAAAACGTGAAAGAGTTTCTGGAAGTAGAGGGGAAAAAACTAAAAATGTATGAATTTCACAATGGTATAAAAGACTAAAGAAAGAAAAAGAAAAATATGAAGAAATTCAATGGGAAATAATAACATCTTGAAAAAAAGAAAACAAAAGAGAAAGAATAATAATAAAAACAAAAATGAGCCCTGAACCCAGACCACGTGACTAGATCTCGTGATCAGAACCAAAGGAAGGAATGTTGTTCAAAATTGAATCTAGTGTCAACTTGATCCAACGTAAAACCATAGGCGCAAATTGAAGTGGAAATCACAATCATAAAAAGAAAAGCTAATTCTTTGGCCGTTACACAAAGCACAAAACTTTTACATACGCGTATCTAATGTACATGTTTATTTCTGTTTTGTGCAGAAATAACTTATATCTACTTATGCCGCTTAATGTATGCAAATGCACACGCATACATATAATCTGAATAAGTTTGAATTTCGATCAATTAATTCGTTTTCTACGTCTTATCAACCCATTACAGGTTAGACTCGTTTTATGCTGCTTAAATTAACCAAAATTTTGGGCACCACATGTCTGTTAAGATAGATAAATACAGAGAGAGAAAGTGAAAGAGATAGAGTGTGGGGGGGGGAGAGAATATTTTTAAAAAGCTCGATGCAGGAACTTTTGCAATGAGTAATTATCATTAGTATATGCCTTGCTATTCAAAGCTGTGTACTCGTCTCGATTGGTATACTCACAACGTTTCGGCTATTTATCCTTCTAACTTCTTCAGAAGTCTATCGATAATACTCGGTAATGTTCTCGGTCGGGTAAAGGTCAGCGTTTACAATGGCCGAAATGTTATAAGTATGACAAAAAAGACTATTCATTTTTTACAGCTTATCAAACATTTGCATTTTTTTTTCTCTCTTTTTATAATTTTATTATAATTCATAATTTTATTGCTTAGTCCGTAACATTTCTATGTTTTATTTCAAACTTAGGTTTAAAACACCAGTTCCTGTCTGATCACCGAAGTTAAGCAACATCGAGCCTGGTCAGTATCTAGAAAAGTGAAATACCAGGTGCTGTAAGCTTGAATGTACGGTTAGTGTAATGAACAATGACCCGGAATTGTTAATCGGAGAGCCGTGTTCCAATTCCTGTTGGGTTCGTTATATTCACTTACGCGCAAATACACTTGGGGAAGAAGGTATCATTCTACCTCCTCTTTCCACAACTACGGCTTAATTAGTAAGACTATTAGTGAATTTAAAATTATTTTTCTGGTTTTAACATGAAAAGGGTTGATAAGCCATCAAAATGGATCAATCATCTATTTATCTATCTCTTTCACACACACACACTCTCTCTCTCTCTCTCTCTCTCTCTCTCTATATATATATATATATATATATATATATATATATATATATATATATTCGATTCTATTATAATTTATTCGAAAATTATAGCATACGCATATAAAATCTCTCCAAAACGTAGCCATTTTGTTTCAACATTTCTTGTATCATCATTGTTTATAAGACACGAGAAGTGTTGAAACAAAATGGATATTTTTGTAGTGATTTTCTAACATACTTATGTTATAATTGTCGAATAAATTATATTTGTTCTACATTGTAATCAGTATTCTTTTAAGAATAGTATTTTGGGATATTGGAAGTTATTCCGTATACACCAATCCTATACTTGGGAGTATATATATATATATATATATATATATATATATATATATATATATATATATATATATATATTGATGCATGTTTCATTAAATAATATAGACAAGTTTTGTCTATTTATTTTAAGTAAGTTCCTTTCATATTGTCTGATAAGCTTAATAACATTATCATACATATACATAAAACGGTTGAAGCCTAACCTGAACAACATAAACTACGAAATCTCCACAAATATTCTTAAATGCCTATAATTGATGAAAGCAGCCATTGGTTTATACCCTCGGGTTCCCATACTTAATACTTCTCGTTTTCACTCTCGCGTGATCATGTGTGACGTCACGAGCTCTGACGCGATTTTTCCGTTTCTCGTATACATTAGTTAGTCGTTGCATTGAAATTTTTCATGCAACAAAAACAGACTATCATTACTGTTCCGTGTATTGGTTGATATGTTGAAAAGTAATTTTCATGTTTGATAATGGTTTATGTAAGCCGAAAGCTTAGATCGGATTTAAACATGTATCAATATGGTGATTTCCCTTCGTCTTTCAATGATAATGTTATTAACAATATGAAAAATAACTTAAAATAAATAAAAACCTGTCTATATTATTTAATGAAACATGCATCAATGAAAAATTGCTGTCTAAATATACACAATATATATATATATATATATATATATATATATATATATATATATGTATTAGGAAATAACTAAAGAAGATGAAGCTTGGATGGTATCTAGATGGGTAACCAATTGGGCACTATGTATGCTGTAAGCTTGGATATACATGTGCTGTAATGGATAATGGCTCGGAATTGTTAATCGGAGAGCCAAGTTCTAATCCCAGCTGGGTTCGTTATATTCACTTACACGCACAAACCTTTGGGGAAAGTATTAATCCACTTCTTCACCTAGAATTGTGTCCCTAATTCATTATTATCTCAAAAAAAACTTCTTACAATCTAAAAAAATATTTTCTTTGGAAGACGCACCCAATATTGGAAAGAAATTTCTAAGAAAAATAAAATCATTCTCATACAACACATTCACCATTCATCCCTGACATACTGGCACCACGAATTGTTTACATTTATCACTCGTCCGATTTTGTTTGTATGGCAATGACATAGTAATCAAGAGCAGAAAGGCTCATGCCGCTGCTGGTAAACAAATCATGCGACTCGGCTCCAGGAAGGTTTATAGTCTGGGAAATACTTGTAACAGTTAAGTACTGAGGTTACATTCTTTAAAAGACTGAATTAGATAAATACCTAACATTATAATGTAATAAGTCAACACACAAATCCACGTCCTTATCAGTCAAGCCAATTAGGTGACCGTCCATTTTTACTTGAGCCTGGATGTTGCCTTACATTCGTCTTGGAAGACGCATACGTATTCCTCAGGGTATTTTTTAGGAAAAAAAATGTGTGTTTTGTATGCCGAAAAATACGGTATGTATATTTTTGGTAATCGACAAAAAATATTTCATCCCTCTCCTAACATTGCTGAAATAAACAATTTGAAGGTGGCTCTGACTTTGTTATATGCCTTGCTATTCAGATCAGTATACTGAAGCGCCTGTAAAATCACCGAAGTTAAGCAACATCGAGCTTGGTCGGTTCCTAGATGGGTGTCTGGTTGGGATTGCGAGGTACTGTAAGCTTGGATTTCCGGGTAGCGTAATGGTTAATGGCTCGGAATTGTTAATCAGAAAAACGAGTTCCAATTCTGGTTAGGTTCGTTATATTTACTTTCACACAAATAACCTTGGGAAAGGTATTAATCCACCTCTTCTCACTAAATCATTATTATCTCTCAAAATAATTCTTACAATGTAAAAATATTTTCTGGATTTAAATAACCTGCAAAGGGTTGATAACCTGTAAAAATGAATCGGTTAATCAGCATGCTAATCTTGGATGTCATAATGTTATCATTTCGGCCGTTGTAACCTCTGACCGTTACCCGACCGAGAAAATTACCTAGTATCACTGACAGACTTCTGAAGAAGCTAGAAGGATAAATATCCGAAACGTTGTAAGTATAACAGTCGAGATTGGTATACAGTTTTGAATAGGAAAACAAAACAATGATAACTGATCATCTCAAAGATTCTGTTAATATAAAACGATATACAGAAGAATCTCTGACCTGTTAAGAATTCCCTGATAAGAGGAATTGGTTACAAAGTAAATTCCCTGAAAAAGAGAAATTTCAAAACAGTTGCACATCACCCAAATAGTTCCAATATACTCATCAAAATCATGTCTGTATATGCGGGATTCCGGATATGAGGAAATCCGGATATAAGGGATTCTGGATATGAGGGATTCTACTGTATATATCGGGTCTGGTTCGAACATATTTTATCATATCTGTAGTCTTAGTGTGTAAACAACGGACAAGGAACTACTTCGAAGGAAACAGTGAAAAATAGGTGCTATGGTCAGTAAATTCTTTTCATGTTCAACTTCCAATAGATAATTTACTCGAAACTTAATAGTTATTTCCAAATGTGTTAGCTAAAAGTTACATATGCCTACGTACAACAGAAGGATGTACACTAGTGTAGATACACATATGTGTGTGTCCTCTTGTGTTTCTGCGAATGATTGAACATCTGTTAGTACGAATATTCGCATTGAGATAGCCTTTGATGATTCGATTTACTTCTCGGATGAAGAGAAGGTGAGGATAAATGTTGGAACAGGTGCGAATGAATCTCGTCTAAATGAGAATCTGATGTGGAGTTGATATGACATGACGTTCTATTACTAAAAGCGACAAATCGAAATTCCTCGCAATAAATTGGCCCAGTACCGCCATTGCTCGTCAATATCTTAACAAACTATCAAACTTGGTTTCTACATTTATAAAGCTACCATTTGACTGCGAATTGACCAAACATCTCGACTTCAGTCACTTGCTCACCGAGGTAACGTGGCCTCCCTCTGTCTTTTCTACAAATATTTGCATGGCAACTGCTATGATTGGAGTTCTTTCCTTGCTGTCCCGACTACAAGAATTTAACCGTTTACCAGATTGGCGACTAGGCACCACCGTTTTATTGTTGAAATAGCTGGATGCAACTACGAATATAATCTAGAAGTTTCTTTTCTCGCACATCACGCCCGTGGAACTACCTCCCGATTCTAGCTTCCCTAATAACTAGAATCTTCGAAAATTTAAATGCAACGTCAATCGCCATCTTCTGTCTTCATTAACTCTGTTCCTTTTCTTTTCTTTTTTTTTTGCTCAATCCTCGCCATTCTCAGTATTTTCATTTTCTTTCACTTTCAGTAACCTCCTGCATTATAGTAGAATTACTGCCTTGATTGGCGTGAAATAAGTAAAAAAAAAACAATAAAAAACAAAAACATTTATCTTATTCGGAGTTCCAGGTCACCGGCACCAGTTATTGTATTACAATTCAGTGAATCAGTGATGGATGCAATTCTCTGTTGGGGAAATAAGATTAATAACGAGCCTTAATATGTTGCTACTGCATGTTTATTGAAAGCAAGTACTATATCACAAATGGGGTTGTATGTTTATCTCGCTGAGCTTAAATTAGTACGGTCAAACTTTAAACGGGGATAAGAGGTAACTTAGGATAGGAAAGCTGTCTTGCGCCAATTATTCAAAGTTGGATACTCTGCTTGCACTGCTTCAACATTCTCTATTTCTACCTAGGTTCAAACACCTCCCAATCCAATAACGTCAGCGGAAATACGCATTTGCTTTATTAACTAAATGAACTAAAGCATCTACGAATCTAACTCAGGTATGCGCTTTAAAGTGGGGTACTTTGAGCATTAAAGTAAAGAGTCACAATTTACAAGACTAACTTCGCAGCCGTTGGTAATTATTTCTATCACTCATCTCACACCTATCTATCTGCCTCATTCTGTTCAGATCTACCTACGTGTCTACGTTTGTCATATCTATTTCGCAATATATATATATATATATATATATATATATATATATGTTACTTATATATATATATATATATATATATATATATATATATATATATACCGGCCACTTGATTATCTATCTATTTCAATGACTGCATTATCTGACTGTCTTTTTGTCAATGATGTTCATCCTGTACAAGGCACAAGATAGAGATTTACAGAGTAAGAGTTAAGAAACACAGTTTATGTGTATATGAGGGGAAGATAACTGTCAACCCTAGACTTGAATAGATTAAGATTGTAGCCATCGGGAAGCATCCTCCTGGGAGTCCGTTCCTCAAAGAAGCGGTTCGTTGGAAGAAACTACTCAAGTGGAACATAAATCTCACTGATGGGATGCGAACGGAATGAGGGTGGTTCGCTACAATGGCCGTGGCAGGATTAGGATCTTAGGCGTGAAGGTTAGAACTGGTCGAACTAAGGAAAAGGCGAAAGAGTAACAAGAGGCTTGCCACTTTACATCTGTGAGGAAAGGGGTTGTAGGATGGAAAATAATTCGTCACCCACAAGGCCGCGGAGACGCTTTTGCGATCTATCGTGTTTGGGTCTCGTAAATGTATCGGAGAGCAGGAGGATTTAGGTACTTACTGAGGCGGTACAGAGAAATGACGATTTTGTAGTGTAAGTCTTAATATGTGCTCAAGACACTGGGCCTACTTTTTGCGATTGGTTAAAATTCTGGCTCCGATCGGTGATAAGGGAATGTCTCTAGTTTGGTTTACGCAGTATTGAATGTGATCAGCAAGTTTTACCTTCCATTCAGCTGGTACAGCTCGGTCAGATGACAGATCAGCTGCCAATTTCTGAACATGTCGAGTTGACGAGGTGCATATATATACATTAGCATATATATTTACATATGATCGGACTGCAATCACTTATTTACAGTCGCTTATTTATTTATCTATCTATTATCCTTATATATATATATATATATATATATATATATATATATATATATATATATATATATATGTGTGTGTGTGTGTGTGTGTGTGTGTGTGCGTGTGTGTGTGTGTGCGTGTGTGTGTGTGTGTGTGTGTATCAGGCACGTGTCGTCAGAAATTGCTCGGGGTAGGCAGCTTGTGACCTTTATATAGAAAATCTACAGAACATATTTTGCATTTCATGCATAATAATTAGAGAAACGTTCACAATTTTGTTCGATTAGCTGGATATTTGAATGAAGTAGGAAAGTAAAGCTGCTGATCTATTTTATTCAGGGTAGGCACTGCCTACGTTGCATATATAGACGGTACGGTATATATATATATATATATATATATATATATATATATATATATATATATATACGAATGTGCTACTTGATTATCCTAATTTTAGTCAATCATCTGATTACCTTTATACGTGTCACTTTATCTGTGTCTGTTTTATTCTCTCTTTCTATTTATCAGTCTCAATCTTCTTCTTTCTCACTCTCTCTCTCTCTCTCTCTCTCTCTCTCTCTCTCTCTCTCTGTATATATATATATATATATATATCAGACATTTAAATCTCACTTACCTGGTGTAAGGATCCGTCCCTGCGCTGGTGGTATCACGGCTCTGGCCAGCTATGACACGGCATGACTAGCTTAAACCATTTTGGACAAGCTATGACCAGCTACGACCAGTTTGTACCAGCGGCCAACATTAAAAACTGACCTTCTGTCACAACCTGACTCAGTGGGGGTCAAGTAAATCTCTACACATTCTGATGCTTAGCGGTCACAGGGATTCGTCCCTGTGCTGGTAGTATTACTGCTATGACTAGCTAAGACCAGCTATGAGCTTAGACCAACTCAGACAATCTATGACCAGAGACTCGGGTCTACACGTTAAAAACTGGCCTTGTGTCACAACCCGATTCAGTTGGGGGCGTCAAGTAAATATCCGCTCTCTCGAGGGGTTTACACATAGATAATGAAGATTTACCGGGCACATTTTGTCCGTGCATTGCATACTGCTGGAACGTCTGCTCTGGTGCCCCTGTTATATATATCGATATTCCTGATAAAATCAAAAGAATGGTCTGTAATGTTATCGAACGTGACCTGGCACTTCGGCTTTCTCATCGCCGTGACGTGGTTTCCTCTGCCTTGTCTATAAATATTTCCATAGCGGAGTTTCGGATTAGCTCTTCTCCTTGGCACCTCGACCGGTGGAATTGCAGCGTACTACTAGACTGTCAGCTAATTATCAACATTTTTCTGTTGAAATAACCGTAAGTTCGATTCTAATAGTTTCTTTCTTGCACCTCTTGACTGTGGAATTCAATTTCGGCTTCTTACTTCCTGTCAACTACGATATTTAAATGTAACATCAATCTATTTACATTATTCGGACTATTGTCCTCATCTTTGTCACCATATTCATTACAACGATTCGGCCGTTGTACGCTCCGGCCTTCTTCAGCTGGTTGGAATGACGACACATGGCATAGTGGATAAAGGCGTTAGTTAGATCCAGTGACAAGACCCAAAGAGTATGAGTTCAATACCCGGTTAAGGCAGTGGAGAACTTGGAGAGGGGAATTAACAGGAGATAATTGACAACTGTCATCCATTAAACATGACACATGGAACTAGAAAAGTCTACTCCAGTGAGCGAAATAAAGAGTTCAGTTCGACATTCCAACCACTTGAAGAAGTCCGAGGCGTATAACGGCCGAAACGTTGTAATAAATATGGCGACAAAGATTAGGACAATAATGTAAATGCAAATAAGTAAATTAACAAAGGAATAAATAAGGCAACTAAATGAATAATTGAATAAAAATAATGAATGCAAATAGATAAGTAAATAGACACAAATATAAATATATAAATACAAATAACTGTGTATATTTCTGAGATGAGGCATTATGTACACTATTCACATTATTCGGACTTTTTTCCTCATCTTTGTCGCCATATTTATCACAACGTTTCAGCCTTTCAGTATCTGTCTATATTTCTGAGATGAGGTATTATGTACACTATTCACATTATTCGGACTATTTTCCTCATCTTTGTCGCCATATTTATTACAACGTTTCGGCCTTTCAATATCTGTCTATATTTCTGAGATGAGGTATTATGTACACTATTTACATTATTCGGATATTGTCCTCATCTTTGTTGCAATATTTATTAAAAGGATTGTGCCTTTCAGTATCTGTCAATATTTCTGAGATGAGGTATTATGTACACTATTTACATTATTCGGACTATTGTCCTCATATTTGTCGCCATATTTATTACAACGTTTGTGCCTTTCAGTATCTGTCTATATTTCTGAGATGAGGTATTATGTACACTATTTACATTATTCGGACTATTGTCCTCATATTTGTCGCCATATTTATTACAACGTTTCGGCCTTTCAGTATCTGTCTATATTTCTGAGATGAGGTATTATGTACACTATTTACATTATTCGGACTATTGTCCTCATATTTGTCGCCATATTTATTACAACGTTTGTGCCTTTCAGTATCTGTCTATATTTCTGAGATGAGGTATTATGTACACTATTTACATTATTCGGACTATTGTCCTCATATTTGTCGCCATATTTATTACAACATTTCGGCCTTTCAGTATCTGTCTATATTTCTGAGATGAGGTATTATGTACACTATTTACATTATTCGGACTATTGTCCTCATCTTTGTCACCATATTTACCACAACGTTTCGGCCTTTCAGTATCTGTCAATATTTCTTAGATGAGGTATTATGTACACTATTTACATTATTCGGACTATTTTCCTCATCTTTGTCGCCATATTTATTACAACGTTTCGGCCTTTCAGTATCTGTCTATATTTCTGAGATGAGGTATTATGTACACTATTTACATTATTCGGACTATTGTCCTCATATTTGTCGCCATATTTATTACAACGTTTCGGCCTTTCAGTATCTGTCTATATTTCTATAATGAGGTATTATGTACACTATTTACATTATTCGGACTATTGTCCTCATCTTTGTTGCCATATTTATTACAACATTTCGGCCTTTCAGTATCTGTCTATATTTCTGAAATGAGGTATTATGTACACTATTTACATTATTCGGACTATTGTCCTCATCTTTGTTGCCATATTTATTACAACATTTCGGCCTTTCACTATCTGTCTATATTTCTTAGATGAGGTATTATGTACACTATTTACATTATTCGGACTATTGTCCTCATCTTTGTCGCCATATTTATTACAATATTTCGGCCTTTCAGTATCTGTCTATATTTCTGAAATGAGGTATTTTGTACACTATTTACATTATTCGGACTATTGTCCTCATCTTTGTTGCTATATTTATTACAACATTTCGGCCTCTCAGTATCTGTCTGTATTTCTGAGATGAGGTATTATGTACACTATTTACATTATTCGGACTATTGTCCTCATCTTTGTTGCCATATTTATTACAACATTTCGGCCTTTCACTATCTGTCTATATTTCTTAGATGAGGTATTATGTACACTATTTACATTATTCGGACTATTGTCCTCATCTTTGTCGCCATATTTATTACAATATTTCGGCCTTTCAGTATCTGTCTATATTTCTGAAATGAGGTATTGTGTACACTATTTACATTATTCGGACTATTGTCCTCATCTTTGTTGCTATATTTATTACAACATTTCGGCCTCTCAGTATCTGTCTATATTTCTGAAATGGGGTATTATGTACACTATTTACATTATTCGGACTATTGTCCTCATCTTTGTCGCCATATTTATTGCAACATTTCGGCCTTTCAGTATCTGTCTATATTTCTGAAATGAGGTATTATGTACACTATTTACAATATTCGGACTATTGTCCTCATCTTTGTTGCCATATTTATTACAACATTTCGGCCTCTCAGTATCTGTCTGTATTTCTGAGATGAGGTATTATGTACACTATTTACATTATTCGGATATTGTCCTCATCTTTGTTGCAATATTTATTAAAAGGTTTGTGCCTTTCAGTATCTGTCAATATTTCTGAGATGAGGTATTATGTACACTATTTACATTATTCGGACTATTGTCCTCATATTTGTCGCCATATTTATTACAACGTTTCGGCCTTTCAGTATCTGTCTATATTTCTGAGATGAGGTATTATGTACACTATTTACATTATTCGGATATTGTCCTCATCTTTGTTGCCATATTTATTACAACATTTCGGCCTTTCAGTATCTGTCTATATTTCTGAAATGATGTATTATGTACACTATTTACATTATTCGGACTATTGTCCTCATCTTTGTTGCCATATTTATTACAACATTTCGGCCTTTCAGTATCTGTCTATATTTCTGAAATGAGGTATTATGTACACTATTTACATTATTCGGACTATTGTCCTCATCTTTGTCGCCATATTTATTACAACATTTCGGCCTTTCAGTATCTGTCTATATTTCTGAAATGAGGTATTATGTACACTCTTTACATTATTCGGACTATTGTCCTCATCTTTGTCGCCATATTTATTACAACATTTCGGCCTTTCAGTATCTGTCTATATTTCTGAAATGAGGTATTATGTACACTATTTACATTATTCGGACTATTGTCCTCATCTTTGTTGCCATATTTATTACAACATTTCGGCCTTTCAGTATCTGTCTATATTTCTGAAATGAGGTATTATGTACACTATTTACATTATTCGGACTATTGTCCTCATATTTATCGCCATATTTATTACAACATTTCGGCCTTTCAGTATCTGTCTATATTTCTGAAATGAGGTATTATGTACACTATTTACATTATTCGGACTGTTGTCCTCATCTTTGTTGCCATATTTATTACAACATTTCGGCCTTTCAGTATCTGTCTATATTTCTGAAATGAGGTATTATGTACACTATTTACATTATTCGGACTATTGTCCTCATCTTTGTTGCCATATTTATTACAACATTTCGGCCTTTCAGTATCTGTCTATATTTCTGAAATGTGGTATTATGTACACTATTTACATTATTCGGACTATTGTCCTCATCTTTGTTGCCATATTTATTACAACATTTCGGCCTTTCAGTATCTGTCTATATTTCTGAAATGAGGTATTATGTACACTATTTACATTATTCGGACTATTGTCCTCATCTTTGTAGCCATATTTATTACAACATTTCGGCCTTTCAGTATCTGTCTATGTTTCTGAAATGAGGTATTATGTACACTATTTACATTATTCGGACTATTGTCCTCATCTTTGTTGCCATATTTATTACAACATTTCGGCCTTTCAGTATCTGTCTATATTTCTGAAATGAGGTATTATGTACACTATTTACATTATTCGGACTATTGTCCTCATCTTTGTCGCCATATTTATTACAACATTTCGGCCTTTCAGTATCTGTCTATATTTCTGAAATGATGTATTATGTACACTATTTACATTATTCGGACTATTGTCCTCATCTTTGTTGCCATATTTATTACAACATTTCGGCCTTTCAGTATCTGTCTATATTTCTGAAATGAGGTATTATGTACACTATTTACATTATTCGGACTATTGTCCTCATCTTTGTCGCCATATTTATTACAACATTTCGGCCTTTCAGTATCTGTCTATATTTCTGAAATGAGGTATTATGTACACTCTTTACATTATTCGGACTATTGTCCTCATCTTTGTCGCCATATTTATTACAACATTTCGGCCTTTCAGTATCTGTCTATATTTCTGAAATGAGGTATTATGTACACTATTTACATTATTCGGACTATTGTCCTCATCTTTGTTGCCATATTTATTACAACATTTCGGCCTTTCAGTATCTGTCTATATTTCTGAAATGAGGTATTATGTACACTATTTACATTATTCGGACTATTGTCCTCATATTTATCGCCATATTTATTACAACATTTCGGCCTTTCAGTATCTGTCTATATTTCTGAAATGAGGTATTATGTACACTATTTACATTATTCGGACTATTGTCCTCATCTTTGTTGCCATATTTATTACAACATTTCGGCCTTTCAGTATCTGTCTATATTTCTGAAATGAGGTATTATGTACACTATTTACATTATTCGGACTATTGTCCACATCTTTGTTGCCATATTTATTACAATATTTCGGCCTTTCAGTATCTGTCTATATTTCTGAAATGAGGTATTATGTACACTATTTACATTATTCGGACTATTGTCCTCATCTTTGTCGCCATATTTATTACAACATTTCGGCCTTTCAGTATCTGTCTATATTTCTGAAATAAGGTATTATGTACACTATTTACATTATTCGGACTATTGTCCTCATCTTTGTTGCCATATTTATTACAACATTTCGGCCTTTCAGTATCGGTCTATTTTTCTGAAATGATGTAATATGTACAATATTTACATTATTCGGACTATTGTCCTCATCTTTGTTGCCATATTTATTACAACATTTCGGCCTTTCAGTATCTGTCTATATTTCTGAAATGAGGTATTATGTACACTATTTACATTATTCGGACTATTGTCCTCATCTTTGTCGCCATATTTATTACAACATTTCGGCCTTTCAGTATCTGTCTATATTTCTGAAATGAGGTATTATGTACACTATTTACATTATTCGGACTATTGTCCTCATCTTTGTTGCCATATTTATTACAACATTTCGGCCTTTCAGTATCTGTCTATATTTCTGAAATGAGGTATTATGTACACTATTTACATTATTCGGACTATTGTCCTCATCTTTGTTGCCATATTTATTACAACATTTCGGCCTTTCAGTATCTGTCTATATTTCTGAAATGTGGTATTATGTACACTATTTACATTATTCGGACTATTGTCCTCATCTTTGTTGCCATATTTATTACAACATTTCGGCCTTTCAGTATCTGTCTATATTTCTGAAATGAGGTATTATGTACACTATTTACATTATTCGGACTATTGTCCTCATCTTTGTAGCCATATTTATTACAACATTTCGGCCTTTCAGTATCTGTCTATGTTTCTGAAATGAGGTATTATGTACACTATTTACATTATTCGGACTATTGTCCTCATCTTTGTTGCCATATTTATTACAACATTTCGGCCTTTCAGTATCTGTCTATATTTCTGAAATGAGGTATTATGTACACTATTTACATTATTCGGACTATTGTCCTCATCTTTGTCGCCATATTTATTACAACATTTCGGCCTTTCAGTATCTGTCTATATTTCTGAAATGAGGTATTATGTACACTATTTACATTATTCGGACTATTGTCCTCATCTTTGTTGCCATATTTATTACAACATTTCGGCCTTTCAGTATCTGTCTATATTTCTGAAATGAGGTATTATGTACACTATTTACATTATTCGGACTATTGTCCTCATCTTTGTTGCCATATTTATTACAACATTTCGGCCTTTCAGTATCTGTCTATATTTCTGAAATGAGGTATTATGTACACTATTTACATTATTCGGACTATTGTCCTCATCTTTGTCGCCATATTTATTACAACATTTCGGCCTTTCAGTATCTGTCTATATTTCTGAAATGATGTATTATGTACACTATTTACATTATTCCGACTATTGTCCTCATCTTTGTGGCCATATTTATTACAACATTTCGGCCTTTCAGTATCTGTCTATATTTCTGAAATGAGGTATTATGTACACTATTTACATTATTCGGACTATTGTCCTCATCTTTGTCGCCATATTTATTACAACATTTCGGCCTTTCGGTATCTGTCTATATTTCTGAAATGAGGTATTATGTACACTATTTACATTATTCGGACTATTGTCCTCATCTTTGTTGCCATATTTATTACAACATTTCGGCCTTTCAGTATCTGTCTATATTTCTGAAATGAGGTATTATGTACACTATTTACATTATTCGGAATATTGTCCTGATTTTTGTCGCCATATTTATTACAACATTTCGGCCTTTCAGTATCTGTCTATATTTCTGAAATGAGGTATTATGTACACTATTTACATTATTCGGACTATTGTCCTCATCTTTGTTGCCATATTTATTACAAAATTTCGGCCTTTCAGTATCTGTCTATATTTCTGAAATGAGGTATTATATACACTATTTACATTATTCGGACTATTGTCCTCATCTTTGTTGATATATTTATTACAACATTTCGGCCTTTCAGTATCTGTCTATATTTCTGAAATGAGGTATTATGTACACTATTTACATTATTCGGACTATTGTCCTCAACTTTGTCGCCATATTTATTACAACATTTCGGCCTTTCAGTATCTGTCTATATTTCTGAAATGAGGTATTATGTACACTATTTACATTATTCGGATTATTGTCCTCATCTTTGTCGCCATATTTATTACAACATTTCGGCCTTTCAGTATTTGTCTATATTTCTGAAATGAGGTATTATGTACACTATTTACATTATTCGGATTATTGTCCTCATCTTTGTCGCCATATTTATTACAACATTTCGGCCTTTCAGTATCTGTCTATATTTCTGAAATGAGGTATTATTTACACTATTTACATTATTCGGACTGTTGTCCTCATCTTTGTCGCCATATTTATTACAACATTTCGGCCTTTCAATATCTGTCTATATTTCTGAAATAAGGTATTATGTACACTATTTACATTATTCGGACTATTGTCCTCATCTTTGTCGCCATATTTATTACAACATTTCGGCCTTTCAGTATCTGTCTATATTTCTGAAATGAGGTATTATGTACACTATTTACATTATTCGGACTATTGTCCTCATCTTTGTCGCCATATTTATTACAACATTTCGGCCTTACAGTATCTGTCTATATTTCTGAAATGAGGTATTATGTACACTATTTACATTATTCGGACTATTGTCCTCATCTTTGTTGCCATATTTATTACAACATTTCGGCCTTTCACTATCTGTCTATATTTCTGAAATGAGGTATTATGTACACTATTTACATTATTCGGACTATTGTCCTCATCTTTGTTGATATATTTATTACAACATTTCGGCCTTTCAGTATCTGTCTATATTTCTGAAATGAGGTATTATGTACACTATTTACATTATTCGGACTATTGTCCTCATCTTTGACGCCATATTTATTACAACATTTCGGCCTTTCAGTATCTGTCTATATTTCTGAAATGAGGTATTATGTACACTATTTACATTATTCGGACTATTGTCCTCATCTTTGTCGCCATATTTATTACAACATTTCGGCCTTTCGGTATCTGTCTATATTTCTGAAATGAGGTATTATGTACACTATTTACATTATTCGGACTATTGTCCTCATCTTTGTTGCCATATTTATTACAACATTTCGGCCTTTCAGTATCTGTCTATATTTCTGAAATGAGGTATTATGTACACTATTTACATTATTCGGAATATTGTCCTGATTTTTGTCGCCATATTTATTACAACATTTCGGCCTTTCAGTATCTGTCTATATTTCTGAAATGAGGTATTATGTACACTATTTACATTATTCGGACTATTGTCCTCATCTTTGTTGCCATATTTATTACAACATTTCGGCCTTTCAGTATCTGTCTATATTTCTGAAATGAGGTATTATATACACTATTTACATTATTCGGACTATTGTCCTCATCTTTGTTGATATATTTATTACAACATTTCGGCCTTTCAGTATCTGTCTATATTTCTGAAATGAGGTATTATGTACACTATTTACATTATTCGGACTATTGTCCTCAACTTTGTCGCCATATTTATTACAAAATTTCGGCCTTTCAGTATCTGTCTATATTTCTGAAATGAGGTATTATGTACACTATTTACATTATTCGGATTATTGTCCTCATCTTTGTCGCCATATTTATTACAACATTTCGGCCTTTCAGTATTTGTCTATATTTCTGAAATGAGGTATTATGTACACTATTTACATTATTCGGATTATTGTCCTCATCTTTGTCGCCATATTTATTACAACATTTCGGCCTTTCAGTATCTGTCTATATTTCTGAAATGAGGTATTATTTACACTATTTACATTATTCGGACTGTTGTCCTCATCTTTGTCGCCATATTTATTACAACATTTCGGCCTTTCAATATCTGTCTATATTTCTGAAATAAGGTATTATGTACACTATTTACATTATTCGGACTATTGTCCTCATCTTTGTCGCCATATTTATTACAACATTTCGGCCTTTCAGTATCTGTCTATATTTCTGAAATGAGGTATTATGTACACTATTTACATTATTCGGACTATTGTCCTCATCTTTGTCGCCATATTTATTACAACATTTCGGCCTTACAGTATCTGTCTATATTTCTGAAATGAGGTATTATGTACACTATTTACATTATTCGGACTATTGTCCTCATCTTTGTTGCCATATTTATTACAACATTTCGGCCTTTCACTATCTGTCTATATTTCTGAAATGAGGTATTATGTACACTATTTACATTATTCGGACTATTGTCCTCATCTTTGTTGATATATTTATTACAACATTTCGGCCTTTCAGTATCTGTCTATATTTCTGAAATGAGGTATTATGTACACTATTTACATTATTCGGACTATTGTCCTCATCTTTGACGCCATATTTATTACAACATTTCGGCCTTACAGTATCTGTCTATATTTCTGAAATGGGGTATTATGTACACTATTTACATTATTCGGACTATTGTCCTCATCTTTGTTGCCATATTTATTACAACATTTCGGCCTTTCAGTATCTGTCTATATTTCTGAAATGAGGTATTATGTACACTATTTACATTATTCGGACTATTGTCCTCATCTTTGTTGATATATTTATTACAACATTTCGGCCTTTCAGTATCTGTCTATATTTCTGAAATGAGGTATTATGTACACTATTTACATTATTCGGACTATTGTCCTCATCTTTGACGCCATATTTATTACAACATTTCGGCCTTTCAGTATCTGTCTATATTTCTGAAATGAGGTATTATGTACACTATTTACATTATTCGGATTATTGTCCTCATCTTTGTCGCCATATTTATTACAACATTTCGGCCTTTCAGTATTTGTCTATATTTCTGAAATGAGGTATTATGTACACTATTTACATTATTCGGATTATTGTCCTCATCTTTGTCGCCATATTTATTACAACATTTCGGCCTTTCAGTATCTGTCTATATTTCTGAAATGAGGTATTATTTACACTATTTACATTATTCGGACTGTTGTCCTCATCTTTGTCGCCATATTTATTACAACATTTCGGCCTTTCAGTATCTGTCTATATTTCTGAAATGAGGTATTATGTACACTATTTACATTATTTGGACTATTGTCCTCATCTTTGTTGCCATATTTATTACAACATTTCGGCCTTTCAGTATCTGTCTATATTTCTGAAATGAGGTATTATGTACACTATTTACATTATTCGGACTATTGTCCTCATCTTTGTTGATATATTTATTACAACATTTCGGCCTTTCAGTATCTGTCTATATTTCTGAAATGAGGTATTATGTACACTATTTACATTATTCGGACTATTGTCCTCATCTTTGACGCCATATTTATTACAACATTTCGGCCTTTCAGTATCTGTCTATATTTCTGAAATGAGGTATTATGTACACTATTTACATTATTCCGACTATTGTCCTCATCTTTGTTGCCATATTTATTACAACATTCCGGCCTTTCAGTATCTGTCTATATTTCTGAAATGAGGTATTATATACACTATTTACATTATTCGGACTATTGTCCTCATCTTTGTCGCCATATTTATTACAACATTTCGGCCTTTCGGTATCTGTCTATATTTCTGAAATGAGGTATTATGTACACTATTTACATTATTCGGACTATTGTCCTCATCTTTGTTGCCATATTTATTACAACATTTCGGCCTTTCAGTATCTGTCTATATTTCTGAAATGAGGTATTATGTACACTATTTACATTATTCGGAATATTGTCCTCATTTTTGTCGCCATATTTATTACAACATTTCGGCCTTTCAGTATCTGTCTATATTTCTGAAATGTGGTATTATGTACACTATTTACATTATTCGGACTATTGTCCTCATCTTTGTTGCCATATTTATTACAACGTTTCATTCATTACCCGGTTAAGGCCGTGGAGAGGGGGAATTAACAGGAGATAACTGATAACTGACATCCATTAAACATGGCACGTGGGACTAGAACAGTCTACCGCAGTGAGCCAAATAAAGGGTTCAGTTCGACATTCCAACCACTTGAAGAAGGCCGGGGCGTACAACGGCCGAAAGTTTGTAATAAATATAGCAACAAACATGAGGACAATAGTCCTAATAATGTAAATAGTGTACATAATAAATCATCTCAGAAATATAGACACGCACACTTATCTGTTGCAATGAACCTATTTTATAAGTGGTCACATGAAAATTTTAGCCAGTAGCAGAAGTAATTGGCTTGAAGTATTAACAAATGTTCTCAGCATGCTTTCGGTCGATTTTAGTAATTATGGAAAGGTTTGTAAATACAAGGCAAGCCGTTTCTCACTAACCGAACGAATTCTGTTACAACGAACCCGTCAATAAATGAATTGCCGTTAAAGGCAGATGTTCCTAACTGCTCGTGTAATGAGTTTGGATCAACTATGATCTGTTTTCTTTTATATGTGTTGTAATACTGACTTTGTTCATAACAGCCGAAAATTAGGAAAGCTGTAGTTAGAGAGAGTATCGCCAGAACAGAAGACAAGGTAGAAATATAGAAGAAATATATTAAATACTCATACATAGAACGGAAAACTTGAGTAAATCCACTACTGCTCAAATCCTACTCTAATGTGGCTACTTGCCATATTTATAAGTAGGAACAGTCCATTGTCAAAATAGTAGATAAGTGCAGGAAGTATGCTGATTCCTACTCTACAGCAATATAGCACGTCCCTTCAGGACATCGGGGATCATAGCTTTCCAAAACTTCCTATTATTCCTGGCCCCTAGCATTTTTCTCCCTTTGAACGTTCCGCAATCCATTCGCACAAACTCGATACGTATGCGATTTGCTGTCTTATATGTTATAATTTCTAAGCCTTCATTATATGCCCTAGGATTTTCAGCTGCCTTTTCCTGATTTCGAGTATAAGTGTTCCTTCTGTTAACATTTGCTTTAAAACTTCCTTGTTGCTTACTCGCTCCGCTCATGGAATTTTCAGTGTATTCCTATTGAACTGCAAATCTGTTATCTCCAGTTTTCTGCTCATTCATGGGGAGATTGTCCATCATCATCATCATCATCATCCATTTGACTTTTGAAACCGTAGGGGCTATCCGAATGCAGAAGCCACACTGAATCTCCTCCACAACGGTCTATCAACTGCGGCCATCAGCAGTCCAAGCATAGCGTTCACTGCCATATAAGAGGATGGATATCACATATCAATCCAACACCCTTCTCTTCGTTTCTAGGTTTAGAAAACCTTAATGTCGCTTTTGAGAGAATTTCTTTGGTAACAAAGAAAAAGAATACTGAGCTGTTACGTGACATCTGTTCTTCTTTACGGCAGCGAATGTTGGACGATTTCCTCAAAGATGAAGAAAAGACTCGAGGTGACGGAGATGTGGTTCTACAGAAGGATGCTAAAGATATGGACCGAGCATGTGAGCAAGGATGAAGTTTTAGAGATGATGCAAACAAGGAGGAAGCTTATACTTAACATCAAAAAGAGGCAGCTGAAGTTTCTGGGACAAATAATGAGGGTTTGGAGAATTTGATACTCACGGGTCGAATAGAGGGAAAGAGAGACAAAGGAGAACAGCTTGAGCAGGTGGATGACAGAACGTGGTCTGGGGGAGGTAGCAGAGGGAAGCAACATGCGGAGAGCTGCAAGGAGTAGAGTGTGGCAGAGAGCTATGATCGTCCACGTCCTGAAAGGGCATGAAATATCCTGTCAAAAAGAAAGAATGTCCCTTTTGCACCATTTGTAACATTTCTAATTTATTTCTAAATGTTTATGCAATAGAGTCGTGTATTGAACAGTAAACGTAAAAAACAATTTCTAAAATCAGCTCGAGATTCTGTAAATTACTTCGATAGATAGATAGATAATGAAGAACTGAGATAGATAGATAGATAGATAGATAGATAATGAAGAACTGAGATAGATAGATAGATAGATAGATAGATAGATAGATAGATAATGAAGAACTGAGATAGATAGATAGATAGATAGATAGATAGATAGATAGATAGATAGATAGATAGATAGATGTATTTCTTTTCCACTATTTGACCTCTCGAAATTTTAACAAATATTTTCTTTTTGAAACAATTCCTTCCTGTCCTTCGATGACGAATTCTCAATTTGCTAAATCTCTTAAGAAATAAAATTGTTCATAATATATATATATATGGAGAGATAGAGAGAAACTGATAGATATGGAGAGACTATTATAGATAGATATGAAGAGATTGACATAGATATGAAGAGATTGAGATAGATATATATGAAGAGACTTAGATAGATAGATAGATAGATAGATAGATAGATAGATAGATATGAAGAGACTGGGATAGATAGATAGATAGATAGATAGATAGATAGATAGATAGATAGATAGATAGATAGATAGATAGATAGATAGACTAGTTGACCTCTCGAAATTTAAAAAAAATATTTTTTGAAACAATTATTTCCTCTCCCTCCATGATGAATTTTCAATTTGTTAAATCTCTTAAGAAATAAAATTGTCCATCTTAGCGATAAAAAAGTTTGCATCATAATTTTTAAAAGGGATAGCGTCGATGTTTTCCACTTCTCTCCTGGGTCACCGAAGAGTTGGCAAAACTCGCAAAATTTAGTCATTTATTAAACAAGTTTATTTGTGAAATGAAGACGAAACTGTTGCAGATTTCACTTCCTTTGATGCTGCAACAAAAGGAAAGGGAAACAAAACGAAGAAATAAAAATCTGCTAAAAACTTTTTAACACGTTCGCTTTTAATATAACAATGGAAACTGAAAACCTAATGACAATAAAAAGAGAGTAACAGTTCGAAAGTAGTTCAAAATAGATATGAATGGGCAGGAAAGGGTATCTACAAGGAACTGTTCAAACGACTAGAATTTTACCATTAACACTAACGATATATGTATAAATCAGAAGCTGGCCTAAAGGATAGAAAATAATAAAATTGACAGAAATTCCCATCATTAATGGATGACTTGGAACAGTTCTGTTTGAAATAAATGAAGCGAAAACATGCCTGATAATGGATGGCAGTCTCTAGGTATACCTGTTAGATAAATTGAAAGAAATGAACAAAATAAAAAATGATAGATAGATAGATAGATAGATAGATAGATAGATAGATAGATAGATAGATAGATAGATAGATAGATAGATAGAATATGAAAGAGTGAAATGGATAGATATGAACAGACTGAAAGGGATAGATAGATAGATAGATAGATAGATAGATAGATAGATAGATAGATAGATAGATAGATATGATTAGGCTGAGATAGATAGATAGATAGATAGATAGATAGATAGATAGATAGATAGATAGATAGATAGAATATGAAAGACTGAAATGGATAGATATGAACAGACTGAAAGAGATAGATAGATAGATAGATAGATAGATAGATAGATAGATAGATAGATAGATAGATAGATAGAATATGAAAGACTGAAATGGATAGATATGAACAGACTGAAAGGGATAGATAGATAGATAGATAGATAGATAGATAGATAGATAGATAGATATGATTAGGCTGAGATAGATAGATAGATAGATAGATAGATAGATAGATAGATAGATAGATAGATAGATAGATAGATAGAATATGAAAGACTGAAATGGATAGATATGAACAGACTGAAAGGGATAGATAGATAGATAGATAGATAGATAGATAGATAGATAGATAGATAGATAGATAGATAGATAGATGTATTTCTGTTCCACTATTCCTCTCGAAATTTTATCAAATATTTTCTTTTTGAAATAAAAATCTGACAAAACTTTTTAACACGTTTGCTTTTAATTTAACAACGAAAACTGAAAACCTAATGACAATAAAAAGAGTCAGTCAGTTATGTACCATGCGTGATACACGCATAGGTGATCACGTATCTTTCGATACATGACTGACGAGTCAAATTTTTCCCGCAGTAGGTTGCTATTTCTTTCTGCGGTAGACCAGTTGCTCTCCAAGGCTATAGAACTCAGTCTGACCTGCTATTTACCCATAGCTAGGCGCAGAAGAGGATTCATACCTTTTTCAAGGTTATTAGCAAGTGAATGTAATGCCCCCTCCAGACATACACGTTTCCTCCATCCAGTACACGTTTCCTCCATCCAGTACACGTTTCTAGTTATTATCCATATCATTCATTCATTTTGATTCATTTTGAAGAAAGTGAAAACACTCACAATCAAAGTTTTGTACAACATAAAATACCTACTGATTTTTTTATTTTATGAGATTTTATAACTGATCATAAGTCCGACGTAATTAAACTGGTAAGTCGCTAAGAAAGGAGTAATTGTAATTAGTAAAAATTTCAGTAATTTTATTACAAATATCTCGGTTGCTTTTTTAGTCAATTTAAACCCGACAGTATTAAAGCACAACTTATTTAAAATAGAAAAAATTTGAAAAATCTTTACTTTCTTATTATTAATTAGCGCAACATTTACTTTTTAAAACAGACGAATTTACATATTTTTTTAACATTTCCTGGACTTAATAAATAATTTTCTTGATATTTATCAATGTGTTGACAAATCTCTCATCAACAGACTAATAGGGAGTTGGTCCGTTAAAGCTGACTGTCCGTATATGGGTAGGGGTTATTTTTGAGTTATAGAATCACTATAGTAACTGCCTGTAGTTATGATCATAATGTAAATACTATAAACATGTATATATCGCATAAATAAATATATACTTAATATAGATAAATTAATGAAAATAACAAAAATAATAGATTTCTCACGACTTCCTCACTCACGGGCTAATGTATCGTACATTCCGTCTTTGTTAACAATTGAAAGGCCCGCCAACACTGCCAAGCGGTAAACTTTGAAAACTAATACGACTCGTTCCACTAAGCCCGCATATTTTGAAATATATCGCTGACGATTTAGAAGTTTGTCTTTTTTTTTTTTTTTTTGTTTTTTTCTTTTTTTTCCTGTAGATATTTTTTTATTTTGCCTGCAGATTTTGTCTTTTGCATCCGAAGTCCGTTGATGGGGATGGGATCTGTAGATGAGAGGTTTGTCTGTATTTTTTATTCAAATTCATTTACAATGTCAAAGAAATTCGATAACATTTAAAAACAGAATTATCACCTAAAAAACGAAATATAAACTAAAAACAAAATTGCCAGTTAAAATGAATATTAACGGAAAATCGAATTATTTGTTAAAAATTGAATTACCTGATAAAAAATAAAATTATCAGATAAAAAACAAATTATCACCTAAAAGATCAAATTATCTGCTCCAAATGCAAATTGCAACTAAAAAAATTCAACTAAAAATAAAATTATCAGCTAAAAAGAGAAATATCAACTAAAAACAGAATTACTATCTAAAAATTAAATCATCTGCTAAAAACCAATAATCTATTAAAAATCGAATTAGCAGCTAAAAATCAAATCATCAGCTAAAAACCGAATTATCATTTAATTAATCATGATTAATTCAAATGCAATTATCAGCAAAATTATATGAGTATTAACAAAAATGAAATTTTCAGCTAAAAATCGAGATATCAAATTATAAAAAAATACTAGGTAACAGTGAAATTATCAGCTAAAAGTTGAATTATTGGTTAAAATTCAAATTATTGGTTAAAAATCAAATTATTGGTTAAAAATCAAATTCCTACTTTAAAAAATCGAGTTATTTGCTACAAAATTCAATTTTACCAGCAAAAAATAGAATTATCAACGAATAATAATAACTCAAATAACAGACATTTCTTTTAATTTCACAATGTTTCTGCGACAATTCCACAAAGAAATTTCCGTGACTTTTTCCAGAAAATTCCCATCGTATTTCCAGCAACGAGTCTTTTATATAACAAATCGAAAATTCCGTAACAATTTCGGCAACGAGTTTTCCACAGTTTATTTAGCAAATATTTTTCCACGATGAATTTTCTCCAAAATCCTTCGCGTTAGATTTTCCATCACATTTTTCGTGACGAATTCTCCACGACATTTACCGATTTTCAGTTACGAATTTTCCACAGATTTTTCCGATACGAATTTTCCTCAAAAGTTTCTGTAATTTTCCACTCCATTTTTTTAGGCATTTACCCCAAGCAAGGCTGGGATGTCACTAGCACACAAGGGGTTACAGAGAGTGAGAGTAAGAGGAGTGTTTGGGGAAAGGATAAAGAGAAGGACGCGTATCAAGATCAAGCTATCAGATGTCGATTAACATTACATTTGAATATTTGAAGATTATAGCTCTCAGGGCAGCAAGTAAGAGGAAGGGAGTTTCACTGTCGGGAAGTGCGAGAGAAGAAGCTGTTGGAGTAGAAGAGGTGGTTACATTTAACTGTTTTACCGGCGAATTTTCAGCGTCCATTTCTCACTACGAATTTTCCACATTATTCTCGAGGAATTATCCAGAAAATATTTCTCGGCGATTTTCGCAGATTTTGTATGAGGAATTTTTAGATTATTTTTCGTAACGGATTAATCCTACAGCTGTTCCGATGCGGAATTTTCTGTAGAAGATCACATCTCTCCACAATTTCCTTTCATTTATGAGTTGTTAGGACCTCTTGGGAAAGCGACTTCCTCTTGATTCTTAACGAATTCTCATAAAACTCAGTTTTCCATTCCATAGAATAGCTGCCATTCAAGGCTTATGAACCCAGCTGCATGTAACCCTTTGCTTAGAGGAGAAAAGATAAATTTATGCCTTTCCAAAGGGCGTTTTTGTAAAAGTAGTACAACTGACTAGATTGGAGTTCGAACACTGATCGCCGTTACACTACTTGCTATTGCGCGTATTACTCACCGTTATCATTAATATAATTACAATTCCTTCTGTTCATTCTTTCAAATAAAGTCATTTGTCTATTGTTCCTGTTACTGTTCTTTTTTCTTCCCTGATGCCAGTCGTATGCATTCGACAAATAAGTAGTTTGGTCGGAACATATTTGCAAAAGCTATTCTCAGAGAAGACAAAAGAAATCTATTTCTTTACAAAAAGATTCCTTCCTTTCAAAGTCGCTATTATTTTAGTGTCGCTTCCTCGACTGGTAATGGCAATTTACTTACCAACGTGTCTCTTTCAATCGAATAATATCATCTCTAATTTCTCTCTCTCTCCATGCCAATATGGATCTGCCTACGTATATTCGGATTTCAGTATTCACTGAATTATTAAAACCCATATTTTTATATCACTAAGCTTCTTTTTTTCTTTTTTTTTTTTTTTTTCATCATTTCGCTTCAAGCAAGGTAATAAAGCTACTAAGACACGTGGGTTTACTGAATATTAAAGAACGTAGGAAAAACACTATTGAAGACAGAGACAAAAATTAGAGAGCAAGAATTAAAACGACATGATATAACAATTGACACTGAATTTAAATTAAAAATTTAAAAAAACAAGAAGCCGGAAGAGAGTTCTACAAGCGTGAATAGTGATAGAAGAAACTGTTAACATAGAACTCACGGTTACATCTCGCCATTTTAACCGTAACAGGATGAGACCTTGATGCTAGTACTAGGCTTAAATTCATAAAATCTAAGTACCAAAGATGAAAGTTCACCAAAGCAATTACCATGAATGTATTTATAAAAAAAAAAGACACAAGGAACTACGCTACAACTATGGGAAATCTTAGTTTAGTTCTGGCACAAGGATATAATTATAAGTCCCCAGTGATGATTGGATTCCACAGTGATCGCCAACTATACTAGCTCACTAAGAATTACTCTGTAATCTATCACAATTGATTATATAACCTTCTTTTTTATCTTCTTGTTCTTCCTTATACAGAGCTCTTTCAGAACATGGTTGATTATGACTCTCCACTATTTCCTATTCTTTACGTCTAAAAGACGTTTTTTATCCTATTATAAATCCAATTCCATAATATACCATCCATTCGCACAAAGTAGGTTATAAATGTTTCCTTTCTGCACCTCTTGCCTTCAATATGTCCTGTGAGTGTTAAATACTCCAAGCCCTCTTTCCTCATTATACGTCACAAAAATAACTGTCTCTTTCTGATTCTAAGTATACCCTTTGTTCCCATCTTTTAAACTTTCTAGTTAGTCACATGCTACGTCCATCAGCCTTATGTCGAAATATACTTTTATTGCATCGTTTCCTCTAAATCAGTGAGGATATTTTCCGGCATACAGGACCTAATTTACCACATCTGAAACAAGGATTTATTCTCTTTTTTATATATTTGTCCTTTGCTTGTACCAAATGCACATTCTTTTTTTTTCTGAATTTCTTCAGTATGGTATTTCCGATAATTTCAGATACAGCAATCGTCCATTATTTCTTGCAGTGTAATATTTCTGTTTTCTTCCATTTTCGTTAAACTTTTCGCTCGTATTTCAGCATCTTTTTAGCTGTTAGACCTTGAACGAAAATTAACGCTTTCAACATATCCGGAATCATTTCCTTTATTCTAATCTTTTGACATTCTTTATTGAAAATACTAACATACGTGACAAAATCTTTGTCCTCTTTTTTGGTTAGATTCATGCAACTCCAACGAACATTAAACAGAGAACTCTTGCCACTAAAGATTTTCGTCAGAATGTCTACAGAGTTTTCAAACCTGATTTCACCTTCTTTTTTTTTTGTTTTCTTTTCAGTAATATGTAGTTGCAGTATTTTTCATACTCTATCGTAGCTATTTTTCTCAGCATAAATCTCTCATCCTCCCAGCCGCTACATTTTTGACTGAATATTTGTTCATATCTACGAAAATACACAGAAAAAGTCAATCCCTCATCAGATTTGTGTACAAATTCTGATAGGATGTTTTGGATAGCGTCTGGCGTAAGAGACGTTGAAAATCTTTTTTGTTTTCTCCAGAATTATATCCAACAACTCCTGTTGCTGTTCTTGTTTTTGTTGCTGTTTCTGTTGATGTTGTTGAATTTCAACTATCGAAGCCAAAATTTGCTCCATATTCGCAAGAATATACTTTTTTCTTTCCTACAACCAAGAGAAACATTTTTTTTACACAAGAATTTTTTAATCTAGCGTGCTTAAAATTATTGCCCTTACCCGTATCCTTGTTCTATAAAGCAACAAGTATTTATCCGTACTTGTTCACTCAGTATGAATTTCAAAAATCATTGTAACTCCAGTTACAATTCGTATGAGCTCCTGAATCCTCGTTACTGTTAATAAGTTGCAAGAGTTCCTAATCCTTGTCACAACAGTTATAAATAGCCTGAGTTTCGAATCCCACATCGCTAGTGTTATAATACGCTTCGTAGGGCTTATAATATAAGTAATGCTTGGAAAATTGCCGTGGTGCCTCTATTATTTAGTCTGAAGACTGACTCCAAAAGGCTTCTTATTCTTCTTACCGCTTACCTGTAGGTCTTTATTTATAGTTATGGCCAAGACAGTATAGTCACCGGGTGTGTACTATTTACTCACAACAGATAGATATCGACAGAATGACAGATATGAACAAAATCAAATAGATAGATAAATAGATAGATAAATAGATAGATAGATAGATTTCCTTTCGCCGCTGCCTACACCCGGTTGTGTAACCATATTTAGTGGTCTTTTCCTCGAGTTCTAACTCTGCGCTGGTCAATGCTGACGCTGTTCCAAGCTGGTTGTTAGTCGCTAGCCGCTTCGATCCACACTAAATCTGCCCAAGTTGTGTTCTTGAACTCAGAGCAGAGGAAGATAAAAGGTCATAGTAATCGCAGTGCTTGATTAAGCCGTAGCCGGTGCTATATTAGTAGGTAAAAAATATCTTCATGACAACAAATAAAACGAGAGATTCATGAGATCAATCTTAAATTGGTTTATATCACTCTTCGTACAACAAAAATAACCCTTCCCGCATCAATCACTATAGGGACACTAGGCCTCGTCTAAAAGTCTGGAAGAGTTAGGTTCAAAGTTCTTTAGAATCAGGAAATGTGGTGGCAGCTAACGTGAATTCCAGAAGCACTCGATGAGGGTTCCCAGCCCTAAGTCTCTAAGCTTCCAAAGTCCCCTGCATATATGCACTTCGGCCCAAAACTGTCGTGGGGGCGAAAGGTTCTGGGAATACGGTGATTCCCCAATTATCACATTAATCCCAAAATTTGGACAATCGTCCACTCTTATTGTGAGTAATCACAGGTATTGCTTCTCCCCTAACTCCAACCTGCTTCACTTCATATCTCGCACCATCACTTCACACAGGCGGCGCTAAATTCTGTCTCTTCCGCGTTCCTCTAATTCTGCCGACATTTCAGGGCTGGTATAACTGTCGTAGTGACAAATCTAATTTTTAAAGTGCGTAATCGAAAGGATGTAGATTATTCTCATCCTTAATTTTAATTCTCTAACTCCCTTGCCTATCATTGCCTTCTGTCCAGCGAGAACATAAATCAGATTACTGCTTTCTCATTAAACCTTCCAAGCAAGAGATGAAATTATTTCCCAATTTGTTTTTCTCAAGGAAAATATGCTTGTTTACCTAAATTCTCAGCAAAGAGAGGAGCTGTTCTCCATGCGTGGGACAATAGCTATCTCAGTGAAAACACAAACCAGACCACCTTCCTGCCACGACAGGATCGATTTTCATATTCAGCGGGTTCATTCTATGTTTTCATTTCTCGATCCGTTTTCGCCAACGAAAATATAGTTCCCATCTGTCTCTCTTCTCGGTAATGATTATAATTTCTCAAAAAAGAGATAAAATGTTTTATCTGCATGCCAGATTTTCGAGAGATAAAACAAAACTAAACTCTTTGTGTATCGTTCCAATTCGTAGGAGTGGAAACAATCCAGGTGGCCCTATTTTCACTTCCACGTTACCAGATAAAATATCTTCTATTCTCCCCTCTCTCTCTCTCTATATATATATATATATATATATATATATATATTCCAGTATATATTTTATTTTAGGCTTAAGACTTTTTCTGCTAAGAATTAACATTTAACTACCTGACATAGATATTAACAGAATGAGATAGATAGATAGATAGATAGATAGATAGATAGATAGATAGATAGATAGATAGATAATGAACAGACTGACATAGATAGATAGATAGATAGATAGATAATGAACAGACTGACATAGATAGATAGATAGATAGATAGATAGATAGATAGATAATGAACAGACTGACATAGATAGATAGATAGATAGATAGATAGATAGATAGATAGATAGATAGATAGATAGATAGATAGACTGACATAGATAGATAGATAGATAGATAGACAGACAGACAGACAGACATAGATAGATTGTTTGGCTTGCTTTGGTTAGGTTTGGTTTATGTCATATCAACCTCAATGTGTTATTTAATGCCGACAAAATTTTTGTTGCTGGTAATATTTTTTTCCTTCACAAATCTATTTTTGGTAATATTTTTTCTTCAAAAATGTATTGCTAGCAATAATTTTTTAACAAAAAGTATTTCTGGTATTAAAATCTATTTTTACACTTTCATAGTGTTTTGACCCCAGTTTGGGGTTAACAATTTGCCCATAGCTGGGACCCTAACTGGTGCTATCACCTCGGGTCAGGGTGAACCTGGGAACACCGGCAATTAAGAGATAGTTCCACGCTCCTCAAAACCTCCTGATCAGAGGCCTTGCTGTTGGACATAGTTTATCGTCTTACCCAGGACGAAGATAGATAGAAATACAGACAAACAGACAGACTGACATAGATTGATATGAACAGATAGATAGATAGATAGATAGATAGATAGATAGATCATGACTATTTCTCGCTCATAGACTCTCTTCCGGCTTCTTGCTTTCGCCAATTACCATCTTCAAAACTTAATTGCAACATCAATCATCATGTTTCGTCTCTTTGAAATCTATTCTTTTATTGCCCTCCTCTTTTTTCTTTCACTCTCAGTGACCCCTTGTATCTTAATGGCTTTTATCACCTTTCTCGTAGTGAAATTATTAAAAATTAAAAAGGAATATCATATTAAATACTCGCAATATTTTTCTCTATTCCTTTTAATGCGTACTTTGAGAAGAAAATATTCACGTACTCAACTGTGTAGTTCGAAATATTATTTTGAAATAAATAATGTTTGTTACCTTTTTATATGGTACTTAACCGGACGAAAGATTATATTTTGATGAAACAGGACAACACAAACTCCGGTTTGTTCTTCACAAAAAGCTAAAGATTGCCTATTTTCTTTTTTATATGATTAGTTCAGATGCATTTGTTTTGTGTTGTGATCAATAAAAAGAATGAGAGATATCGAAAATACTTCGTCTAATGTCTTCTTTATAATCATGTCCGTTATTATCCGTCTGCAAAATGAGAATCCTACTTCCTATTTTGCGATGCAGAAATAGACATCCTTTATTTTATTTTGCTAAAGATTTATGATAGGTTAATTGGAAAATAATGTCAGATTTTAGAAAAAGACCTTTAATTATATTCTGATATATTATTAAGATAAGAGTAGATAGGTTCATCAATAGGAATAAGTTCGCCTATCGTTCCGTTCAAACTCATCTCGGTTTTTCGAGCAGAAGTAGAGGTTTATCCCTTGTTTCCTGTTTAAGATTAGGTTTCCTTTTCCTTCTAAATTCTTTTCCTTCTAAATTCTTTTCCTTCTCTTTCACTTATAGTTGTGCCTTAGTTGTGCGTTTGCCTTGTTTGGGTTGAACTGATGAAAAAACAAGTTTCACAAACTTATACAGGATGAGGCAAAAGTCGTACACCATAGGAGTTAATAGATCGGTCGAAAAGGTCCTGTTAAGTGGCCACCGAGGTCACCAGACCTGACACCCTTGTATTTATTTCTATACGGTCATTTGAAATCAGTTGTTTATCAGATGCGCCCAAGAAATGTTGAGGGCTTTAAAGAATGAATTAAATATAAATGCAGTAAAATGACAGAGAAATTGACATGTTAATGAATCATGCAGCCACAGAATTGAAATGTGTTTTGAAGAAGAAGGAGGACATTTTGAAAATCACATATAACAATTAAATAAGTCATAAGTAAAATTTTCATGTGTAATTAAACTAAAAAACACCTTTAAAAAACCGGTGGGGAGACAGAGTAAATACCTACCAAATAAATTATCTCTACGGTGTGCGAGTTTTGCTCCACCCTCCATTATTCATTCTTAATGATTAAAATGTCGTCTTTGTAAATTATATATAAATCTCTTTCAGAATTTAAATTAAAGCATTTTATATCCCTCATCTTGAACACGAAAAAAGAAGAGAGGTGTTTACATCATTTGCATTTCAACTTTGGTCATAATTCTTCTCAAACTGCTGCCAATATTATCAGAGCATGCTGTGAATTAACAACTTATCGATCCGGTGCTGGTTTCTGAAGTTCCGCAGTAGGGATACGAGTCTTTATGATCAAGTTAGTAGAGGACGTTCATCTGCAATTGAAAATCAACACCTGAAAACAGTAATCGAACAAAGCCCACATCAAAATGTCAGAGAAAATATCTCCGATAGTAGGTGTCAGCATTTCAAAAATATCGGACCATCTCAAGAGAACTGGCATGGTGAAGAAACACGATAAATTGGTTCCACATAAACTCAGGAAAAGTCAAAGAGTTCGCCATGTATATTTGAATTCGATGAAGAAAAATAAATTCTATTTATTACTGAATCATTTCCGAAAAATTCTACAAAATCTTAGAACTATTTGATGCTTCCTCCCATTTCAGAGCTATTTTTAGAACTTCATTGTTTTCTTGTTTTCATTTCGGATTTTATAAATAGCGGTAGAGTAATGTTTACCTGCTTGGATTGAGGAATCGGAGATCCGAGTTCGAATTCCAGTCAAGTTTATTGCATTCATTAATACCCTTCGAAAAGGTATAAATCCATCTCTTTTCCACTCAACTATTGGTAAAATAGCAGGACAGAATTTGGGTGGCAAGCAGTCCAGGAGAAGGAAAACTCTTAATTCAAACCACCTGCTAGATTGTAGGTCCTGCCTCTTTAGGCAAAGACTAGAAGGAAGTAACTTCAAAAACAAAAAAAGATAATGGAGTGTTTCCCGTTGACGTCACCACGTTTTGGAATTCAAAGATTTCCTTTTCCCAGAGTGATTGCTATCCAAGGCTAGAGAAACCAATCTATCTTCATATTTGCTGAGTGGAGAAGAAATTGTGTCAAAACAAGCGCAATGGACTAGCCTTAAATTTGAACTCCGTTCGACGATTCCAAGGTCCACGCCGTAACCACTACACTACCAGTATATCTATTACCTATTATTGCCTCTTATTTTGCCTTTATTCGATACAGTTTGATATCTCTCACCTCCTTCTTCTCTCTCTCTCTCTCTCTCTCTCTCTCTCTCTCTCTCTCTCTCTCTCTCTCGATAGATAGATAGATAGATAGATAGATAGATAGATAGATAGATAGATAGATAGATAGGAACAGAATGAGATAGATAGATAGATAGATAGATAGGAACAGAATGAGATAGATAGATAGATAGATAGATAGATAGATAGATAGACATAGGGAGAGAGAAAACAGATAGACAGACATAGATAGATAGATAGATAGATAGATAGATAGATAGATATGAACAGAATGTGTTTGCACTCTCTCCCCTCTCTCCTTATCTCTATACAGCTCTCTCTCTCTCTCTCTTTCGATAGATAGATAGATAGATATGAACAGAATGTGTTTTCACTCTCTCCCTATCTCTATACATCTCTGTCTCTCTCTGTCTGTCTGTCTCTCTCTCTACATATATATATATATATATATATATATATATATATATATATATATATATGAAAGTGAACACTGAAGTCAGCACTCAGAGGCGACAGGCTGTTTCATACTAGACGCAATCGTCAGGCCGATCTATAGATAGATAGATAGATAGATAGATAGATAGATAGATAGATATTTGGGCATCAACTTTAAGACAAAGAAAATTTATTTATTTTTTATTTAGCCTTTTATTTTTTATATGTGCCTTCGCTTAGGTTGAAGGTAACATCTAGAAAATCTACTTCGTTTAGGTTAGTTTTTATATCTATGTCGAATCCGTTATTTTTGAAAATCTTTATTATCGCTTTTCTAGTTTTGTGTGTGTTTTGTTTGTTACTATTTCTTAAGATTATAAGACCGTCGTCCCTGTAGAGTCCTATGTCATTTTCCTTAGTTCGTGTAGTAAGTAAATACCTATGATTTCACATGTCGATTTCGTTTGCTTCTATTATTATTTGTTCCTGAACGAAGTTGATGGCCCTATCTAGTATGCGTTCTGTTATGGATGGGTAAAATTCTTTTATGTCTAATTATAGGACTTGGCAATTTTGATTGTTATATATATATATATATATATATATATATATATATATATATATAATTTATATTATAATTTTGTTATATATATATATATATATATATATAGTTTATATTATAATTTTGTTATATATATATATATATATATATATATAGTTTATATTATAATTTTGTTATATATATATATATATATACTGTTTATATTATAATTTTGTTATATATATATATATATATACATATATATTGTTTATATTATAATTTTGTTATATATATATATACATATATATATATATATATATATGTGTGTGTGTGTGTGTGTGTGTATATATAGGGTATGATGGACATATTGTCCTCTAAATTACGCAAAAATGAAAATAACACTAATATTGCATTTTAACAGACAACTTAGGAATCTCCTGCAACTATTCTAAACGGTTTCCTTGTTTAAGTTGGTCAATGCTGCCATAATCCTTGCCTTCAGTTCATCTTTGATGGTATAAGAAGTTTTATTTGTCTCTCGCTCAACTACGCCCCGCACATGATAATCAAGGGGATTGCAGTCTGGGGAGTTAGATGGCCAAATGTAAATGGTGATTTGTTTTCAGAAATTATCTGACAGCCCTAACTGGATTCTCCTGCTTGTGTGGCATGATGGATAGTGCTGTTGCTAGACATAGGATCTTTCATCAGCCATCTTCTTGATTCAAGGCAGCACTACCTCTTCAAGGCAATTGATGTAGGCCTCTGTGTTGAATCTAAGGCCCTGTGGAAAGGGGCATAACGTCGCCATCACTAGTGATCACTCCAAACACCTTTGTAATCACCATTAGGCTCATCCAACTCTTTTCCAATCCTCTGCACTGTCCTCAAATTTACACCCAAACAATTTGAAATGTTCGTAGTGGAGCTTCCGGTGCGAATGCCAAGTAGTACAGTATGCCGTTTCCAAAACTCTTTTTCGCACAGATGGTGCCCAAATGACCCTATTATACTGTGCAGTCAACAAAATTAAAAACAAACAACGCTCTTACGCGAAATTGAAGATATAAAATGGCGAGAATTTACCCATCGCACTCTCTCTCTCTGTCTCTCTCTCTCTGTCTGTCTCTCTCTCTCTCTCTGTGCGTGTGCGTTTATATATATATATATATATATATATATATATATATATATATTTCCAGATATGAGGAATCATCTTGTATCCAAATTTTAAAATATCAATGTAGGTTATAACTTTCCTATGTGCCTTTGTCATATATGCAACAGATGGTTTGTTTGTACTTCCTGTCACAGCTGCATGGAATGTTGTACATGCAGTTCTTGTTCATGTCTTATTTAAGAGGTAGTTTTACTTGCTCGAGCCGTCTGCATTGCTCTTCACAATGTAGGAATCAAAATAAACTTAACAAGAAAAATTAACTGAAAAACAGAAACCGGAAATGGAACTGAATAAATTCAGCTAATATTTCTTTGTCTTCTTTCCGGAAAGAAAAATTCTACTGACTTCTGATATAAAAGAGTAAGGGCACAAGGTCATGTATATGCACGACATAACAAGCTTAACACCGATTCCTTCTGAAAGCGTTAAGATTTCTTCCCGAAATCAATAGGAAAGGCCGGCACTCTCCTCTCCTCACTAGCATATTCTTATTTCACTGTCAGTTCCCCACTTTCATTCTCAATCAAATGAACACCATTTACTGAAAATGAGATAATATTTTCGAATAACAGAACAAAAGGTTACAATGGGTTTCGTTAAGTATCGACATTTACCAAGAAAAGATATGATAAAAAGTAAGTTAAATTAATTTAAATATTAGGGTTGTTTGGAAATTTTTGTTGTTAATCATTTCACCCGAAGCAAAAGAATAAAAGCTAGTATTAATATCCACCCTATAGAAGGCCCATGAGCTACTCAAGGTAGAGGGTTACTAAAGGGGATTACTGAGAGAGAAGTAATAGTGGAGGTGGGCACACTTTATGAGGATATTTGTGAAAGATAACTGCTAACCTGAGGCTTGAAGAGATTAAGATTGTAGTAGTCAGGAAAACATCTACTTGGTATTTTGTTCCACAAAGTAACAGCTCTTGGGAAGTAGTTATCCAAGTGGAAATTACTCCTTACTAATGCAATACGAAGGGAATGAAGATGGTTCACTTCAATGTACGGACGTAGTGGGTCTTCGTCGGGAGAGTTACAGTTAGGGAATTTAGTTCATCCGAAAAGTCTCCATGTAAATAGCGATAGAGTAGAGAGTAACTTGTAACATTTCGTCTGTGGGAAAAGGGATTGTAAGGTGGAAAACTATTCATCACTTACAAGGCCACATATAAGCTTTTGGATTCTATCAAGACATCCTTGTTAGTCATTTTAAGAAAGAAGGATGGGGTCTCCGCATTTGGGTTGACTAGGAAAATATGTGCAGACTCATATCCTACCCCCAATTTAGAATGGACTTTGAACTTCCTTGCGGGCATGAAAACATTCTCTAAAATTGATCTAAAGTCGGTATACCATCAAATACCTACTGACGAAGAATTTAAAGAATTCAAAACAATAATCACACCAATAGGTTTATTAAGATTGAAAAGAATGCCGTATGGAATTAAAACAGCAAGTGCGATTTTATTGGTAGCGATATAAAAAGAAATATACTATGCTACCAGGATCAGATTTGTGTTTCTGCTCTTAAGAACAAAGAATTAAAATGGAAAAACCAGTACGGTTTTTAATAAGTTAAAAAAAAGTGCTGGATTAACAAAAACAAATGTGTGCACAACACTAAAAAATATCATTTTGGGACATTCCATATTTAAGAAAGGCATATCTCCAGACCAATAGTTAATTGACAAAATATTAAAATTTAAATTAACGTAGAACAAAAAAGAATTGGAATCTTTCTTAGGATTTGTAAATTTCCACAGACGATATTTAGAGCGATACTCAGATTTGTCAAAACCTTTTGCTGCTTTAAGAAAAAAGAACGTGGAATTTACTTGAAGAAAAGAGCAATAAGTGGCATTTGAAAATTTAAGAGCTGTTCTGGCAACGAAGCCAATAGTAAAAATATTCGACCCTAGAAAGGAAAAAGTAGTAACAAATGACACGAGTAAACAGTCAATTTCGGGGACATTAGCTCAGGATGGCCATCCTATTATATATCGTTCGAGAAAATTGTCAAAAGCCTAATTGAACAAATCAAATGTTGTGAAAGAAACGTTGACTATAATATAGATGACAAACAGAGCTCGCCAGTTTATGATTGGAAAGAATTTTCTACTAATGTCAGATCATAAAACATTAGAATTCATATTTAATTCTATGAAGTAACGTCTTCTAGAATTTTAAGATGGGCCATAATGCTAATGGCGTTTGCCTTTGATAGCGAGTCCATGAAAGACAATAGCATTCTGCATGTAGACGCTATTTTGAGATTGAAGTTTATTACTTCTGAAAGCGAGAAAGAGGGGGAAAAAATTCGAAGATACTTTCTTATAAGGGATCGAAACTGATATTTTGTCGATAGACAAATTATCCGAGAACACGAAAAGAGATCCTATATTGAATAGTACATTGTTCAGGATAAAAAAAAATAATAACTGGTATAATTTCTCACGGGCAGAAAAGTGTTTTAAAGAGGTTAACCATAAGTTAACTGTAGAAAAGAGTGTAATTTGTAATGGAGACGTTGTGGTTCTGCCGTCAACTCAAAGGAACAAAATCATAAAAAAGTTTATGATAACGATTGCGCAATAGCGTCTACGCAAAGAAGATTATGGCTAGAGGCATGGTGTCCAGGCTATTCTACAGATGTAGAATGGCCTTGGGACCTTGGTACAGAGTACATATGGATCATGCCCAGGTTAATTATTAATAATACTGCTAGATTCGTATCCAGAATGACCAGAAGTGATGCAAGTCTCGAACAAAAGAAGTTAGACTGTGAAACAAGATTTAAGGATCATATTTTCAAGAAATTGAATTCCAAAAACGCTAGTATCTGACAGCACCTCAGAGTTCTTTGTCTAAGTATTATGCCAATGGCTGAACAAAATCAGATTCAAGCCATATAACTCCGCACCCCGTACCATTCACAATCAAACGGATTAGCAGATATAATGGTGCAAACTTTTAAAAACGGATTGAAAATATGTGTACAACAGAGAAGATAGAAACATTTCTTCCTAGATTGTTGCTAAGTTATAGTGCAATACCACATACAGGAAAATCAAAAAGCCTCATAGGTTGACAAATTAGAGCCTCATGAGCGTGTGCCATACTACCAACGAAAAATTATGGTTTAAAAAGAATAATGAAGATTCATAATTCAAAGTGGACATGATAATAGTAAGAAATGGAAATGTGATATTAGCGCCTACTGGACCAAGTTAGATTGCAAGACGAGGGCGATAAAGAAATGTATAGTGAGCCTAAAGTGAGGAAGATGGACGTGTCACGTCATGGATAGACAAACTAGACAGTGAAATCGAGAGTAATATAGACTCTAAAGATGAACAGTCGTTGGAGGAACACTCCTATGAAAAATAAAAAAAAGTCAAGATCTCCCATATCTTAGTGAGATGGAGGAAGATAGCGAGGAAACAAAATCTCTCAGAAAAACTACTAGGAAAAAAAGGGATGGCTACGGTTATTACCCATAAGGCAGTGGAATGTATACTACTTCCTGTGAATAGGTAACACGACACAACAAATTCACAATGCCACACCAAATAATTATCAAAGTTAAGATAATACTTCTGCTGAGTTGCGAGGAAAATACAACTGCAATTATAAAATATTAATAATAGCTCGCAGGACGTCATCTAATAATTATAGAATTCAAGATAATATTATTAGTGATGATCTCAGTTTCTGGGATAAAAAGCGACATAAATTAAGATTAAAGAAATATAAATGAGAAGAGAATATATATACAGTGTAACCCGGATATAAGAGACCCGGATATAAGATAAACTCGGATATAAAAGAGATTTTCTCTGGTCCCAAATTAGAGCCTGTGTTAATGTATATAAATTAGACCAAGCCCAGATATAAGAGAAACCCGGATATAAGAGACTTCGTCTCCGCTCCCGACAACTCTCTTATATCCGGATTACACTGTATTATTATTAGCGAGAAAGACCATGAAAGACCTTTGAAATATTTCGAGGTATGGTTAATGTTGTATCGGCACCTCGCTTGTGCCACATTTAAGCTATGCCTAGAAAATCAATGTTTACCATTTTTATACATCTGTTGCAAAAGGAAATACGAAAGTCTAAGACAGAATGACATCAGTTTTTACTTAAACCTCGTCATAAGCACTTTGTGACTTGCTTCGTTGCTTTATATTATTAGAAAATATAATCAATCACAAACTAAGATGAAAGGCAGCCGCCAACTTAATTGTTTTCTTATTTCAAAACGGTTCATTTGATTCAAAGGACAGTTTCTACTTGGTTTACTTCTTTATAGTTTGCGAGAAGCTTTCGGCTGAAAGCGATAATCAAAATAATTCACTCTCGCTTAGAAGTAAAATGTGTTCATTAATTAAATACCGATTTCCAATTTAAAACTTCAACATGAAATTTTATGACTACTAGCGGTGCTTTGAACCGATCATCAAATCAAAAACAGTTTTCTTTTTTACTTAAAACTCTCGGACATTGATCTAAAGACATGACTGTTTTTTCACTTCATTTTATATGTCTTCACAAAATCAGGTAATTTGGTGGACATTTTTTGTTTGTTTGTGTGAATTGCTGCCATGATTAAATCAGCTTGACCAAGTATGGATTCGGGGTTATAAAAAGGTCAGCCGTAGAAACTAAAGAAAATTATCCTGATGTTTTTTTTTCTGTTATGTAATATCAGTCCCTCTCATATAGCATTGAATGCTTGACAGTCTCATCAAAGATGAAGAAGATACTTAAAACAACATGGATGTTGTTCTACAGCAGGATGATGAGAATAGCATGGACCGAATATATGAACAACGACGAAGAATTAGAGAACTGAAAACAAAAAGAAACTTTATACTTAGAATCATAAAGAATCAACTGACATTTCTAGAGAAAATAATAAAGAAAATGGGGTGGAAAATTTGATACTCAGGGGACAGATTAAATGCAAGAGGAACATAAGAAAAAAAACGCATAACCAATCTACCAACTTTAGTAAATGGATAGAGGAACAAGGTTTAGGAAAGATAACAGAAAGACAAAGTTTATTAAAAGCTGCAAAGGACAGGAACGTGTGGAGAGCCTTGATCGCTTACATCCTGAAAGGACACGCCACATGGGAAGAAAAAAAGTGAGCTTGGGTAAATGGATAGCAGGACAAGGTTTAAGAGAGATAAGAAAAAGACAAAATTTATTAAGATCTACAAAGGACAGAAGCTTGTGGAGAGCCATGAACACTTACGTCCTAAAATAAAACGCCACATAAAAGAAGACTGCGCTTGTGTAAATGGATAGCGTTTTAGTAGAAATAAGAAAAATTTATTTAAACAAAATTTATTAAGGGCTACAAAGGACGAGAAGTTGTGGAGAGCCATGATTGCTTATGTTCTGAAAAGACATGCTACACAGAAGAAGAATGAGCTTGGGAAAATGTATAGCAGAACAAGGTTTAGGAGAGATAACAAAAAGTCAAAATTTATTAAGACCTACAAATGACAGGAAGTTGTGGAGATCCATGATCGCTTACATCCTGAAAGGATACGCCACATAGAAGAAGAAGAATGAGCTTGGGTAAATGGATAGTGGAACAAGGTTTAGGAGAGATAAGAAAAAGATAAAATTTATTAAGAGCTACGAAGGACAGGAAGTTGTGGAGAGCAATGATCGCTTACGTTCTGAAAGAACACGTCACATAGAAGATTAAGAATGATCTTGGGTAAATGGATAGTGGAACAAGGTTTAGGAGAGATAAGAAAAATACAAAATTTATTAAGATCTACAAAGGACAGGAACTTAGGGAGAGCCATGATCGATTACGTCCGGAAAGGACCCACCACATAGAAGGAGTTTGGCTAAATGGATAGCGTAATAACAGAAAGACAAAATTTATTAAGAAAGAGCCACAAAGGATGGGAACTTGTAGAGAACCATTATAATACCCTCTCTTCCCGTACATGTCCCCTAGGCCCCGTTGATCTAGTTCCGCCTTCTGTCGATGTGCAGCCGCTCAGTTCAGACCCTGCTTGTTCCGATATCTCAATCTTCGCACGGCTATTGAATAGGGAGAGTTATGCAGCTTCCAAAATGGTTTAGGGATTGGTGCCAGTATAAGTCGTTGATCGTCCAGTCTTGGTTCTTCAAGTGTTGGGATTCTTACTAATAAAGAATGTTCTCTTTCTTCTTTCAGTCAATAAGACGTCGTAAACTTCTTGGAAATAAAATCAAGCTCTCACCGAAGAAATAATAATGCTGGTTTTGGTTAAATATAGACGATTTAATGAAAGGCAATAAAATAATTTACAATCAAATATATCTGACATCTATTAACACGAAAAGATTAGAAGGCGGCGACTTAGAACCTCGATCTATGTGTTCAGCAAGGATCAGTTTTGAAATTCAAGTGAATATTGTCTCCTTTCCTCGTACAAATGTGCAAGTGCGTGCGTGTGTGTCTGACGACTCGTCTGTCTCGATCGTTTCACTCCGTTTCCCTGTATCATAAAAACCGTGCTGAATTTATACATAATTCTTCGCCCACATATCAAACAATTTACACGCCAAAATAACTCAATTCTCCAGGTCGAGGTTAAAAGACCAAATCTTATATTAGGTTGGTGCAAAAATAATATCGTTTTTTGACGTTAAAAAAATACGTCAAAAAACGATATTATTTTTGCACCAACCTAATATTTTGATTTTGCTCCATTTCGTTCAGAGCCATAACGCCAAACATATTCGGCTAACATCCGTCAGAATTGAAATCAACGACATATGCTCTGACATGTCCAATTCGCGGTCACACCTGGTCTCTCGACTAATATTCCTGCCTGGGATAATCATAAAGAACTAGAATAATATACACTAATCCATTCCAAATCGTCGCCTTGAAATTTAAAAAGTACAATATCTGCCAATAAAATCTCCAATGTCCTGAACGGACAAAGCACATAGAGGAAGAGACATCGTGTTGCTACTGTGTTGTTTCTTTAGCGAATAGGATTTTGCGAAATGGAGTGGCTAGCATCACGCTCAAATGCATTTCGATTCGAAACTTTCCTTCTCATAGTCTGGTTGTCAATCTTGTCTCTTATTAACCACTTTCCCAAGATTATTCGTGCAAAAACAAACACAGTGACCATGGACTGAATTCGAACTCGGCATGCCACATCCTGTAAGAATATTGGAACGAAAAATAAATTCTCTGGATACATTTTTTTTTTTCAAAATATTTTCACAGGCAATACATCGGGAACATTAACTTGAATTAAATCGTGTGTTTACGTAAATAAACGAGTCTATCAAATAAAAAAGACAAAAAAAAACAGAATATCATTTATTAGATTAAGCATTGTCAGTCATAACTAACAATGTTTCATGACTTTTCTTTCATCTTAATTTTTCTTACTTTATATTGCACCTTTATTCAGACATTCTATTGTGGCAAGTAGACAGCGTGTCTTAGTCATATAGATCGAATTCCAAACGCAACTTGAACTCACGCTCCTTTTCACCTCGAGAAGACTGTTTATATACAACAGTTGTTCTTCCGACCTATCTATTAAAACTTTTATCGTTGGCAGAAAGTCAAATACAGTTTTAGTAAGGTTCACTTCAATACAAGGAGAAGTACTCAAAGCTTACCTTGGGTTACAGTCAAAATGCTAATGAGGAAGTGCTATGAAGTGAATATGAAGATAAGGAGGATAGATAACGACTGATATTTGGCTTGAAAAGATAATAGGGTTCTAGTCCTGACCTAGCGTATTGATTTCAGCCATTTTCCCCTTATTTTTCTCGTCAAGATGATATTTCGAGACATTTGTATTCGAGAATTTTCTTCCCGTAGTTTATCTCAGCATCAGTTTCATTGTTGAACGTTCACCCACCGGGCCATTTCCAGTTTATTTGTTTTTTGTTTTTTGGCTTTTTTTTCGGGGGGGGGCGCCATTTCAAACAAGAATCGAACCACGGCGTGAGGCAGAGGCTGACCAGTTCATGAAACAGCTCCCGAGGGATCAGCGCATATACACTGGGTGGGGCCCCAAAAAATATTTAGCATGAGAACGAAACAATAAATAACATATTTAGAGTTCAAAATTGTTTTCATTGACTATTTATCTCGTTTCGACTTGCAGACTTATGTAAGAGACGCGAGTTTCTCTAAAAGTAGATAGATAGATAGATAGATAGATAGATAGATAGATAGATAGATAGATAGATAGATAATGAAAAGACGTAGACAGATAGACTTAGATAAAGAGAGAGAGATAGTCAATGAAAAAATCTATCTTGTTTCTACTTGCCGACTTGTATAATAGACGCGAGATGCTCTAAAAGTAGATAGATAGATAGATAGATAGATAGATAGATAGATAGATAGATAGATAGTGAAAAGACTCTGACAGAGAGAGTGATAATGAAAAAATCTATCTTGTTTCTACTTGCGGACTAATAAAATAGACGCGAGATGTTCGAAAAGTAAGAAAAAATATTTACTAGGAGAAAAATAAAACAGATTTACTAATGCAACAGTACTCCTGCCATATCTGGAATAAATCCTCACTCTCCATTCTTGACGCGGCCTTGTGAGCGATTCATTATTTTCCACTCTGCAACCCCTTTCGCCATGACGCAACGTCGCAAGCCTATCGCTACGCTTACCATGGTAAATGTTTTGACGAGTTACATTCCTTCGTGCCACTAGTTCAGATCTTCCCAGCTAGGATCCACAATAACATTTACAGTGGGAAAATCATCCCCTATTCCCTTCGTATTGATAAAAAAGAAGTTCACCTCAGATAAATTCTTCTCAAGAATCTCTTCTTTGTGGAACAAACTCCTGAATTTTTTCTTAATAGTATGCCCCCATTACTATTACCTTGTGTCAGTCTTAGTTAAGCTTAATAAATCGCCATGTTGATATAAATGCGGAATGGATGTTGGTAATTCATCGTCTGCGTAATCTTCAATGACATTACTAAAACGTTCAAATTGTCTCGATTTGAAAAGGCCATAGTCCACAGTTCAACGTTTTATCAATTATCTTGAATTCCCTGGACATGATTTCTTATGGAAATAGGCATTTGGTTGATAAATCTACGAATCTTTGCTGTCGGCTATACGTGATAATTACTTTAACCGTCTTCTCTAGAAAATGAAATGGAAGGGTCAGCCGTTTTCCCCTGAGACGGGATTAATTCTTGATAAAGACGAGGCTATGGTTTATATCAGCTGAACTATACACGAGGTAAAGTGGCTTTCTATGTTTAATCTTCCGGGATGAATCGCGTGATCAACTGATATACCCACAGACGCACCAAAATAATTAAATAAAGAAATAGGGCAAGATAGATAGATAGATAGATAGATAGATAGATAGATAGATAATGAAAAGACATAGATAGATAGATAGATAGATAGATAGATAAATAGATAGATAGATAGATAGATAGATAGATAGATAGATAGATAGATAATGGAAAGACATAGATAGATAGATAGATAGATAGATAGATAGATAGATAGATAGATAGATAGATAGATAATGGAAAGACATAGATAGATAGATAGATAGATAGATAGATAGATAGATAGATAGATAGATAGATAATGAAAAGACATAGATAGATAGATAGATAGATAGATAGATAGATAGATAGATAGATAGATAGATATTGGTAGTGGGGGGAGAGAGACTAGTTGGTCCTATTGTTAACTCAATAAAAGCATAACAGCCATTTAACGTAAAGGATTACTGAAAGTAACAATTGATCCAAAACTTGAATATGTGACTATTGTGGTGATCAGGAAAGTCCTCTCTCGGGAGTTTGTTCCACACAGCAGCAACATGAAGAAGCTATCAGAATGAAACATCTTTCTTACCTCCTGGAATACGATGGGAATGAAGACAGTACACCTGTGTACACATGGCATGGCGTGTCTAAGCTGCAGTCTGAACAGGTAGAACTTGAGAATGTAGCCCATGAAACTATTTTCCATTGAAATAGGCTAGTCACCTGGCATCTGCGTGAATGTGGTTGCAAAGTGGGAAACAATTAATCGCCTACAGGCCCTTGTAAACGCCTTTGAACTCTGACGAGGCTTGGAAGAGAGAATTGAGCAACTCTAGATCAGATATTGCGGCAGTGATTCATCTCTGTTCTAATTTGACTTTTGACAAGTACAGAGCATCTCAGTATGAGTCAGTTAGTTTCTGAATCTGGATTAATTGTAAAAATTCTTTTTGTGACATCTTTTGCATGCCAGTAACGCTAAAAACCGTCTGGTACATCAAGGTTGAATTCTTTCTCGTCTGAAAACAACACTTTCTTCCATTTATCAACATCCCAAGTTTAATAATCGGAAGCAAATTTTAAACGGGAGGTTTTATGGCGAGGAAAAAGGCGAGACCTCTGCTGCCGTTTCAAGTTTTTAAACCATTTCTTATTTAAATCCCGTCGAATTGTTCGAGAGCTGCACTCAGCATCTGTATTCGTTTTTATCTGATTTGATGTGAGGCTTGAATCTCTCTTAACTTCTCGCCTAATGCGTCTGTCTAGAGATGCTGAGATTTTATTGGGGCGACCGCTTGATTTTTTAGAAGCATGCGCATCCGGATTTTAAATGAAGTTAGCAATGACAGTTCTGCTATGGCCAATTTCATTTGCAATTGCGAAAGACAACGTCTTTGGATTTCAACAATCCTGCTCTGTTCGAACTTTGTTAAAATTTTACCCTTAGCTATTTTAAAATCTGAAATTTTATGTTGGAAATGAGCGATAGTAGATGTCTTCACACCCGAAGTAATGAGCACACTGACTTATTCTAAAATTTTTCTCCAGTAATTTTTTTCACATATGGTCATATGTTTATGACCAACGAAAAAATACTTTTTCAATCTTTGTTTAAATTAATCAATGAAAAGCTTAAAATTTACACTTGTTTGTTGATAAACTACATTTTCTAATTAAATGTAAATGTTTCGCAAATATATTTTGATTAAAGTAACAGTATTTTATTAATTTTTTAACCCTTTTGTATCTGTATCTGTCTATATTTCTGAGACGAGGTATTATGTACATTATTTACATTATTGAGAATATTGTCCTCATCTTTGTCGACATATTTATTACAACGTTTCGGCCGTTGTACGCTCCGGCCTTCTTCAGGTGGTTGGAATGTCGAACTGAACCCTTTATTTCGCTCACTGGGATAGACTGTTCTAGTTCCACGTGCCATGATTAATGTCAATTATCAATTATCTTCTGTTAATTTCACTCTGAAAGATCTCCACTGCCTTAAACGGGTATTGAACTCACACTCTTTAGGTCCTGTTACTGGATATAACTAACGCCTTTTTCCACTCTGCCATGTGTCCTCGAGAAAAATAAAGTGTTCAGTTCGACATTTCAACCACCTGAAGAAGGCGGAGCGTACAACGACCGAAACGTTGTAATAAATATGGCAACAAAGATGAGGACAATAGTCCGAATAATGTAAATAATGCATTTTGTATCTGGTCTTAAGAGTTTAACCAGAAGTGTACAGAATTGATTCAATAACATATCTTTCCCGTTTCTTTATCTTTTCAGTGGGTGTGCGAAGCGTTGGTCATATCATACCATTACTTGCAGTCGACGAATTTCTTCTGGATGTTTGTCGAGGGACTTTACCTTCATGTGATATTGGTGTGGACATACTCGGCTGATAAATTAAGACTTTGGCATTTTCTTCTGATTGGCTGGGGTAAGACGTCAGCGAATATTAATTTATTCATTGCGCTTCTGTTACCATATTCGAGTAATTTTCTCGTTTTTTATTTACTCTGTTTTTACTTGGCCTGCCAAGAGGGCTAACCAGACGAAACGGGTCAGAAGATGACCATCTTGGCGGAACATTATGTCTACCCTGTTTTAATTTTTATCGAAGCCTTCAGTGCATTTGAAGAGTTTTAAGGGAAAAAATTGATTTTGAGATTATATGCGTTTTATTTGTTCTTACGTATACAACGCGACAACAAAACAATATACACGACTGATGAATAATAATTCAGTCTTTGTTTTTTTGTTGTTTTTTTTGGGGTTTTTTTTATCATTTCTGACGATAAAATATTAGGTTGGTGCAAAAATAATGTAGTTTTCTCATATATGTTACTATGTGAGAAAACGACATTATTTTTGCACCAACCTAATGCATCTGGCAGCAAGACCTGTGGTCGGGAGATTATATGTTTTGAGGAGCGCAGAGCCACCTCTTAACTGTTCTTGTTCCCAGGCCCACCCTAACCCGAGGTGGTAGCACCTGTTAGGGTCTCAGCTATGGGCAAATAGTGAACCCCTCAAACAAAGACAAAGCGCTATGAATGTATAAAAACATATTTTTATATAAAAAAAATACCAACAATACATGTTTATAGTAACATTACCAACAATTTACATATTTAGTTGAAGCCAAAAAATTGTGTTCAAAATATTTAGATTTCGACATTAAATAATCCATAGAGGTTGATATGACGTTAACAAAGTCAACTAACATGAAAGAACTCTTTCATTAAATTTATCCATATATTCTGAAATTTCTTAAAGTCTATTCCAAAATATAAATTCAATAAAACTCCAACGTAAAATACACATTTCACCGCCGCTAGTCCACACAAACATATATATGAACAAAAGCTGAGTATCATCTACCATTTATTCAATTGTGAAAGCAGAATAACATATATCATATTTTTTATTACTTCAAAGCACCCCCGAATTTAAATTTCGACGTTAAATGGTCCATAAGAAGTTGATATGCCATTAAACTATCTAAACTATCTAATTAAAACAAATTTTGTCATTTAATCACCAAGCAAGGCAATAAAGCTACTAAGATGCAAGTGGTTACTTAGAGTGAAGAAGCTGAGAGTGAAGGAATATACAGAGGATGTTCTTTTTTTGTGTGCCGCGTTCCTTAGGTTAGGATAGCTTTTCACAACTTACTATCTCGTGTGGCTCTTAGCAGTTTTTCTATCTTTGTAAACGCTCTTACTCCCGCCATTTCGCCATCCATTCACACAAGTTCTCAGGTAAGTGAACCGTTGCCTTCTCCTACCTCTCTTGCCCTCAATATGCCCTATGAAGTGTAAGTTTTCCAAGTCCTCCTTCCTTATTTTATGTCTACATAATTTCAGCTGTCTTGAAAGGACAATAAGAAGAACAAGATTCTAAGACACAAAAGATGACAATTGGCGTTGCAATTCATTGTTAGTAGTTGACAATAAAACAAAAAAGCCGGAATGGAGATCCACAGCCGATAAATGCGAGAGAAGAAACTATTAAAATAGAACTTACGGTTGTAATTAGCAAATCTTACGAATAAAATGTTGATTCCTAGCTGCCAGTTTAGTTCTTCGCTTAAATTCATGAAGTGTAAGTATCAGAGAGGAAAGCAGTATTTATTCTGCAAATACAAAAATCTGATACAAAGGTGGAATGGGGGAAGGATGGCCCTCAGTCTGTCTTATCGTAAACTCAGCTAGCCACAATTACAGACCCAAACATACGAAAGAATTCCTTACACCAAACAATACATTCTGACTTAACATTCTTACTACAACCCCCATAATACCTCATAGTATCTATGAAGTCCTAACTAGTTCCCATATGTGCAATTTGTCTGAGGAGGAGATAAAAATAACACCATTAAAAAAATGAGGAAAGCTCATCAGAACAATTACCATGAAAATATTTATAGAAAAGAAAGAGGGTAGTTACATTACGGCGATGGGAAAATCGAGAAAGAAAGACAAGATGCCAGGCCTGGACCCATAACATTGAAGATTCTTCTTTGCTTTTTATTTTTTCAAGAATCTTTAGAGAACGCACACGGGAAGAATAAACTTCTAAAGTGATTGCATGAAATTTGAATCTTAATTAATATTTTATTCACACCTGGTATTTCGTAAATTACTCTCAGGCAGTCAGTCTTTGGTGCAAACCTTGTTGTCTCGGGTCCGATATATGGAACTTACATTCTCCGATTGCAGCGAGTGAGAGACTTGCTGAATCATCTCTGGATCGGTTGTTTATATATCTAGCTGTTGAGTACTCCGACATGGTGTAATGGTTATTAAGCTTGTCTCCCTACATCAGTTATGACTGGGTACTGAATTGAATACTTAATCGGTAACACATGCTTACAGCTTTGTACGACAACAAAGCTACACTTAGTAAATATATATATATATATATATATATGTGTGTGTGTGTGTGTGTGTGTGTGTGTGTGTGTGAAAATTTCTCCGTATCAAATATATATATATATATATATATATATATATATATATATATATATATATATATATATATATATATTGTAACAGCAACACTGTCCAAATCGTATAACAGCAAAATTGTTAGATTAAGCTTGAACCGTTGTATCTTAGAAATGATTAAAGATATCTTACTGGAATTCTCCGAGGTTTTTATAACACTATCCTTCTACTTCTTCTTCTTCTTCTATGCGCCATCTTTGTTCAGGACGGAGGTGATCATGGCTCTCCAAAATGTCCTGTCCTTTTTATTTTTATTATTTCTCCTAAATCTTATTCTACCATCCATTTACACAAGCTCATTAGGTAGGTTATGCATTATTTTCTTTTGTCCTTCTTGCCTTCAATCTGGCCTATGGGTATCAAATTTTCTAATCCTCCTTTTCTCATTATGTGTCCGAAAAATTTCAACTGTCTCTTCCTGATGTTAATTTTTCTTTTTATTTCCATTTTCTCTAGAACTTTGTCGTTACTTATATGTTTGATACATGCTATCCTCAGCATCCCTCTATAGAACCACAGTTCTGCTGTATCAATTCTCCTCTTCATCTGTGAGGAGATTGTCCAGCACTCGCTATTATACAGGGGGACTGATATTACGTAACTGTTCAGTATTCTTTTCTTTCATTCATACCAATTTTTTCTCTTTCTTAATACTTTACTTAGCTTTTGGAAGTCATTTTTGGCTTTCCAAGCGCCACCTCGGATTTCAATATTTCTCTTTCCGTCCTCTGATAAAACATTCTCCAGATATTACATTTTTTTGTACTTGTTTGATTTTGGTATCTTCAATTTGTAATTTGCATATTGAGCAGTTCTTTTTGCCTTCTTGTAATTGATATTTAGTTCTTTCTTCACGCTTTCCTTCGCTACCTCCTGTGGGATTTTTTCTAGTTTCCTTTCCGTATGTGTTAGCAACACTGTTTTATCTGCATGTCTTATTTTGTTGAGATTGTGGCCATCAATAATGAATCATGGTAGGACATCTAATTCTCTCAGAATTGCTTCACCCTATAGAGTGAATAATTCCGGTGAGAAGACCCATCCTTGTTTTACACTCTATTCTATTTTTGTATATCCACTGAATTCATTTTCTGTACGTAAGCAGGCGGTTTGCTGCCGTTATAATTCCTGGATTATTCTAATATCGTTCCCAAGCAATTCCAGCAGTGACGTAAAGTGGTAACTGTCTTAGCATTTAAAACACAGCCTGTGTGAATGGAATTAAGCAATCTTTAAAGAAATATAAGCAGTGTTGAAATTTTTAATAGCTTATTTTGAAGCTCTAATTACAATATTTCTTTTTACTAGATTTTGCCTAATTACAAGGTCCGAGAATCAGTTCAGGGAGAAGGTTGTTGAATGGGGTTTTTGTATGGATGGAAGAAGAGTAAGTATAGATAATTGATCGGGAAAGAAACCTATTGGGAGTCTTTTTCACATAGTAGGAATTCTCAAGCAGGATTCGACCTTGTGTCCTATCTCTAAATTCCGAACTAGTGAAAATGAAAAATGCAAGAAATTGGTATGAACACCACTCAGGTCCGGTTATGGTAATAGGAGCTGTAACAATTTTATGGGACTACAAAGTACACACAGACAGAACAATCAAAGCTAATCGCCCAGACATCGTGATTAGAGACCGCAAAGACAAAATGTGCCTCCTTATTGACATGGCAGTCCATTTAGAGTGTAATATATCTTTGAAGATCTTTAAAAATCTATCGAAATACAAGGACAATGAAATTGAAATCTCAAGAATGTGATACAAGAGAACATTAACAATTTCAGTTATAGTTGGAGCCCTCGGAATGATTGGAAAAGATTCCAATAGACTAATTGAAGGAATCCCTGGAAGCCCATGCCTTAAAAAATTGTTCTCAGCAATACAGCCCACACCTACGAAGGATTTTAACTATGTAAAATATGTGTGAGTGTTTTTTTGTTTTTGTTTTTTTCAAAATTGCTCTGGGGGAAAATGTTATGATGTCATTTCTGACCTTAGGTCTCTGGTCAGGACGCAGAAAGAAATGAATATAGACCAGAAACCAAAGGTGATAAAATAATAATAATAATAATAATAATAATAATAATAATAATAATAATAATAACACCCAGATCCGGTTACGGAGATAGGACCTGTAACAATTTTATGGGACTTTACAATACACACAGACAGAACAATCAACGTTAATCGCTCTGACATCAAGATTAGAGACCGCAAAGACAAAATGTGATTCCTTATTGACATGGCAGTCCCAGCAGACTACAATGTACCGTTGAAGTTCTTCAAAAGGCTATAAAAATACAAGGATCTTGAAATCGAAATCTCAGAAATATGGCACATGAGAATATCAACAATCCCTGTTGTAGTCGGAGCCCTTGGATTGGTTGGAAAAGATTCCAAGAGACTCATTGAATGGATTCCTGGTAGCTCATGCCTTAAAGAAATAACATTTTTTTCTCACTAGTACAGCCCACACCTTACGAAGGGCTTTATCTATCTAAAATATGTGGGTGTTTGTTCTTTTTATTTTTTGTTTTGTTTTTTGTTTTTAATTGCTCAGTGGAAAGTGCCATGATGCCATTTCTGACCATAGGTCTGTGGACGGGACCTGGAAATAAATGAGTACACACAAGAAATCGGAGGAAATAAAACAATAATAATAATAAAACTGTCGAAATATCATCTCGGAAGTAGAAAAAAATGAATATACCCACAGACGTAACAAGGTTGCGACATATGTACACTGGAAGATATGCAAGATGCACAAATCGAAACCACTGAGAGATGGCATGAGCAACAACCAGAGTTAACCCAAATAATGATTAAAACTGTCCACTGGGGCATGTCAATTCAAACTGACATGAAATTAAAAGCCAACAGATCTGATATTATCATAAAAGACAAGAATTTCAGGAAGTGTATGACCATTGACTGTTTTGGACTACTGAACTACGTATCATATGCATTCTCGAAAGCTGGCGTGATGGCTCCCATCTGGGAATTACTGCCCTCGAAGAACCGAACATTTTATTGGGACGAAACGCTTGCCCAATTTTTTTGGGGGGGGGGCGTAAAGAGAGTGATCGTGTAAAAAATTGAGGGTGAAGTCAAGACACCCAAGATCAATAGAACGGGATGCCTTTCAACAGATTACAATAAAACAGGAATCATTACTTTCTTTGTCGAAAACTCTGTAATTGCCTTAGCGAAGCGAATCCAAATTGCGTTGATGGTCACTGGACAATTATTTTGGCCGGGTCTCGCTTTACCATCGCCGAAGAATCCCGATATCCACCGGTCGAAGGTGAAGCCCTGGCTCTTGTCTATAGTCTAGAATCATGTCGAATGTTTATATTGGGAGGTCCAGATTTGCTAGTGACTGTTGACCATCAATCACTCATAAAAATTTTGTCAGATCCGGCCTTCGAGAATATAAAGAAACCACGTCACTTTAATTTGAACGGAGGCACTAATACATAAATTCAGAATTAAACATCTCCCTAGAAGAAAACTTAACGCTGCACCCAGCATGGTTGTCATCAGTAATGTCGGACTCTGACGGAATATATATGGACTGGTTTTCCGAAATCACGCCATCTCCTCCTGTCGGTGATCTCTCGGTTTTGGCCCATGCACGAAGAATTGTACTGACTTATAGGCGTACCGATCAAGGAGAATGAAATCTTTATACCTTGACAACTTCGTGCGGGCGTAAATGACATGCTAGAAAATGCGAGACAGCGCTTGTTTTGGCTGGGTTTGGATGCCAACGTCCGACAGCCCAGAGCCCAATGCCAGATATGCAGCTCTAACGCTTCATCACAGCCTGAGCATCCCTTGATACCGCCGACTAATATTCCAATAGACCGTGATTTAATTTTTCGACTTACATATTAGGTTGGTGCAAAAATAATGACGGTTTTTGACGTTAAAAAATACGTCAAAAACCGTCATTATTTTTGCACCAACCTAATAGTAAAAATTAAGTTATATATACAGATCAGTACACTGGTTGGGTGGAAGTGACCCTAATATCATCAGGGAAGGCCAGTGCAGTATGCGACTCCCTGAGAACTTGGTTCTGTACATATGGTACACCTGAAGAACTTTCTTCCGACGGGAGACCACCTTTTGACTCCCAAGAATACGGCTCGTTCCTTAAGAATTGAGGAATACGGAAACGTATTTAGTCGGCTTACTACTCACAAAGCAATGGCCGGACAGAACTGGCCGTCAAAACTGCTAAGCGTGTACTCGCAGACAACACGGATAGCTGTGATCGGCTGTTTCATGATCGTGCAGCCCGTGCTTTGCTGACCCAACGCAACACTCCCGTCCAGGATCTTGGCATGTGTCCTGCTATAATGTTATATAGTCGTGTTATCAAAGACCTCCTTGATGTCCTACGGGACAAATACCAGATATGTAAACAGTGGAGAGAAATTGGTGAACTGAGAGGGGCAGCCATGGCTAAAAGGCACATGTGGAATGAACACATTTACAATGAACATTGTCGCCCACTTCGGAAATTACAAATTGGCGATTCTGTTCAAATCCAGAATCAAGATGGCCCTTACCGTCGTCAGTGGACGAAAACAGGGAGAATCGCGGAGATACTCGGTAACCGGCAGTACCGTGTGAGGGTGAATGGAAGCAATCCGGTCAGTTTACGCAACCGTCGCTTCCTCCGTAAGATCCACCCATGTGTTGACGGGGTAACTGAGAATTACTACTGCCGAGAGAGAGTTTCCCTCGACCCCATGTTACCCCGATTTACATCCGGTTCCAGATAGTAACACGAAAAATAGATTGAACACATCTAGGCTAGAACCGTATAATACCTCTGTAGGTCCTGGGTTCAGGCCGCACTTACCCGGTGAATCGTCTATGGTGATCGACACGGATTATGATCTCTAAAATACAGCGAGTAATGAAGCAGAAGAAATGAAAATTGACGACACCGCGGTTTCAGTGGATCCAATACAAAGTAATATTGGAGAACATTAATATCGGAAGACACCGGCCCCAAGTCGATACACACGTCAAAATACACGGACACCGGGAACTCTATCCCCACAAATGTGAGGACAATTGCACACATATTCTAGGACAAACCAATTGAGACGTTAATCCATCCTGTGTTTAGAGGTGGGAGAGGGTATGTAGAGTAGAAATGGAAAGTCTCTTTTGTTTTTTGGGGATTTTTTGTTTTTTTGTTGTTGTTTTTTTGTTTGTTTTTTTTTTTTTTGTTTTGTTTTTTTTTTTGTTTTGTTTTACCGCATATCAACCTCAATAGGTTATTTAAAGCCAAGACATTTTATTGTTGTAATATTTTTTTTCCAAAAATGTATTGCTGCTAATATTTTTTCCTTCAAAAATCTATTTCTGGTAATTTTTTTCCAAAAATGCTGGTAATAATTTTTTTACAAATTATTTCTGGTATTAAAACCTATTTTTACACTTTCATAGTCTTCTGAACCCAGTTTGGGGATTAACTATTTTGCCATAGTTGGGACTCTAACAGATGCTACCCCCCCCCGGAAATACCAGCAATTAAGAGGTGGTTCCACGTTCCTCAAAGCCTCCTAAACAGAAGCCTTGCTGTTGGACGTAGTTTATCGTCTTACTCAGAACTCGGACTTAGTTTAGTGTCTAACTGTTATGGAGTGGTTTCACAGTGAAGGCTTGTATTTGTACTAAGTCAGTCCTAAAATAGGTTCGACGTACAAAACGTTAGGAACTTCATATATAGGTATGACGCAGAGAAAATCTAGTTGTAGTAGCTGATACTTTAGTATCCAACTAACGGTCGTCCAGCATCGACTGACTGACCAATCCCCTGAGCGACCGAACGACGGTATTTAGTCACCCGCCCACGAGGGCGTCATGTGGAACAAGGTCGGTTTAACGTGGGATCTCCGAGCCCGTGGGATCGGCCAAAAATATGCCCATTGAACCCGTATACACACGTTCAGGGTCGGTTTACCTCCCCGAAAGAGAATCCGCCCTTCGGCGTAGCCTCGTTCGGGTTCGTCCCCGCCCGAAGGCAGAGAGTTCAGCCGGTCAGCCGGTCAGCCGGTCGTCCGACCCCAGAATGAACTCAGACCGAGCCACTGAGCGACTGCCTTGTTACTTTTACTACTCCTACTTATTATAGGTGTGAGAGTCTATTAACTATAGAATAGGTGTGTTCCACTATAACACTTATTCAGGACTCGGACGTAGTTTATCGTCATACCCAGTACGTCGAAGTCTCATTAGATAATTGGGGAGTTCCACTCGCGGACATAAGTTGCCTCGTCCAATTGAGTTGCCGGTGGGGCAGATATATTAATGCTTTTGGGGCATCTAGAGGCGGTGTAATGGTTAGCAAGCTTGTCTTGCTAGAACAATTACGACTGTATAGTGAGTTCGATCCTCACTGGATGTTCCATACTTTCGGCCTTGTGCAACATCTAAGCTACGCTTGGAAAATCACTATATTAATGCTTTTGTGGGTCACCCCAAGGCGGTGTGATAGTTAACAAGCTTGTCTCCCTAGAACAATTACGACTGAGTAGTGAATTCGATCCTTACTGGGTGCCCCATACTTTCGGCTTTGTGCCTTATCTAAGCTACGCTTGGAAAATGACTATGTATTTTTATCTCGTTGGTATGAGAATAAAGTAACTGAGAATTACTACTGCCGTTGCCGTTCTGATTATTATACAGTAGACTCATAGTCTTTAGATGTCTATATGAAATAAAAGTTAGGGTAATGGTCTGTACAAGATGGTCTCGTAAAAACACGTAATGGTCTCTTAAAAACTGAAAATATTTTGAAACACTATCGGTTTAATTTCATTTCTCTGCAGAATCCTTAGATAATGGACCGGAAATAGTTTTCAAATCTGTGATATCATTGTTAAACCCCAAAATAAGAATAATTTATCATTAAAACAAATATATAGTTTTTTGTTTGTATTTTACGAAACATATACAAGCTTGACTTACTCAATTCCTTACTCCATGTCGGCCAAGCATTTTGGAAAGAAAGGCTCCAGCTCCCAAACAAAATGCCTACTCGCGTGTTTCCTTATATTTATCTAGTGGTTACTGTTGGAGATCAGGTGACAGCAAGTCTTTTCCAGATTCCTACCTTCTGTCCAGAATTCTTTATTTATCTGCTGTACGAGTTCAGATATTTATTCAAAAGTATTTGATGTCTTTTGTCATGTGGCAGCAACTCTCCTGAAGATTACGATATTTTTGCATTATTTTTGCTGGATTTAATAATGCTGTCATCTGAATGTTTTTTATTCTTTCTAGAATGCCTAATTCCCTCATTTTTTAGATCCTTCCAAGTGAACCAATAACAATCGGTACTACTATCTCATTCGTGTTCTACTATTTTTCCAGTTCAAATTCATTTGCATTTTTTTTTATTTTGTTTTAGTGCCTGTGCGTGTGTGTTTGTGTTTGTGTGCGAGCGCGTGTGTGTTTGTGTATGTGTGTGTGTGTGTGAGAGAGAGAGAGAGTGTGTTTGTGCGTGTGCGTATGTGAGAGAGAGAGAGAGAGAGAGAGAGAGAGTGTGTGTGTGTGTGTGTGTGTGTGTGTGTGTGTGTGTGTGTGTGTGTGTGTGTGTGTGTTTTAAAGAGAATTTTCCATAGTTACAAAAGGACAAGACTCCACAAAACATGTTTCGTCATTTAAATTTTGATGGACAATGCGAACAAAAAAATATCCCATTACTGAATCTGAATTGGGATGATAATTTTGTTCTCTCTTTCTCTGACTTTCTCTCTCTCTCTCTCTCACACACACACACAGACATTTGCTCTCTTTGTTTCTCTCTTCTTTTCTCTCTCTTTTTCTCGCTCTTTCTCTCACTCACACCCTTTCTTTCTGTCTTTCTCATTTTTGTTAATTGTCTCTCTCCCTCTCTTATTCTCTTTCTCTATCACTCACTCTCTCTCTCTCTCTCTCGTTTTTGCTCAATTTCTCTCCCTTTTTTACTCTTGCTCTTTTATCTCTATCCATTTCTCACTATTACTCTCTTCTTCTCTTTCTTGCTGTTGTATTTTTTTATTTCGCTTTCACTCTTGTTCTCTATTTCTCTCGCTCATTTCTCGTTCTTTCTCGTTCTTTCTCTCTTTCTCTCTCGTTCTGAAACAATTTCTCTTTCTTTCACTTACTCTTTTTCCCTTCATCTCTTTCTCACTCTTGATTATTTCGTTTAAAGTATTTTCATGTTTTTATTTCACGATGTAACCGTTTTTAGTAGCTTAGTAAATATTTGTTTACTTGTATGATTTGGAGATAAGTCCAGATTGTTTATTTAGTGATTTTTGTTGGTCTGGGAAGGTACATAATAATACCTGTTATGTACCTGTTTTTTTATAGTTTCATCGACGTCTACAGAAAAAAAAAAAATTGAATATAGATGCAGTCCTGCCGACATGTCTATCTGTGTTCAGTGTTTTTCTTTGATCATTGTAAATGTTGATACATTCGATGAAAAACAAGAGATTGATGAGTTATTCCTGTGCATGGTTTTACCATTGTAATTCGCAGACAAAAAAAATATATAAAAATATATAAAAATATATATACAGGCGCGAAAAACTTACATGATATTTATGTCGCATTTTTACATTTCAGAATTTGTGACACGTTCTTTATTTATGTCTTCTGACTTGCATCAAGTCGATTCCACAAACGATATTAATAAAAAAAAATAAAAAAACTTGTACAGACAAACGAGTTGAATCGACATTTGATATTTGCGAAAAAAAACATTAGCAATTACTTCATACAATCTACACAGAACAATATAAAAAGATCATAATTATTATAATAATTATTATATAATAATAATTATTATTATATATTTATATTATATATATATTATGCAATATATATTATATAATAATTATTTTTATATAATAATTACTATTATATATTTTATTATATTATATTATATATTATATAATATAATATATATTATGTAATAATTATTATTATATATCATATATTATATTATATATTATATAATAATAATTATTATTATATATTATATCTTATATATTATGTATATATTATGTAATATACATATTATATAATAATAATTATTATTATATAATAACTACTATTATACATTTTAATATATATATTGTATTATATTATAAATTATATATTATATAATATACATAATATAATATATATATATTGTATAATAATAATTATTATTATTATATTATTATTATTATTATTATTATTATTATTGTTATTATTGTTATTGTAATTATTATAATAACGATATGATTTGACTAATTGATGTGTTTTTACGCCTTATCAATCAATTGCTGGTTATTTAAAACCAGAAAATATTTTAGATTGTAAGAATTTTTGTGAAATAATGATAATTTATTGATACAACTCTTACTAATTAACTCATAACTGAGGGAGAAGAGGTTTGGTTTGGTCTGGTTTAGTTTGGTTTGGTTTGGTTTGTTTAACGGCATCCTTATTGTTCATTGAATACCGAAATGCTTGTGAGATGAGGTAATTTTTTTCCAAAAATGAATTCTGGTATTATTATTTCTTTCAATTAATGTATTGCTGCTAATTTTTTTTATTTTTTTCTAATGCATTTTGTATTTTGACCCAATTTTTGAAGGGTTCACTTTTTTTCCATAGCTCGGACCCTAAAAGGTGCTACCACCCCGGGTTAAAAGATGGATTCATAACTTTCACAACGTTATTTGCACCTAAATGAATATGACGAACCCGACTGGAATTAAAAGTCGACTCTCCAATTTCAAGATATCATCCATTATATCAGCTGCACATTCAAGACTACTGCATCCAGTATTTTCAGGTCACCCATTTAGGTACTGACCAGGCTCGACGTTACTTAACTTCAGTGATCGTACGGGAAACAGTGTTTTAGCGTGTATGACGCCGCAAACCAGAAAAGCGTATGATTACATTACGTATTCAGATGAAAATTATTTAGATATTTTTATTCTATGAATTTGTCAACAAGAACTCTGGTGTAAAATATGGATCTATGTATAATTTTTTCCCACAGAAACGCACGTATTTTGACTCTAATGCAAACTGAGCCTATTTTTACCTTTTCATGTGCAAACTGGGTTGGTGTCTACCTTTTTAACTCTATCTTTTTGAATCGTGTAAACAGGACAGGTATCCAAATTTTTCACTTCCGTGTAAACCGGTCTATTGTCTATCTTTTTGACTCATATAAACTAAACCTATGCCTACCTTTTCATTCTACTGTAAACTTTACCTGTCTACTTTTTAAAAATCTTGCGTAAACCAATGCATTTCCTATCTTTTTTACTCTAGTTTAAACCGGGCCTTTCTGTCTCTAGTGTAAATCGGGTCTTTTTGTCTCTGGTGTAAACCGGGCCTTTCTCTCTCTAGTGTAAACCGGGTCTTTCTATCTCTAGTGAAAACCGGGTCTTTCTATCTCTAGTGAAAACCGGGCCTTTCTATCTCTGGTGTAAACCGGGTCTATGTCTATCTTTTGGACTACCATTCTGTTAATTCATTTTAAATTTTTAATGTAAGACTTGTAAAAGTCATTAAATAATCTCGAAAGGTTTGATATTTTTACTTTAATATTCATCTTCTACAAGACCTAAAAGTTACTCGAAGAAGAAGGTTATGGATAAGAGGTAAGAAGCACAATTGATACGAACATGTGGGGAAAAAAACAGTTAGCTTTAGACTTGAACAGGTTAAGATTGTAGTGATCGGGGAAGCATCCTCTTGGGAATCTCTTCCTCAAAGTAGCGGTTCGAGGGAAGACGCTGTTCAAGTGGAACTTCCACCTCACTAATGGAATATGAAGAGAATGAAGGTAGTTTGATAAAGTGCGCATGGTATGGCGGATGTTAGCTGTAATGGATAGAACTGGAGGAACTAAGGAATGTAGTTCGGCTGAACATTTGCCATGGAAATAGCGATAGAGCCGTGATAGGCTTGCAACGTTTAGTCTGTAGGAAATGGATTCTAGGGTGGAAAACATTTCATTATCTACAAGGCCGCACAGACACTTTTTCACTCTAACCTGTTAAGTTAAGCAATCTGAGCTAAGTACGTCCTGAGCATGACGATAAACTACATCTGGCAGCCATGCCACTAATCGGAAGGTTCTGAGAAGCGTGGAACCACCTCTTAGTTGATGTTGTTCCCAGATCCACCCTGACCCGGAGTGGTATCATCTGTCAGAGTCCCAGCTATGGGCAAATAGTTAACCCCCAAACTTGGGTTAAAAGACTATGAAAGTGTAAAAATAGGTTTTATAGTAAAAATACCAGTAATACATTTTTGGAAAAGATATTACCATCAATCCATTTGACACTTTCGACAAAATCCTTCTTTTCAAAAATATGTCAAATAAAACCTGATCTCTAAACTGATTTCTTGCAAAGAATACATGTATTATTCACACGAACCTATCCTAAAAATCTTGTTGGTATTAAATAACCCATTGGGGTGTTGATATGCCGTAAAAGAGAATAAAGCAGACTTGAACTAAGTATCTTGTCATTCACAGAAAACGAAAATACATTAAACAAATTTTTAAAACAATAAATTTCGTTGACGGCTATTTGACAAAAACGGCTACTTGACAAAAACGATATTCATAGAGTCTGGTGTTCTATGATTTACAGTGAAAGAAACTCGCATTTTCAATAATCTATTCACCACTTGAAACCGGGTTATTGTTATTGCTTTGTATCTGGCGCAATATTAAAGGTGTCATCCGTTACGAACCACTGGGACATGGAAGGACCATCACAGCAGGCGTTTATTTTCAACAACCTTATTAGGTAAATGTAACATGACGTCAAAATATCTCATCAACTGTCATTGGAGAGTCACTGATTTTAATGCATTCACTATTTACAAGTTGTCTTTAATAATTGTTCAATTAACTGACAGAGTAAAAAAAAACTTAGGTTAAGCAAACTTCTGAGGTGCATTCTATTGAATATATTACGAAAGTAATTATGTATTTAATCGCTATGAATTATGAGTCAATCAACGACGATTGAATGGTACGAAACTGCGACTTAAATTAGTTTATCATCTTTTTTATCCGATAGTGTTTCGTTTATAGTAAATTTCGTACATTAACCTTGTGAAGGTTTATAAATTTAAAAAGCAACCTATCCACCATTGCTTGTATTACGAATTCTGAAAGGGAATTACTGCTACGAAGGCATTAAAAATATTTCTAAAATGTATGAAAGTTCGATCATGCCAACTGTGGTTTAACATGGCGGATCTGACATGTCTGCCAAATATCTCTGCGGATGACGACCGATTCTGAATTAATCATTTTTGAATGGGACTTCTGAAATGGATCCACGTCAAAACGCCAGAGAATTGGCACAAAAAAAGAAGTTAATGTGACATGTTCAGCTGTCCATGGCCAGCTCAAGCGAACTGGAAAAAACTTGCAAAGAGGGAATTTAGGCTCATTTAGAGCTTTCGCTTGAGAATTGAACGTTTCAAGAGCAAATGCCAACATTTTATTTCTGCATGGTAGTGGTACAAATGATGAAAATGAAAAAGACAATGGTTATCACAAAAAGGAAAACCATTTTGCAGGAATAGGAAATTCAAAAAATAACCGACTAAATAAGGGTTTCATGCGCAGAAGTTATTGCTTTGAGTCTGGTGTAATATTAAAGATGTCATCCGTTACGACCTCTGGGAAATGGAAGGACCATCACGGCAGACGTTTATTGTCAACAACTTGATCAGGTAAATTTAGCAAGATGTCAAAAGTGTCCTGGTAAATAGAAAAGGACGGTGGAATAATGGATAGCGGCTCGGATTGAGAATCAGATCGAATTCCAATCGAATCCATTACATTCACTAACGTCCTAATACCCTTGGGGAAGGCACGAATCATTTTCTCCGCCCAGCTATGGGTAAACAGCAGGACAGATTGAATGGCAACTGGTATACTGCAGAAAGAAATGGCAACCTACTGCTGGAAAAACCTGGCGCATAACTGACTGATATTCTCCAGCAAAATAATGCAAGGGCATACTCTGAAAAACAAGTCTAAAAGAAAAGAAAATCTTTAAGAAAGGAGTTGATCAGCATCCTACATACACACCCTATTTTACTCTAAAAGAATATTTCGTGTGTAGCAGAAAATTCAACATGAAAGAAGAGGTTGAAAACATTCTTATCAACTCTGAATTAGTTTAGCATCTTACCTCTCTTTTAGATAAACAATATGGCTTTCGCTGCTCTAGGTCAACTGCTGATATATTAATGGTTATTGCTGAAAGATGATGACACTTTAGATAAAAATGGTCAAGCTACGGCTGTTGCTTTGAATATCGAAGACATTTGACTTCTTCACAAGTTGAAAGGTCATGATGTTTCTGGACAAATTTTTGAACTGATTCAGTTTTACTTATCGAATTGTGAAATGAAAGTTGCCTTGAAATAACCACCCTTCTACACCTTTTTGTATTAACGCAGGCGTCCTACAGGTCTCTATCCTTGAACACACTTTGTTCCTAATTTTCATTAACAACCCTTTCTGTTTTCGTGGTGATGTTTCTTTAAACATAGAATCAAACGTGTCTCTTCCGGTTGGGCTACGGCCATTGAAAATGAAGGTGACTACATTTTTTGACAAATAATATTTGAGATAACGGTATATATTTTTATATATCTTGAACAATCTTGGGGAAAATATATTACAAAGTGGCATATCTACTAACAAAACTGATGGAAAAAAAAAGAAAAAATATCTAAATGTAATTGTCGAAACAAAAAAAAATAATTCAAAATTCCCATCATTCCTCATTCGTGCGCATGTGTAGTCGTACCAACATAACAAATTTAATTCGATGATGTCCTAAAGGATGAAACACGTCACAAGAAAACTTTTTTCCACTTCGTTATTCATAAATAATAGTTCAATAAATTTAAGAGATATTAACTTTTATATCCTTTCTGATAAGTCGTAACTGCTTTACGGAGCTCGCGAGAGTCATAAATCAAATAAAATAGCCCGAAAATTTCCTATAAAAGAATCTCTTCGTGTTTCAAATGCTGTCATATCAATAAAAGACGAACATAAATCAAATAAAAATCTATGCCTGAATGTGTAAAATCTTTCAAATCAGCAAACAGCTATAGATTCATTTGCATCACAATACAATCTTATTTCTATCTTTCATAAAAAAAAAAGAACGTTTATTTTTGTTGCAGCTGAATCTGCACAACAGTTGATAAGACATATCTACACAGAGACATCTGATGTTACGGCATTGAACTCGAAAATCGATTTTGAAATTAAAAATTGATTTTGATCTGCCTAATCAAGAAAAATTAAGCGTTACGAGTTAAAGTCTTTTCAGAAGCCTCTTCATTATTTCCTATGACTGATGCTTATTTAATGGTTGTAGAATGTGAAAACGACCCGAGCAACAAAAACAAGGCGAAAGAAAAACCTGATAAAAATTAGTCTAACTGAAGCCGCGGAAAGTCTACGTCTAAAACTAAGATTAGTCATTATCTCATGCAACGACTTTTATCTCACACTTTGCCTGTATCTTCTCATTCTCTCCCTTATCCCTTCACAAACAAAAAACATTATCCATTATCTTATGCCTCGGCTATTCTTTCACACTTTGCCATTTTCGAAATCCAAGTTTCTCAATTGTAAACAATCATTTCCTGAGAATTTCTTTCTTTGAATTTTCGACGAATAAATGACAGTTTATGATTTTGTTTTGCAACAAATTAACGCGAAAGGTATCTTATACATAACGATTTACCATTAGTCGTACATAAAAATAACTTCAGTCACAACTTCGTTCTAAAGAATGCCACACTAATTAAAAGAGAAAGCAAATTACAGATGAAAAATTCTTGAGAGTGCCGGTACCAAATCTTACCAAAATAAAAATAAAAAAAACTTAAGAAGTACTTATTCCCCAAGTCAAGATATGTGACCATTAATTTTTTTTTTAAATTAAAAGAAACCGTTAAATTCAAAATCTTCTATTTTTTAAAATATATAATTCATAAATTAATTTCACAAACTAAAATAATATAAATAATAACTGCTTCATAAAAATAAATTCTACAACATTTACACACTTTTGTTTTTTTAGACATTAAATTATATCACTTAGCACCTTCCATAATTTACCTTGACTTTCAGTTAACCTTATTTATGAGCGTTCTAAAATTTAAAAATTCTAAAAATAACATTTTTGCTTCTGTTTATATATACTTGTTGCAAAATAAAATCCTTACATTTGTTTTAAAAAAGTTCATCACCGGACGAAACGCGTCGGCTAAGACAAGTTTTGTTTTTTTTTTGTTTCGTTTTTTTTTTGTTTTTTGTTTGTTTGTTTGCTTGTTTTTTGTTTGTTTGTTTGTTTTGTTTTTGTTTGTTTGCTTGTTTTTTTTTTGTTTGTTTGTTTGCTTGTTTTTTTGTTTTTGTTTTTTTTGCCTTTATTCATATTCTCCTTTTGCAGATATATATTTAGTTACATCTGAATTTTTATCAAGACACACACATATATGCGTGTGTGTGTTTATGTGTCTGTTTGTGTGTTTATGTGTCTGTTTGTGTGTGTGTGTGTCTTTAGACAGTAAACGCTCTTTATTCAATATTTCGTTAAGCAAAATCAAGCAGGTAGTTTTGTTTAGTTTCTTCTTACGTTTTTCTTGTATGTATAGAAATGGTTTCCTTTTTTCTGGACTTCTAAAATTCACCTAAAATTTCTTCATACGGAACTCTTTTGGTTTTGGTTTTGGTTGATTTATGTATTTTTTACGTGACTTATTTAAAGTCGAAACACATTTCGGAATGTAGGAGGTCGCCTATGATTGTTTTAGCCATCCGCCCTGTAAATACTGACCAGGCTCGACACTGTTAAATTGCGACCATAATATTCTTGCTGTATCCGTAGTTAATATTATTAAGGGTTGGCTTCTTGTTTTCTATAATTCGGCTTTCCATCACTTCTAAACTTCCTTTTGTTGTTTATCATTTAGAGATACGTATCTAATAGGTCTTCTTGACGAGTATGTTGCTTATATAGGTTGATACAATTACATTCTGATCTAAATGTGTTCTTATTGAGCTTTGGTCAGGGAGATGTAGAATCAGTCGTCTTGAAGGGCCGATTGTGCTATGTCCTGTATGAAGTTGTTTTCATCGGTAACATCGTTCCCTAAGAGGAAGCAAAATTCATATATAATGTTGATCTGATATAGTTTTGATTTCGTTGTCGAAATTTCAGGTAATAAAATTAGATGCTTTTATTTTTTTTATAGTCTATGATAACATTAATTTGTTCAAGAGAATTTTTGGGATAAAGTTCCTTACATCGAATTTATCCTGTTTGTAATTTTTGTGTAGCTGGTTACGAAAAAATATATTAATATTACTGCTACTGTGTTTGTGAACGATGTTATTATTGCTTATATCAGACAAGCATTATTTATATATATTGATGACACCACCATGACGAGTGGACGGAATAATTGGTGGAGGATACGCCTACGACACTCTAGATTTGGGATGCTGAAGGTAACACCAATCAGCTAAGTAACAAACTATTATTTGTAATTATATATATATATATATATATATATATATATATATATATATATATATATATATTGCGTGTATTGGTGTTTTTTATGGAAAAACACCAATACACTCAATCTACATGAATTCAATTTTTTTTTAATTAATCAGTTTGTCTGACGATCGCAAAAGCGTGAAACTCAGGGTCACAAAGTCACATCAATCCAACCAAATATGTTAGCTCTATCTCTGATATTGAGCGCTTTCCAATAAGTACCGCGCATATAATATATAAATAATATATATAATATATTACACACACACACATATATATATATATATATAGAGAGAGAGAGATAGATAGATACACTTTTCATATATATATATATATATATATATATATATATATATATATATATATATATATATATATATATATATATATTGCGTGTATTGATGTTTTTTATGGAAAAACACCAATACAGTCAATCTACATGAATTCAATTTTTTTGTAATTAATCAGTTTGTCTGACGATCGCAAAAGAGGGTCACAAAGTCACATCAATCCAACCAAATATGTTAGCTCTATCTCTGATATTGAGCGCTTTCCAATAAGTACCGCGCATATAATATATAAATAATATATATATTACACACATATAGATAGATAGATAGATAGATAGATAGACTTTTCATATATATATATATATATATATATATATATATATATATATATATATATATATATATATTCAGTAAATTAATAAATGTTCAAGTGATTTACCTGTGTCGTGACCGATTCCAGAACGCCATTCATCAGGGTCAGCGGATCTGATAAATTTATTGAATTATTACTAGATTAATATAAATTTATTGACTATTGTAGTTCTAGTTATCTATAGAGCACTTTCTTTTCAAAAATTCTACTGAGCTTAGAATACATTAAATTCTAGTCATTTTTACGTATTTTCACAGGTGGCATTTAGTTGTATTATATATATATATATATATATATATATATATATATATATATATACATCGGGTCTAGAAGAATTCTCAACAGAATGCAGAAAGCACTAGACGGTCGTTTCGTCCCATTTAGTCAAATGATATGACGCTTGCGTTATATCGTCGCCATCCAGGTTTCATTCTCAGTACTGGATACGCACTGCTGATAAGTCCTAAATAGGACGAAACGGCCATCCACTTTTTTTTGCCTTCTGTTGTTGATTCTTCTAGATTCGAGGAATTACTATAAATGATTATTCAAACTACCCCTAAAAAAGGTTATCATATATATATATATATATATATATATATATATATATATATATATTCCTTTCACCAGGTTTTCTTTTCGTTCTACTCTAGTTTTCTTGTCGCATACCTTTCATTCTTCACACTTTATTATCCGCCGCCTTTATACACTTGTTTTTCTCAGCTCTTTCCTCGTTATATTTCGATGTTTCTTCCTCGAACAGAAAGCAAAAGGGTCGAATATTGGACAGATACCACACTCTGATCCTAGCTTAAATGATATAACGATAGTAGATACAATGCAGAACAATATTACAAATATTTAATTCCAAAAAGTCAGACAACTTACGTGGTCGTAATTCTAAGAAAAATCCTTGACGTAATTCTGTGAAAAAGAATCAATCGGTGAAACACCACCTACTGATTCTTTTTTCTTAGAATTACGACCACTTTTCATTAATCAATTCTAATATTTCGAATGATTTTACCTGAACGAATTAATCAAAACTCACCCAAAATTATACTCATTCGATACAGGTTCTTCGATATAAGACAACGGATATTTGCATTAGAACTGGAGACTGAGAAAGTTTTCATTTGGGTGAATGTTAAAATAATTAATTTGTTATCTAGTAATTTTAACGTATTTTCACAGGTGTCATTCAGTTGTATTATATATATATATATATATATATATATATATATATATGTGTGTGTGTATGTGTGTGTGTGTGTGTGTGTGCGTGTACATTGAGTCTAGAAGAATCCTCAACATAATACAGAAAGCACTAGACGGTCGTTTCGTTCCATTTGGTCCAGTGATATGACGCTTGAGTTGTATCGTAACGATCCCGGTTCGATTCTTGGAACTCGAGAATGTGAAAGTTTTCATTTGGGCGAATGTTAAAATAATTAGTTTGTTACGATGACTACATAATCATTCTATAGAGAATAATAACTGTACTAATCGAGTAACTGTGACATGACTGTATTTTGTGACGTCCGGTGGCCGTTAATAATTAAGTATAACTTAATACTTCAATGTTAAGATAAAACATGATTTAATTACAACCGCAAATAAATAATTAACAAGAACAAAGATGTAAAAGTCAACCAAAAATAAATAACCATTTCAGTGAATACCTTGTTAGTAGCACGGCACGGCTTAACGCCCGATAAAACCTAAATCAAAACCCAAAACTTCGACGCATAATAATTCACACTAATTCGACTGGATAGTTCCACTCAATAGTCACTCAATAATCACTACAATCAGTAGCCTGACACCGTTATTTATACACTTGGCGGTAAACATATATTCATAAGTCCAGAGTGTCACGTTCGAACCTCGGTGTTGGTAGTTACTTATTTTCTTTTTTCTATAAAAGTAGCGACGAATTAAAAAGTACTCCTCTATTTCTCAGACCACTGCATTGTTAATAGGACATCAATTACTTGCTTTCTCCCTACTTTGTCACACACAAACATACACTCTACACATTTTGAAACGATTTGATGTCAGCGGTATTTAAAATATGGTCTATTTAGTAAAGTATTGTTTTCCTTGACCTTCCAGTATATTACAAATTTATTTTTTGCACATTCTTGAATAGATCTTAATATATAATTATTTAACTTCTAATATATATTTATTTACAATTCTCCTCGAATATTTATAAGTGGAATGAGTACAGGAATCAATGTTCTCTGAATATTAACGGTTTAATTGGCGTGTTAGTAAATACCTGATGTGAATACGAGTGTATATTTTTCACGCGTAATATAATTGTTTATTCACTTTTGGACACGATCAAATTAACGTCGAGCGAATCGAGGGTATGTGATTTAAGTTCTTTCTGCGAACATTCGATCTTCTTGTGTGATATTCGGGCGATTTTGAACTTGGTGGCTTCGTGGGTATTTTCTTGCTCAACCCTCGGGGCTCCGAATTCTTTATTACGTTTTGAGGTGACACGGAGTATAAAACTTATTTTCGTATTTCTTAGGATTAACCCAGTACATATTAGAATCATCGTGAAACAATTTTTTTAAAATCACGGTCTCTTTCTGACCTTAAATTCGATCGAGGTCTCTCAAAATGAAAAATAGGTTGCTTCAAATACAGTCTCATTAGGATAAATTCCTACTTCAATGTAAATTAGGTGCAAGCAGTAGCACAGACATTACAGGAGAGAGAAAAAGATGGGAGGTCATATCGGCTTTGACAGGGCAGAAACACATTCTTAAATTTTTATCATATATATATATATATATATATATATCGGGGAATAAGCGTGTGAAATGCGTACGAAGAAATAAGCTTCAAACAGTTCTACAAGTTTTAAATAAATTTTATTATTGAGTATTTGTTTCCTTTCAAATTGAAAGAAACGAACTACAAAGATTCCCACGAAATAAAGTCCCACAAAAATATTTACTTTTTGTTCTTTACAACACACAGAATAAATTGCGTTAGTATGAAAGCAGTAACAGAATGTGTCTACATAAGGAGAATGTTGCATATTTATGCTGTTTTATGAACGCGTGTAATTTTCTAATAGTCAGCAATGTTAATCTACTACTAACAAATTGTTTACATAACTCTGTTCGCATGTTTTAATTGTACTTAATTTACATTAAAATCGCTCGGCTTTTCTAATAGGTTACTCGATAAAATATGGGAAAGTTTGAGTAATAAATTATACAAACGATTTTGAGTAATCAGCTGCGCATAATCCTGGTCAAAAGATTGCCGAGAAACTGAAAATTGAATACTAAATTAACGTCATGAATAATCATAGAAAATAGATTGGCTCGAAGAAGCTAAAAATTAGATTACTTATCTCAGAAGTTTATTGTATAATAAATATCTTCCCGAATTTTTAAATATCTATCGTAGGAGGAAAAATATTGTCGATCATTTTCTAGAGTGAGCTTTCAAATTTTGTAGCATACAACAAACGCAGTTGTTTGAAATTTCAAAGCCATCAGCGCGTTTTAAATAACACCGATGATTGGCTAATAAAAGCAGATGTTAAAATTTATAGCTAGAGCATATGTTAAGCACAAAGAATGTGTCAATTGAGCTTTTCAGTGATTGTACTTAAATCTGTTGAATTTTTCTGCAATTTTTAAAGGGGTTTCACACTCACACGCAAACACATGCATATATATATATAGATATATATATATACTAATGCATGTTTCATTAAATAATATAGACATGTTTTGTCTATTTTAAGTAAGTTCCTTTCATATTGTCTGATAAACTTAATCATATTATCGTTGAAAGACGAAAGGAAAACACCATATTGATACATGTTTCAATCCAATCTAAGTTTTCGGCTTACACAAGTCATTATCAAAATGACAATTTCAATAAATCAAACAACACACAATGATATTCCGCCCTTGCTGCATGAAAATCGCGTTGCCGCTCGTGACGTCACACATGACCACGAGAGAGTGAAAAACGAGAAGTACTAAGTATGGGAAGCCATTGGTATAAATTATAGGCATTTAAGGGGATTTGTGGAGATTTCATAGTTTATTTTGTTCAGGTTAGGTTTCAACTGGTTTATGTATAAACCTTCGAGAATTTTTATTATATATATATATATATATATATATATATATATATATATATATATATATATATATATATATATCAGTTCGATAACCGGTTGGGGTCGTAGCGTCTATGCGCAGCCGAGCACCTGACAAGTACTCTCTACATGTCACAGTAAGTATTCCTTCATCTATAGCTTGTCCTGAGCAAAGTAGACATGGCGGTGCCCATCTTTCTTCAAGTCACATAAAAGCCGATGTGCTCCGATTTGAAGGCACGTCTTCGTTACTGACACCTGGCCATTGATTCCATTACGTGATTAATGTGTAAACAAATGATTACGCATTATATACACTGATGATGTGAAGAAAGAAAGAAAGAAAGAAAGAAAGAAAGAAGAGAGTTGAAAGTGTAGATACGAGGAACAGAAACAAAGAAACGATAAGTAGGGTGGAAAAGAAACAAACAAACAAACAAACAAACAAACAAACAATGCGGAGATACGAGGAATAGAAATAAAGGAACAAATAAAGAAAACAAGAAAGAACGAAAGAAAGAAAGAAAGAAAGAAAGAAAGAAAGAAAGAAAGAAGGGAGTTGAAAGTGTAGATACGAGGAACAGAAACAAAGAAACGATAAGTAGGGTGGAAAAGAAAGAAAGAAAGAAACAAACAAACAAACAAACAATGCGGAGATACGAGGAATAGAAATAAAGGAACAATAAATAGGGTGAAAACAAGAAAGAAAGAAAGAAAGAAAGAAAGAAAGAAAGAAAGAAAGAAAGAAAGAAAGAAAAATCACTAGAAGAAAGAAACAAGACATCGATAACAATGAAATAAAGAAAACTTCAAAAAGAAGAAAGAAAGAAAAAAAGAAAGAAAATCACCAGAAAAAATCGTTAGAAGAAAGAAAACCTTGGAAGAAATAAAGAAAGCAAGAAGAAAAATCACTTGGAGAAAGAGGGAAGAGAAACAAGGAAAGGACGGAAAGAAAACCAATCGAATGGAAGGAAGAATAAAGTAAACGATTAGATGAAAAAAAGGAATTATTACGACATAAGAATGAAAAATGAACATCACCAAAACAAAGAAATAATCAAAGAAAGCAAGAAAGAAAAAAGAAAGTGAGAAAGAAAGAAAGAAAGATAGAAAGAAAAAGAACGAAAATAAAAAAGAATGAAAGCAAGAAAAAGAAAAAAAAAACCTAAAAGCAAGAAACAAAGAAAAAGAAAGAAAAAAGAAAAATGAAAGAAGAAAAGCAAGCCAGCAAGAAAGAAACAAACAAACAAAAATAAAGTAAAAAGAAAGAAAAAATGAAAGCAAACATGAAAGAAAAAGAAAGAAAAAATATATATAATAAAAATTCTTGAAGCTTTATGAAAGCAAAAAAGAAAGAAAAAACGAAAGAAAAAACGAAAGAAAGAAATGAAAAGAAAGAAATAACGAAAGCAAAAAAGAAAGAAAAAGAAATAAAGAAAGAAAGAAAGAAAGAAAGAAAGCCAGCCAGCAAAAAAGAAAGAAACACACAAAGAAAAAGAAAATGAAAAGAAAGAAAGAAAGAAAGAAAGAAAGAAAGCAGGCAAACACGAAAAAGAAATAAAAAGTTAAGAAATACATCTCAGTTGTGGAAGCGGACAAACGGACAATATCAAACGACAACTAACGATTTGTAGCTTTTCAATTGTGGCATTCTGCGCCCGATAAATACTTGACTGTTTTTGATTGGAGAAGCCCATCGATTTTACTGAAAATAGATTATCAAATCAGTTTGATCCATAAGGTTAATTTTTGCGCGATTCAATCAATTTTGTCCTGGTAAAAAATGATTCGTTGCATGATGCGAATAGCCAGCTTAATGCAAGCGCTAATATTCTAATATCCGTCGGAAGAACAGAAATTACCAGCTGCTGAATAAATGCGGAAAATCAAAAACTCGCAGTCCTCACTCCACATGTAAAATTATAACTTTCAGATGAACATAGCAATTTTGTCTTTGGAAATTATGAACACTACTTTTTTGTCTTAAAAACACACCCTGAAGATGACATTGTGTCAGTGTCGAAAGTACTTAGAATAAAACAATATCTATCAACACCGTAATTTCCTCTCTTCTTTTAATACCGACGGCAGAAAACTCACCCCAGAATATGAACGGATTCTGTTGAAAATAAGCAAAGAAAACTTGTCGAAATTATTCAACGAAACTTGCCTCAATGAAAACATACTGCCAAAATACACGCACACACAATATATATATGTGTGTGTGTAGTAGTAGTAGTAGTATTAGTGGTAGTAGTAGTATTTATTACTTTAGTGTCTAAAAATTTATTCGACTTCGAGAAATACAAATACTGTTGTGCAATTTATGATAGGTCCTTACGAAACTTACATTGTCTGCTGTTGACGTATATATACGTTTTCAAAGAAGCCATAAAAATGTCGATTCTTAGTCATCGTAGTAGAAAGTAACTAGCGCTTAGTGCTATTTCCAAATTAGTACTGACATATAGTAACGCACATATGATCTATTTTTGTGTTGGTTTGTTTGTTTGGGTTTTATGGCATATCAACCACTGTGGGTTATTTAATGCCAAATCCAGTTTATATGAATTTTAAATGCCTATTTTGTATAGAATAAAAAACGTATAGCTGGCATTATTGTTTCAAAAAAAACGTATAGCTGGCAACATTATTGTTTCAAAAAAAAACCTATAGCTGGCAACATTATTCCTTTTCTACAAAAAAAAAACTTAGAGCTGGCAACATTATTGTTTCAAAAACTTAGAGCTGGCAACATTATTGTTTCAAAAACTTAGAGCTGGCAACATTATTTTTCTGAAAACATTATCTGAGACCTTGCTGTTGGATGCAGTTTATCGCCATACCCAGGACGCGGATGTAGTTTACCGTCATACCCAGGACGCGGATGTAGTTTACCGTCATACCCAGGACGTTCTATTTTTGTGATCTATTTTATTATATATAATATATTCTACTATATTATGTGTTCATGTGCCCCTTATTTTATTCTGCTTACGGCCACATCACGCTGAAACACCGGTTCCCGTACAATCACCGAAGTTAAGCAACGTCAATCCTGGTTAGTACCTAGATGGATGACCATTTGGGAATACTTGGTGCTATAAGCTTGGATTTACCGGTGGTGTAATAGATAATGGCTCGAAAATGTTAATCGGATAGCCGAGTTCAAGTCAATTTCGTTATATTAACTTACGCGCTTGGGAAAACCTCTTCTCCCCCAGCTAGGGGTTAATTAGTAAGACTTGTATTACTAAACTATTATCTAAAAAAATAAAACAATCTAAAATATTTCCTGCAAATGGTTGATAAACCGTAAAAAATGAATGAACCAATCAACATAGCTTAGTCTGTACAACAGAATATCCGAGAGCGAGCAATTTAGCGGCGCCCATTCGAAATCGCTGGCAGACGTTTCTTGTCATTTACTGCAAATAAATGACAATTACCTATTTTTTTCGAAACGGGCTAGCGCAGCCATGCAACAATGCTATCACAATGCAGCAGTGAAATTGTTCAAATTTACTCCAGCGCTATTTCAACTGCTTTCTAAAAGGTTAATGTGACATATGTATGAAAATCAAACGGATTGATTGCTGTAAAGAAAAATTGTATTGCGTAAAGTTTTAAACGCTTAAACAGACCGTCAATCTATGGCAATGAGCAGACAGCTCAGATCAGAAATGATAAATAGGCTTTCGGGAATATTCAAATTCGTATCCTTTTTGCCATACGGAAGCCAAAACAAATATACCAGCTGCTTTAACCGCTAAGTTGTAATCACTTCAAAATCTAACAAGAGACTAAACCTAAACACTGAATGCAACATATTCTTAGCACTATAGTTTTTATGCTTACTCTAGTGTTATATAAGAATAAACTGTCGATGACGACACTTGAGTTTGAACATAGATCGCCAGGAAGCTAGTATTAAAGCAAGTACTATTAGCGCGAGTTCTATTCGAAGGCGTCTGACACCAGTATTGTTCAACAGCGATTATAAAGTCTCTACTTAAACGAGCATAACGAAAGTGACAACGAGTATTCGTTGACATTACAAAAGTGTCAAACAAGTGTTCGTTGATATCACAAAATCTATTAGCCGTTTTACTTTAATTTTTTTTGTTTTTTTATAATGGAGTTCACTCTTTACAAAGCCCTGGGGCCACTTGAGGTAGAGGGTTACAGAGTAAGAGGAACAGCTTATGCGGATATGTCCGGAAGATATCTGTTAACTTTAGACTTGAACAGGTCAAGATTATAGTGATCAGGGAAGCAACCTCTTCGGGTCGATTACACAAGGCAATGGTTTGTGGGAAGAAACTACTTGAGTGGAACTTAATTCTCGCCAGGGGGAATACGAAGGGATGAAGGTGGTTCGCTACAATATGCTTGGCATGGCGAGTTTTAATAGTGAAGGTTAGAACTGGTGGAAGTAAGGAGTGTCATCCATTTGAACATTCTCCATGGAAATAGTGATAGAGCAGCAAGGAGCTTGAAACGTCTCGTCTTTGCGAAAAGGTTTACAGAGTGCAAATTCGTCGCGTACAAGGACTCGGAGACGCTTTTGGATTTGATCGAGAGTGTAAAGTGAAGACTGGGCAGCTCCAGCCAATGCATGACAGCAATACGCCATTTTTGGCCTCATCTGGCATGATATTTTTTTTAAATTAGGAATGTTTCTTGGTGGCGGTCAGTCTACGAGAAGGAGAATAAATCAAAATCGGTAACGTGAAGAGCGACTAAGGCATTTTTTGTATTAACACGTGAAACGAGCATTCACGGTATCTGTCTATATTTCTAAGATGAAGCATTGTAATTATTTACACTATTTATATTGTACTGTTGTCCTCATCTTTATTGTCATATCCAAGAACGTTTCGGCTGTTATCCCCCAAGGACACATAGCCGAGTGGATAAAAGTGTTGGTTGGAGTAATCCATTTTCACACAAAAAGTGAGTTCAACACCTGTGAAGAAAAAAGATTGGAGTGTTGAGTTACTAAAGAGAAATAAATGAAACTGAAGAGGCATGGCACGTGGAACTAGAAAAATCTACCCCAGTGGACGAAATAAAAAGTCCGGTTCAAAATTCCAATCACCTGAAGAAAGCCGCAGCGTACAACGGCCGAAACGTCGTGAATATGACAACAAAGATAAAGACAACAGTGGGAACAATGTAAATAGTATAAATAGTCATTCACTGTAACTAATCTTCTACCAGACGTCCTGAGTCTTGGAGGGGAATTTGAGAAGGTAGGCCTGGTCATATGCAACTTCTATATTATTATTTCAAAAATTATTTTTGATCTGCCTAAGAGTATACTTTTGTGAATCTCTCTGCTGATGATACGACACATGGGTGCACCAGCAAAGATGACCAGAGTTTGACAGCTGATCTCTCATCTGATCTATCTCTAACAGCTCAGTTCACGGAAAAAATGGCTGATCGCATTCAATGCCAAAAAAAAACTAATCTGGTGATTTTCCATCATCGCCTAGAGGACACTGAGTTTTGACCTATCGCAATAAATTTTCATTTATCTCTCAAAGAGGCCTCGTACCTTGAGCGCCTATTAGCACCTATTGAAAAGCTCACGCAGAACATATGATCCATCGCTAAAAATACTAGAAAAATGTCCGGTTTCCTATACCGCTCCAGGAAGCACCTAACCCTTCGCGCTATCCAGTCTTTACAAGAGCTAGATCAAGCCGAAAACTAATGCCATATACGGACAGGAGAATAACTAATGCCATATACGGACGGACATGACTTCACTTTCTGGTCTCGTTAGAGTCCAAAAGCATCTCCGCGTCCTTGTGAGTGATTAGTTATTTTCCACCCTACAACTCATTTCGCAAGTCCCTCGCAGCTCTATCGCTATTTTCAGGGAAAGTGCTCAGATCCACCAGTTCTAACGTTCACGGCTAGGACCCGCCATGTTACACCCATTTCAGCGAACCAGCCTGATTCCCTTCATATTCCATTGGTAAAATGTAAATTCCACTCGAGTAGACTCTTCTCCATAAACCACTACTTTGTGAAACCGACTCCCAAGAGAATGCTTCCCCGATACCTGCAATCTTAACCTGTTCACGTCAAGGGTTAACCGTCATCTTCTTCACATATCTATATAAATTGTTCCTTTTAATCTGTAACTCTCCACCTGGAGTGGCTCTTGAGCCTTGTACAAGATGAATATCGTTATAAAAATTGTTTTATAATCACATGCCGGGATGTAACCAATAACCTCAGGGAAGCAAAGAATGTCTTTGTTTTTTTACAAAAGTTAACTATTAGAAAAAAAACAAAAAACAAACGTTCAAAGATCTTTGCAGGATATGGGTTGTACTTGTTACAACTATTTTTTGGGGTGGGGGGTTCTTGGAGAGATAGTGCACTAGTATTTTGTTGAGTTCCTTTCTTTATCAAACCCAAAGCTCCAACGACAAAAGGAACGGTTTACGTTTTTAAGTTTCACCTTTTTTTTTTCTATTTCTATCTCTTTGTATTTGCTTAGTTTTTCAAGAACCTTCACATGCGTTTTTGCCATTTAGTACGCTCATGTCAATCAATGTGCAAACTTTTTTTTTTCTTTTCTGTCCTTGACAGAAAAGAAAACTCTTTGGGTCCTGTCACTGGATCTAACTAACACCTTTATCCACTGTGCCATGTGTCCTCGTGGACTAACCCAGTGAGCGAAATAAAGTGTTCAATTCGACAATTCCAACCACCTGAAGAAGGCCGGAGCATACAACGGCCGAAACGTCGTAATAAATATGGCGACAAAGATGAGGACAATAGTCCGAATAATGTAAATAATGTCTTCAAGTGATGTGTTTTTTGTTGTTTTTTTTTTTTGTTGTTTTTTTGGGTTTTTTTTGTTATTTGGTAATGTTCTTTGTTTAGGAATCTGTAACGGCATTCTATAAATTCTGATTGTTTGCGAGTTCCAAATCCAGTTGGATTCATTATCTTTACTTACTCGCAAATTCCATTGGGAAAGGCATGAATCCATCTCTCAGTCCCTATGGGTAAATGGTGGGAGAGACTGGGCCTTATAACCTTGGGTAGCAACTGGTGTAAGATAAGGACAACTCTGAATTCAAAATATCCAACTATGAGTTAAATAATCTTTTCTCACCCCATCTATGGGTTAATTGGTAAAATTTATATCAGTAAATCATTATTATCTTCAAAAACTTCTTACACTCTAAAAATATTTTCTAGCTTTAAATAACCTGCAACAGGTTGATAAGCCGTAAAAAAGAAATAAATCAAACAATCTGCAGCTTTAGTTTATTAATTCTGTCTGTTCAAGAGATTGGAGATTATGGCTCTCCACAATTTCCTGTCTTTTTAGCTCTAAAAATTTTTTGTTCTCCTACTTTCGCTCCATGTTTCTCGTAACAGACTTAAAGAATTTAAGTGAATGGATGGCAGAACAAGGACAAATACGTATAGTAAGTATTATGGGGTCCACCCTTTTCTGATATAAATGGACTCGTCCTGCTGCCATAAAATAACCTCAGTCAGTCAGTCATGATGTCTGAGAGTAGAGGCACAGGTGGAGGAACAGGGTGGAGAAACAGAGTGGAAAGTACATAGACACTGTGATTGAGTTGACGTTAGAAGTCAGTTACAAGGACGCCCGACTCTAAGGAAGCTTACTTCGAGACTGTATATAGCGATCTTTGATTAATACTAACCGCCGTTCCTGGATTTTACTAACAGCATTACCTTTTGTATTTTATGTAAATACATTTAATTTCTTAGCTTAACTACTTGCGTTTGTCATTTATTGGAGACCGATTTTTCACGCGGAATCCACAACAGTAAGGAATACAATTTACTTAGAGCAACAAATGACTGAAAGTTGTGGAGAGCCATGATCGCTCATATTCTGAAATATCTTTGCAAATAAAAGAAGTATGCGTCTATATTTCTATGATGAGGTATTGTAATTATTTACATTGTTCGGACTGTTGTCCTCATCTGAAGATGGCCTGAGCGTACAACGGCCGAAACGTCATGAAGTATGTATTTTTACAGATTCATTGCGGTTTATTATTTTGATTAAAAATTTTATCCCTTTGTAAGTTTGCAACAACAAATATGAATATACACTCAATACAAGGCCCAAGAGCCACTCATGGTAGGGTGTTATTAAATGAGGCTTTGTAAGGGTGTAAAGGGAGAAAGTAAAAAAACATATTATGAGGATAGGCAGGATAGAAAAACAGTTGACCTAAATTTGAAGTTGTTAAAATTGTATTAGTCGGGGAAGCATCCTTTTGGGAGTCACTTCCACAAAATAACACTTCTGGAGAAGTTATCTGGGTGGAACTGGCCTGTTACCAATGGGATACGAAGCGGATGTTAATGAGTTAACCTTGCGTATGTGGTGTGGCGGGCTCTAGCTGTGAAGGTCTGAACTGGCGGGACCAAGGAATGTATCTCATCAGATTATTTTCCATGGAAATAGCAATAGAGTAGCGATAGTTTCTGTAGGAAAGTTGTTTATCGGTAGAACAGAATTCATCACCCACAAGCTTGTTTAAATGCTTTTAAACTGTCACTGAAAAGGGAAAACTGTACAGATCCAGCCTAGATATGGCAGAAATATTCCACGTTTGGTCTGACTTGACTCTTGTAAATATAATCCATAGTGAAATTTGTATTCTGCACAACTTCAGCTCCAACTTATATTAGTACAAAATGACTCTGTCAGAATTTCCATTGTTTGCATTAGTACTAATATCCTCATCTTTGTTGTTGTTATCACAACGTTTCAGCCGTTGTGCCATCCGAACTTCTTCAGGTGTATGTTGCTCAAAGTAACTTTCAAAGAATTTCAAACTAAACACTTTCTTTCATCCTCTCGTATTCGTTATATCTGGTCTTTGAATTTTGAATTTGGAGACAGTAATTTTACGTTCAATCCCTGGGTCAGGCGGCACAGACTTAGATTCCGTGTAAACAGGAGAAGCAACATCCGAAACGTACTAAATAAGAACGGAATTAGATATTCTTAGACATGGACAACAGAAGAGAGAAAAAATCTACCCTCTTAAATTAAATAAAAGGTTCAGTTCGAAATTCCTTGCAGGTTACCGAAATCGTCACATACCTGGAGATTTCCGGTGCGAGAACAAATGTTTTGATGATAACAACCACAAAGATGAAGTCTGAATGTAAATAATCCAAATAAAAATTCATAAGTTGAAAAGCTTCTTTTTTTTTTAATTAAATTTTAAACTGTTTTTAATTTGAGGAATTTCCACCCAGACAATTTCTTCCCCAGAACAGCTACTTTGGAGAACAAACTCACAAGAGGATGCTTCCCCGATCACTACAATCTTAACCTCTCCAGGTCAACTGTTATCTATCGTGCATATTCTCATAAAATGAATAATCAGCCTATCATATTTTAACATAGGTGAATCAAATAGTCCGTAGCCTAATTATGAAAAAAAAGTGAATGAAATAGTCTGTAGCCTAATGATGATAAAAGGGGAATCAAATAGTCCGTAGCCTAGTGATGAAAAAAGTGTTTTCTTTCTCAAAATAGTCTCCTTTTTGTGAACTTGAAATCAGTGGAGATTGTTAATTACAGTGAATATTGAATAGTGAATTTGTTTTTGTTTTTTTAAATTTGAGCCGATGAATCATTGTTAAGCTACACGCTTATTGATCGCATCGCGTATTTAAAACAGATTAAATTCTTCATTCATTTTCGCAGATTCTGTAAGAATTTCAACAATGAAAGGAAAAGAAAAGTTTTATGTCGAAACTCCGAATCTAAAACTTTTTAGAAAGGAAAGAAAAAGTCTGTGGTTGGCGGATTGATAATGTTCGTGGACAAGTCCCTCAAAGGAATTGGCTTGTTCTTAATGCATTCTTTAATCTTGTAGACTAAACTTAGTGCCGGTAGAAGTGGGGACAAGAATTTGCATGGAAGACATTTGTTATGTCCAGGAGCGGACGAATGAGCGAAGATTGTTCGTTAAGTCCACTGAGTAGAAAGAAATCCTATCAGACGAGGAAGAAAAAAAACGTGAACAAATAGCGAAACATGAGATAATGTGTAAATAAAAAATATGTAGAGAAGAAAATGTACATTAACACAGACACACACAGGCACACAGAGAGACACACGGGTATAGAGAGAAAGAAAGAAACGAACAAAAAACGTGAAATAGGGCCAGTGTTTAAGAATACTGATCGGAATATATCAAGCAGTAATAACTTGGGGTTTTGGTTAATAGAAAATACTTAAGTGCAATATGACAGAGATTGCATCATCGTGAGGTAGATGGATATACTGGAAAGGAGATAGATAGATAGATAGATAGATAGATAGATAGATAGATAGATAGATAGATAGATAGATAGATATGAACAGTGAGAGTAATAGATAGATAGATAGATAGATAGATAGATAGATAGATAGATAGATAGATAGATAGATAATGAATAGTCTGCGTTAGATAGATAAACAGTCTGTCTTAGATGGATACATATATACATACATGCATACATACATAGTCTGTGATAGATAGATAGATAGATAGATAGATAGATAGATAGATAGATAGATAGATAGATAGATAGATAATGAATAGTCTGTGGTAGATAGATAAACAGTCTGTCCTTGATGGATACATACATACATACATACATACATAGTCTAAGATAGATAGATAGATAGATAGATAGATAGATAGATAGATAGATAGATAGATAGATAGATATGAACAGGTTGTCATAAATCAAGTGATAAAAAGATATAAATTAGTCGATAAACGGATAGATACAAAAAGAAATAGATCGAATCATCTGCCTGACTTGCGATGCAAAATCGAAAGGCGATCGATACAAACCTTTTGAGATGAAATGTTAATCTGACTTTCTTTTTCACAAAATAGACAGCTCCATTAATTTCGAAGTTGAAATCAACGTCGAATCTTCACATATCACCGGCCATTGATAAGTGCCCTTCCAAATGGTAGCTCAGCTGTCACTCGGGAGAAAAAAGCTCTTCGGTTGAACATCGCTTATAAAAAAAATGAAATGGAAATTAAAATCAGAGGGAACGGTATTTGTTCAGTTGATCATAAAAAAAACTGCATCTTCTACTCGAGGCTTGTCATTCAAAAATTAGAATAACTATTTAAACAATAAACCAATGTTAGATAATGGCGTCTACCGTAGATTCCTTTCTTTCTGTTTATTCATTACCTCATCTAATATGTAAGATCGCACAATGCCGGAGACATCCTCCATTTGCGTGAAATACACGGTGCTCCAACAACAGAAAAAGGAATTTGGTACAGTTTATTTAATTGACGGAACTTTTGGTACAGTTATTTGAAACAAAAGCAAATGATAGAAATTTAATAGCTTAAAACAGAACAAAAACACAAATGTTAGAAGTGGTGTTCAAACTCTGGCAAAATTGTTTTGGCATTTTTTCAGTCTCCAAGTTGGGTGTTCTTTCTTAAAATGAACAATCACCTCAAGCTGAAAATTTGAAAATTACAGGAACAACAAATGCAGAAAATATGTATATGTTAGTTATTCTTTTAGTTCATTCATGTAGTAAAATATATTATTATTTATTTTATCTAAAATTTCCCGTTTTTTGTGCACCCTGTAGAAGCAGAAGTGTTACAGTATCGAAACTAATCACTGAGCAAATCGTTAAAAAATATTTAAAAAACCTATTTTGTATAAAAATATGAAAATCAAAGAGAAAAATATATTTTGCATAAAACTATGAAAATTAAAGAAAAAACGCAATATTATTTTTCTGCATATGTAAATCTGATATAGACTGTCAAAATTAACCTTACCGCGATAAAGATTTTCTGCATATTCTGGTTTTCTTTCAGTTTTCAGCGCAGTTCAAAACAATAAACTTCAACCGAAATTTAGAGCCTTCTCACTCATGCTGGATTAGACCTCCCCCTTCTGACTGACCATGTCATCAAGAACATACCTGTACTCATCACGCGTCGTTGGTGATAGCAGGTCAGTCTTGGTTCAATAAGAAGACAAATTTAAAACCACCAATTCGAAATTCCACTATGGGTTAAATAACCCATTGTTGAATTTCGAATTGAAGGTTTTTAAATATATCCTTCTCTTGTAGGATCAAGATTGTTCTGCTATTTAAAACTAACAGAATATACTAGAATATACTAATAGAAGAGGAGAAAACAGCAGATAGCAGAAATGGATTTATACCTTCCTTAAGAGTATTAGCAAGAAATCAAACGAACTCAACTGGAAATTGAATTCGGTTCTCAGAGCCGTTATCCACTACTACATTGTACTTCCGCTTTCTTTTTTGCACTTTTTTTTTTTTTTTTTTGGCTCTAAGAAATTTTTATTTTCCTACTTTCGCTCCAAGTCCCTGTTCTGCTACCCAAATTCGTTTCTCGTAACAGACTTAAAGAACTTAAGTGAATGGATGACAGAACAAGGACAAATACGTATAGTAAGGAATAAAATTTACTTAGAGTAACAAATGACTGGAAGATGTGGAGAGCCATGATCGCTCATATTCTGAAATACCTTTGTAAATAAAAGAAGTATGCGTCTATATTTCTAAGATGAAGTATTGTAATTATTTACATTGTTCGGGCTGTTGTCTTCATCTGAAGATGGCCTGATCGTACAACGGCCGAAACATTGCGAATATGGCAATAAAGTTAGGACAACAGTCCGAACAATTTAAATAAGGTAAAAAAAAGTATGTATTTTTACAGATTCATGGTAGCTTTTGCTCACAAAATTTATCACTTTGTAAGTTTGAAACAACAAATATTAAGATACACTCAATACAAGGCCCAAGAGCCACTCATACTAGGGGAGTTATTGAATGAGGCTTTGTAAGGTTTTAAAGGTAGAAAGTGAGAAATGCATATTATGAGGATAGGCAGCATAGATAACAAGGAATTTTCCATTTAGAACTTTTGATGTTGCATTATTCACTGATTCCAATTTTGTTTTCTCTCAAATCATAAAAAAAAGAATTTCATGCCTATACGAAATGATGCAAGTGATAAAAAACAAAACCCAAATTCTAGCTTTTCATCTTTTTACACAATCCAACTCCGTTTATATTTCCTGTGAGAAAAGATCAAATTATCTAACGCTATTGAGGTTTCAGAATTTACATTCTACGCCTATTTAGCTTCATGACACGATAAACTACTCAGAATTTCAACGCCATTGTATTAGACTAATAATAGAACACTAGAGATTCCCCAGATTTCAGTATATAATACGCATCTGCAGAATTCTGGAAAAATATTTCTCTTTTGTAATGCGCACTGACGTTTTGGAATTTGCGTCTAAACTAAAAATTTATCCGCTTCCACTAAAATAAATTTATATAGTTGACGTTAAAAAAAATTTACAACGTATTTAGATGAATTAGGATCAAATACGGATCGGAAACCGACAGAAGAAAAGAAAGAACAAATACGAAACGTTTTATCATTCTGTGTTTCACTTTTATTATTAATATTATTATCTGATGAAGCTTAAATAAAAGTAAAACATGTGAGATTGATAAACGTTTCCTACTTGTTTTGTTTTTTTTATCTTGTTATCGTATTCAGAACAAATGCGTGGACATGTTCAGATAAAAATGCAAAACGTTTGTGAAGAAAATAATCTCAAACGAGAAGAAAACGAAAATGATTAGGTTGGTGCAAAAATAATGACGTAATAATGTCGTTTTTTGACGTATTTTTAACGTCAAAAAACGACCTTATTACGTCATTATTTTTGCACCAACCTAATATAAGCAAATACTTATTCAAGAGACATTTGGTTCAGTTCGTGCTAAAAGTTCAGATATATGAAAGTTCCCTCTAATGAAATAATTCAGTCAGTTATGTGCCATGCCTGATAACACGCTTATGCGATCATGTATCTTTCGATACATGACTGACGAGACAGATTTTTTCCAGCAGTAGGTTGCCATTTCTTTCTGACCAGACCAGTTGCCACCCAAGTGTATTAGCACGTAAGTGAATGTGAGAGATTCGAGTAGAATTCGAACTCGGCTCTCCGATTCCTCAGTCCGAGCCGCTATCCATTACTCCACCGTAGATTTATAATGAGTTAAAATTTCAATATCTAGGAATTGGTTTAACAGTCCTAAGATACTTCGGCGTGATATAATGATGAGCAAGATTTTCTCGAACAGTGAGTACCATCCTCACTAGGTGCTCCATACTTTCGGCCTTGTGCCATATCGAAGCTACGATCACAGACAGGTGGTGAGTGTGATCAAAGTGTAGTATCTGCCATCAGATGAGCAAACTAGATTTTATCTCTCAGTCGTGTCTCTGTATTCGCAACAGAGTCCGTACAGCGTAACTAAAAATATTATTGAAGGTGCCCGGTCTCGGGGAACAGCTGACCGTGCCAGTACCACCTTTATTGCACCAAGGAGCGGGGATCGGTATTAATACCGTGATACCAGCGCAACCGACTGTTGAGAAGGTTGGGCTGTTTTTGGAGATGGCCTAGGGGAACGTACTCGGGCACCCCACATTTTAGTATATCGCATCCTACCAGTGTGGGGCGGCAACTTAATATTAGATCTTCTACCAGAGGACGGAAAGTGCGACACTGAAATCCGAAGACGCGTTGGAATAGCGAATGTTGCCTTCCAAAAGCTAAGCAAAGAAGTAAGAAACAGAAAAACTTCGTTAGAAACGAAGAATATATATATATATATATATATATATATATATATATATATATATATATATATATATATATATATATATATATAGTGGAGTAATGGATAGCGGCTTGGATTGAGGAATCGGAGATTGGGGAAGGTGTGAATCCTCTTCTTCTCCCTCCAGCTATGGGTAAATATCAGAACAGACTGGGTTCTATAGCCTTGGATGGCAACTGGTCTAGGAGAAGGACAACTCTGAATTCAAAACCTGCGGAGGGTCGTTTGGGGACCTTGTGGCACTTAGTGCACCAGGTCTCTGAATTCGGCCCTTCAAAAAGTGTGGCTGGTCTTGCACGAAACCTTCACCACTATAATCAAATCTCATGTCGGTTTCCTGGGAACTGATCTGCTTAACCCTCATACGTCGAATTCGACGGGAGAGTCGACTATATATATATAATGTGTGGGGGGGTGTGGTTCGGAAACTTAATATTAAATGTTCTAACAGAGGACGGAATGCTCGACCTGAAATCCGAAGACGCATTGGGATAGCGAAAGACGTCTTTCAAAAGCTAAGCAAAGTATTAAGGAACAGAAAAATGTCGTTAAAAAACAAATAATGGTAATTTTGCTTAGATATGGCACAAGGCCGAATGTATGGGACAGCCAATGACGACTGAACTCAGTACTGAGTAGTAATTGATCTATCGAGACAAGCATGCTAACCATTACGCCGCATCAAAATGCCCGAGAGAAACGAGTACTGAATTGTTACTAATATCAGTTCTCCTATACGGCAGTGAATGCCGGACAATCTCCTCACACATGTTGAAGAGTGTGGGTGTAAGTGCCATCAATACCCTCATTCCAACTTAATCTTTATAAAATCAGATGTGTTTTTGTTTTGTTTTTTCCTAATTCTTTAACTTCCATGAGTACGCACTATCGAAAAGGGGTCGCTCTCAATAAACGATTTTTGAAATTAGCTTGTGAACAACTCCACGCTGAATTGCTTCCATCATTAAGTGAAGTTAGCTTTCAGCATTGTGCACACATGGAGGGTTAAATTACATGGAGGGTTAAATTAAGTACAGTAGGTTGTCAAACATCGTTATGTTTTCCTGTCTTATGAGAGGTAGCTTCTTTCCCGCTCTACATATAAAACATTTTCTTTTATGGGTTTTTGTATGGCAAATGCGTAGATCAGAGCCTACAACGAAAAGAAAGTCTATAGTCTCATCTTTCCAGCTGCTGGATTATCTCACAATGTAAGACTTAAAGTATTCAGAATCAAGTAAATAGGTTTGTTTATTTTCTTTTATGTCATATTAACCTCAATGTGTTATTTAATGCCGACAAGATTATAGGAATTAGAATATTAGAATTCACTCATTACAAGGCTTGAAACCGATTCAATTTGAAGGGTTAATGGTAATTATTAATTCGTAATGATGAGGGTTAGCAATTATTTTTAACTACATTATTTACATTATTCGGACTATTTTCCTCATCTTTGTCGCCATATTTATTACAACGTTTCGGCCGTTGTACGCTCCGGCCTTCTTCAGCGGGTTGGAATGTCGAACTGAACAGGGTAAACGTGCCATGTTTAATGGATGTCAGTTATCAGTTTATCTCCTGTTAATTTCCCTCTGAAAGTTCTCCACTGCCTTAACCGGGTATTGAACTCACACTCTTTGGGTCCTGTTACTGGATCTAACCAACGCCTTTATCCACTGTGCTATGTGTCCTTGAATTTCTGGGTATTATAAACCTAATGTCTTCAGCAACCATTTTTACCAGTGCTCATATTGCAAACTTTTTGCAACTGCCAAAACGTTGTAATGAATATGGCGATAAAGATGAGGACAATAGTCCGAATAACATAAATAATGTACATAATACCTCATCTCAGAAATATAGACAGATACTTTTAATTAGCTAGATGTAATCATAAGTTCTATTCTGATAGCTTGGTGCAAAAATAATCTCGGTTTTTGACGTATTTTTTAACGTCAAAAACCGACATTATTTTTGCACCAACCTAATAATAGCTTCTTATCTCAAAGTTCTCGCCTTGGGAACACTTTTTTTTTTCATTTTCTGGCTTCCCTGCCACCTAATCTTGACAAATTTAAATATAAACGCCAATCGTCTTCTGTCTTCCTGAATTATGTTATTTTATTATCCTTTCTCCTCACTAATGTCTTCTAACATAATCTTATTTTATAATCTTTTCCTTTATCAAATTTTCCAAGAAATTAGACTTCTCAAGTCATGTAATTGCTATAGTTCTTTCTAATACTGATTAGCAGTTTCCTAATTAGTTTGTTAACAACTCCTTCACAATGAATTGCTTTCATCATTAACTGAGGTTAGCTTTCTGCATCGTGCACACACCGAGGGTTAAATTAAGTAAAATAGGCTGTCAGACATCGTTATGTTTTCCTGTCTTATGAGAGGTAGCTTCATCCCGTTCTACATATAAAACATTCCCTTTATGGTTTTTGTAGGGCAAATGCGTAGACAAGCGTTCGTCTTTCATTGATCAGAGCCTACAACGAAAAGAAAGTCTATAGTCTCATCTTTCCAACTGCTGCATTATCTCACAATGTAAGACTTAAAGTATTCAGAATCAAGTAAATAGGTTTGGTTTATTTTCTTTTACGGCATATCAACTTCAATGGGTTATTTAATGCCGACAAGATTTTCAGTATAGGTTCGTATAATTAGAATATGTATTCTTTGTAAGATAAGATTTCATTGACATATTTTTGTAAACCGGGTATTTGTAGAGAGTCAAATGTATTGATGGTAATATATTTTCCTCAAAAATGTGTTACCATTAAAATCTATTTTTATACTTTTATAACGTTTTGCGCAAAGTTTGGGATTAAATATTTGCCCATAACTGGCCCCCCCTAACAAGTGCTACCACCCCGGGTCAGGATGGACCTAGGAATAACAGCAATTAAGAGGTGATTCGACGCTCCTCAAAATCTCCCGATCAGAGGCCTTGCTGCTGGATGTAGTTTATCGTCATACCCAGGACGGAAGTAGACTGGGAAAAGCTACAAACACACGTTGACACACTTTCCTTGGAACAGATACACGTTCGAGTCTAACACTAATAATATGTTATACTGAAACATTGACCAAAAACTTTCAATTGCCCACTTCCTGCAACATGGAAGTGATTTAATTTTAAACTCAAAAATAATATTGACTGCAATATTATTTGATATCTTCGAAAAAAAAGAACAAGATTTGATTTTAATGAAAAACTGTATTCATCCTCACGGAACGGAATACGGCACAAGGCCATGTTTAAAGAGGGATACCTTCGTGTACGTGGGATAAGTAACAAAAATTGCTTAACCTAAGAATCAAAAGATTTCATGCCATTTTTATGCGTTTCAGATTCTCTATAAGGATTTTTCTGCTTCTGCATGCCGTGTCCCATCGGGACAGATTCGTTACTCTCCACAACTTCCAAAAGAATTAATGTTCTTAAAAGAAATCTTGGAGGCCCCTAAATTTGCTTGCTTGACTCTTGTACACATTTAGATACTCTATGAAGACAATTCACGACAACCCAAAGTCTGAATTAGAGTTTCTTTGCATTTTATACGATTCGTAGAATATTTGTAATTGTTATGTTTTAAAATCAATTCCGTAAAGTCCAAAATCTAATATGCAATTCTATTTAGGATTTATATTCTTAAGATTTACGGTCGCATAATATTGAAACATTCATGGATCGAACTGTTAGTGTTACTCTTGAAATTTATATAATCTTTTCTTTAAAAAGTCTGTTTGTATCTCTTTTTCTTTCCTTGAGCAATTTTTATCCACTGTCGGCTTGCTAAGCCAGTCACAACTTCACTAGTGTCCCTTTAGCCAGCATTACCTGTTTCCACCTCTCACGGTGGACGACGGGTTGAGCTTTTGGAGGCAAACTAGACAGAGAAATTGAGACCAGATGTCAGAAAGCCAACGCAGTCAGTTACCAATTTGCTCCACTTCTAAAACATCCTAACATTTCCATAAGCACCAAGGCAACTCTCATCAACGCCATTTTCCTACCAACGGTGACATACCAGTGACAGACATGGCCCCTGAAAAAAACCCTTGAGAGGAAACTGATCACTTGTGAGATGAAATGCCTGAGGAAAGCAGTGAACAAAGTCAGGCGAGACAAGGTCAAGAATAAGGCAATAAGAGATATGGTAGGAGCAATACCAATCATACAACACATTGAACGGTAAAGGATCAAGTGGTTCGGACACCTGACACGAATGCCTATGAACCAACCAGTCCTACGAGCATACACCCTCAGGTACTCTGGCTGGAGAGCGAGAGGCAGACCAAGAATACGCTGGAGCGACTCAGTGGTAGACACTCTCAGAGCCCACGAGATATATCTTCTCTAGGCCACTCGCCTTACCGCTGACAGACGACTGCATCTCCCCGAAACACCTAACAGCACAAGCGGAAGGAAAAACTTTCTTTAAACAGTTTTTTCGGGAAATTAGACATCTCAAATCCCGTAAGTTTTCTTCCAAATACTGACTTCAGTTTCCTCCAAACTTTTATTTTTGATAGCCTTAACAGATTGATATATCATTATTTTCTCTTCTAGATACATGTGCAACCTATTTGTGTTGTTGCTACTTGTGAATAGTTCTCAAGTGATGTGATTTCTCTTCTTTGGTATACCTGTTTGTAATTTTAAGTTTGTAAGTTTAAGATATATATGGGTCATTAGTTTGAAGCCAGTTTTAATCACTGATCTCAGAAAACGTTTGTATATAGATGATAGTTTAGGTATTTTTGGACAAGTCACGCATGACATCAATGAGCCTTGACGGAATATAACTCAGTACTCAGGTAAAATATTTTGGTTTTTCTAGCATCGTGCGGTGTTATACAAAACTAACTCCAGCGATACTTATCCGGTGTTTAATTTCCTTATGTCCTATGTTAAATTTGTTTTAAGTGATCTATACTCTGGGGTATCTCAAGTGTTTAGAATTTATCATTTTTTTTTTTTTACATTTTTAAGTTTTATTATGGATCCAGTGTATGCGCCATCAATACACTCATTTCAAAATCATTTTTTAGTTATTTTTGTGGGTCAATCATTAATACTTAGACAAAGCTGTACTGAAGAACTGAACTAGGCTCTACTGAAAGATACAAGTGAACAGGCTTCCAATGAAAGACTGAAGAAAGTTGTACTGAAGGCTTGAACAAGGCTATACTAAAAGTTTGAACACAATTTTACCAGAAGTTTGAATACTACTGTACAGAAAGCTTAAACAAGACATTACTGCAAGATTGATTAAAACGTTTTGAAAGATTAAATAAAACTGTATTGAATGCTAGAAAAAGGCTGTAATGAATGCATGGACAAATCTATATTGAAATCTTGAACAAGGCTATACTGGAAGATTAAACAAGACCAAATCAATAATTTGAATGTGGTTGTACTGAAAAACTAAAACAGGCTGTATTAAATTGAATACTTTCACCAAACTGTAGAATTCCTGATATCCGGAATCTTTCATATGCGGAACACCCTCATATCCGGAATCCCTCATATCTGGAATCCCTCATATCCGGAGTGCCTCATATCCGGAATCCCTTATATCCGGAATCCCATATATCCGGAATCCCTCATATCCAATTTATGTGTATATCTGAACTATTTCCGTGATATGTAACTAATTTGAAATTTTTGTTATTCAGGAAATTTACTTTGGATAATTGCTTATGCTTATTTCACCCTAATGACTTGTATTATTGCAAAAGATGATGGAAATAAGAGGAAAAGAACAACTTTAGAGTTATCGCAAAAAGTGGATATTTTAAACAGACTATACGCTGATCAAAGTTCATTGTAACTAATGGCTGAGTTCAACATAGGAAAGTCAACATTGTATAATATAAAATCTTCCAATGAAACTATTCTCCAGCATGAACAAGGAAATAAAAACCATGATTGTGATGAAACCTTGACTAAAATTAAAAAAGCTATTGAAAAGGTAGTCAGTTTTATGGAAAGAAAGCCAGCATTCAGCTATGATTGCAATAAAACACGCAGAATTAAAAAGTGTTATTCGTTTAAAAAAAATTCAAGAACGAAAGCAAAAAGAAATGCGAAAAAAAGTTAAAATAACATTAGAAGAGAAAGAATCATCATGCAACAGCGATTAAAAAATCCTCGTTACATTATTTGTTTTGCATATGTGGCATACTTAATTTAATGAATTTTCATTAACGTTACATAATTTATTTCTTTTCCCTTAAAACCAATTCCGTTATATTTCACTTACCATTAGCTTATTTTATTTACTATAAAACATTGAAAATAAATGTTAAACCTGATTTCAGTTCTTTTATTTTAATCTAAATATAACACCTCATATCCGGACTTTGTAACCAATTCCTCATATCAGGAATGCCTTCTTAGTCCGAAAAAGGCATCACTAAAAATCTGAACAAATCTTTATTGAAATATGTCTCATACAGAGCAACGCATTAGTTAATAATCAAGTGGCATCAGTTACTCCGATTTATACGCGACAGGCTGGAGAATAGGCCGGTCGAAATGTGAAGATATAAACGACTATGATGATAATAATTGAGAATTGTAATTTTACCTCATGTCTGGTTTTCAGATTTAAAAATTATATTTCAACAAAATGTTTTTGTCTTGTGTTAATTCTTTATAAATACGAACGTTATTAATATCGATGATTGTAAAATCATTAAAATGGCATTAACATATTGGTTCTTGTTTGGATGGCATTCAAAATCCATAATTCTGTCAAAAGTGAGTCTTAGACATTCCAAAAATAATTCCATTGAGAAAGACACATCAATTCATACATTAATCTTTAAAAGTGCAGGTCTTCTCTCCGACACTGAAAAGGAAAGCTAACGAACAAACGTCTCTCTTTACTCACAAATCCGGCACGTCGTGCTGCAAGCCCGTGTCCGGGGAATATCTTCCCTTCTTTGAAACTAACCCAAAAATATATTTGGAGATACCAATATCAAACAAGTAGAGCAATTTAAACATCTGGGAAGTGTTTTAACAGAGGACACAATGTGGGACAGTGTAATCCGAAGAAGGTAGTGGGATAGCGAATAATGCCTTCCAAAAGTTAAGCAACGTATTAAGAAACAGAAAAATTTCGTTAGAAACAAAGAAAAGAGTACTGAACTGTTACGTAAAGTCAGCCCCTTATATGGCAGTGAATGCTGAACAATCTCATCACAAATGAAGAAGTAACAGAAATATGGTTCTACAGAAGGATACTGAGAATACTTTGCATCGAAAATGTGAATAATATTTTTTAGTGAAAAATGAAAACAAAAGGGACCCTTATATTTATCATCAGGAAGAGACAGTTGAAATTTCAAGGGCAAATATTGAGGAAAGAGTGCTTGGAAAATTTGATACTCACATGTTAGATTGAAAGCAATAGAAACACAGGAAAACAACGCATAACCTACTTTGCGAGCTTGTGTAAATGGATGCCAGAGCAAGATTTAGGAGAGATAACATAAGCCAAAATATATTAAGAGCTACAAAGGACAGAAAATTGTGGAGTCTATGAATGCCAAAGACCTGAAGGGACACGGTACTCATAACATTATCGATGAGTCGGTAACTTGCGGCACGCGTGTCACACTTGGCACGCCAAACAATTTCCAATGGCACGCAGCCACAAACGACATCACGAAGTCCGAAAGAATAACTTCTACAACGCATAGAAGACATTTAGCTGTTTCAATTTTAACATATACTAAAATATACGTATTATATATTACTATATAAAATATATTGAACAGGTGTATTGACCTTGACTTGAATAAAAATAGGTATGCTGTTGGTACACTGAATGACTTTAAAACCCTAAGTCGGCAAACAGCAAAAGTTTGCCGACCCCTGATCAATCCTATATTCAGCAACACTAAATTGGTTATAACTGATCCATATACGGAGATATTTGAAGAGTTTAGAATTTATCAGTTTCACATTCTGAATTATTATAATGGATCCATGATACGATCCTTTGTACAAGTTAAAGAAAATTAGTTTTATAAGGTTCTCCACTGCCTTAGGCGGGAATCGAACTCACACTCTTTGGGTCCCGCCACTGGACCTAACTAACGCCTTTATCCACTGTGCCATGTGTCCTCAATTACTCATAGCACAGTAGAGAACTTCTAGAGCGGAATTAACAGGAGATAACTAACAACTGACATTCATTAAAAAAAACATGGAACGTGGAACTAGAACGGTCGACCCCAGTGAGCAAAATAAAGGGTTCAGTTCGACATTCCAACCACCTGAAGAAGGCCGGAGCGTAGAACGGCCAAAACGTTGTAATGAATATGGCGACAAAGACAATAGTCCGAATAATGTTTGTTAAACTGTTAAACAAACTGAACACATTGACACATAGCAAAAAGGTGATATTTTGCTGGATCCCAAGCCATGTTGGAATCCAGGGAAATGAGAAAGCTGATTCCTTAGCCAAAGCTGCTCTTAACATGACACCCGACCAAAACATCAAAATCCCATACACTGACCTAAAACATAAAATCAAGACAACAATAACACTAAAATGGTAAAAACTATGGGACAGAAATACCAATAATAAACTGTACCAAATAGCACCAATTCTAAAGGAAAGGCAACTGAATCTTAAAACAAGAAAAGAACAAACCACCATGGCCCGACTACGCATTGGACACACAAGACTGACTCACTCTTTCATACTAAAACAAGAACCTACTCCTAAATGTTCCTGTGGAAAACAATACACTGTAAAACATATACTAATAGAATGTACAAATCTCGTACATATCCGTAGAAAATTCTATAACACGAAGAACATGAAGAAATTATTTGCAAAAACTGAACCAAAAAATAAATTGGATTTTTTAAAAAGAATTGGTCTCTTATCAAAGATGTAGACTGATGTATAAACATCATATCCTACCTTTTACCATTTTGCAAATAAATTGTCCTTATCAAATGGAAATACCTAGGATTATTTAGCAGTGTGCAAGCAAATAAGCTCTAGCTTGCTAAAAGTGTTCCATACAAAATAGGCATTTAAAATTGATATATTTGGCATATATATATAAACTGGATTTGGCATTAAATAACCCACAGTGGTTGATATGCCATAAAACCCAACCAGCCAACAACCAACCGAATAATGTAAATAGTGTTTATTTATTTAATATAGAAGTTTCAGCATTCCAGAGCCTCTGCTATGCGGACTTGAATAACAAACAGCAGCAAGTGCGCATCGCAACACAAAAACAAATCATCACAAGCTTCGGACCAATTTCCATATTCCTGGAATTTATTTACCAAAATACGTGTTCATTATGTATGTATTTTGATGTATCAGTTACTGATACATAAATACAGACATAATGAACATGCAAACAGCCCTTGTCTGGTTGAATTGGATTTCTCTGTAACCATGCAAACGTGAATTATGGTTTTTGGTGTGTCTTTAAAACCCAGTAATTTTGAAAGTCACTCCAAAATTCGCTTGAGGATGAAATGGAACGACTGACTTTAGTTTAATTTCAAAAGTAAATTCGGTGCTTTCAGCTTCCATTTTAGAAACTTGGTTAGAAGTGTGTAGCGAAAAAAAACATATTTTAAATCAATAAATTTATAATATTAATGCTCTGTAAATTTATATTCAGCACTATTTTGTAAAAATAAAAATATCTATAAGAACACCGCATTATATGTATTACTGTTCTTTCTTTTTGTTTATATGTACATAATATATATATATATATATATATATATATATATATATATATATATATATATATATATATATATATATATATATATATATATCGGAACAGTATAAAAATTGTATACTACATATATTACTACGTCTTCACTTAATATGTGTATAATATATATATATATATATATATATATATATATATATATATATATATATATATATATATACTACTATTAATACGTTATGGCCGTTGTACTTTCCGGCCTTCAACAGATACATGTCGATCTGGGTAAACTTTCATGGGCTCAGTTCAAAATTCCCCAGAGGTTACCCAGATCAATATGTATCTGTTGAAGGGCGGAAAGTACAACGGCCAAAACGTAATAATAACAACAATAAAAAAAAATAATAAAAATAGCACGAATATAAATAGATTAAATAGTGATAACACGTCATCCCAGAAATTCAGACAGAAGGCGATCAGGGGATAAAAACAACAAAAATGAGGACAATAATTCAAATGTAAAATGTGTAAATAATGATAACTCCTGATCCCAGAAATTCAGATTGTAGGCGATAAGGTGATAAAAATAACAATGATGAGGACAATAATACAAATGTAAAATATGTAAATAATGATAAATCCTGATCCCAGAAATTCAGACAGGAAGCGATAAGGTGATAAAAACAAAAATGATGAGGACAATAATTCAAATATAAAAAGGGTAAATAATGATAACTCCTGATCCAAGACAGAATTCAGACAGAAGGCGATAAGGTGATAAAAACCAAAATGATGAGGACAATAATTCAAATATAAAAAGTGTAAGTAATGATAACTCCTCATCCCAGAAATTCAGACAGAAGGCGATCAGGTGATAAAAACAACAATGATGAGGACAATAATTCAAATGTAAAAAGTGTAAATAATGATAACTCCTGATCCCAGAAATTCAGATTGAAGGCGATAAGGTGATAAAAATAACAATGATGAGGACAATAATTCAAATGTAAAAACTCTATATAATGATGACACCTCATCCCAGAAATTCAGACAGAAGGCGATCAGGTGATAAAAACAACAATGATGAGGACAATAATTCAAATGTATAAAGTGTAAATAATGATAACTCCTGATCCCAGGCAGAATTCAGACAGAATGCGATCCGATGATAAAAACAACAATGATGAGGACAATAATTCAAATGTAAAATGTGTAAATAATGATAACCCCTGATCCCAGAAATTCAGACAGATGGCGATCAGGTGATAAAAGCAACAATAATGAGGACAATAATTCAAATGTGAAAAATGTAAATAATGATAACTCGTTATCCCAGAAATTCAGGCAGAAGGCGACCGATCGATCGGTCTGTCTATCTATCTCTCTATCTATCAGCCTGTTCATATCTATTTCAGCCTGTTCATATCTATCTACCTATCTCATCCTGTTCATATCTATCTATCTCTCTATGTCTCACTCTCTCTCTCTCTCTCTCTCTCTCTGTATAAATATATATATATATATATATATATATATATATATATATATATATATATATATATATATATATATATATATATATCAGCCTGTTCATATCTATCTATCTATAAAAGCCTGTTCATATCTAGCTTTCAAATTTTAAAAAAATTATATTTCAATAAAATGTTTTTTTCTTGTGTTAATTCTTTATATGTTCGATCATTATTGATATCGATCTTTGTAAAATCGTTAGAATTTAATTAACATATTGATAGTTGTTTGGATGGCAAAAATCCATTATTCAAAATCCATTATTTTTTAAACGAGAGACTTGTACGCCTGATTTTTAACCGGACCAGAAATAATTCCAATAAAAAAAGCAAATCAATTCTTGCAGAAATAGTGCCTTTCTTTTAGAATTTTTGCTCCATACAATGTCTGACATAAAGCCATAGTCAGGTTATATTTATTACACATAAACTGAGATATCAGCTCCCATATTCTTTCTCTTGAACTTTCTACAGATGATAATTCCGAAAACTTTGCAGATACAGAGAAGCACGGGTTTCAATTAAAGTCTAGTTTATCTATATAAGTCATGGGCAACCGTTTTATTCACGACGTTTCGGCCGTTTTACGCTCCGCTTCTTCAGATAAGTTGTGAATTCCATACCAGGCTATAGCAGTGGTGAACCCAAAAACTTGGAGAGTTGTGTTAATGTTAAGTAACTGAGACATGCGAAAGAGCCATGGTACGTGGAACTAGAAAAATTTACCCTGTTTGAAAAAATAAAGGGTTCGATTGAAATTCCAATCACCTGAAAAAGGCTGGAGCGTACAACCGCCGAAACGTTGTGAATATGGCAATGAAGATGAGGATAACAGTCCGAATAATGTAAATAATGCAAGTTTTCATAATACCTCATCTCAGATATATAGACAGTGTTTAAGGTGGACATTGACGTTTGGACGGTATTGTATGCATATATATATATATATATATATATATATATATATATATATATATATATATATATAAGTGATTATGGAGGAGCGGTGGAGTAATGGGCCTTTGTGGAAATGGAGAACCGGGTTCAAATTACAGATCGTTACATTCACATATCTGCAAATAGCATTAGTACGAATATATCTATTCTCTCATCAGCTATGAGTAAACCGAAGGACAGAGTGTTGTGGGGGTTCTATAGCTTTGGGCAGCAACCAGTCTAGAAGAAGGTCAACTATGAATACATGACCTGACGAGGGTCATTTGGAGACACAAACTCATATCCATACAACTGAATATACACTGCGTGCCAAATTATTATCGAGATAACTTTTTTCTAATATTTCAGAAACTGTCCAATCAATTCACACAAAATTTTCAAACGTTGTTGGCAACACTGAACTGCGCAATCGCTGAAATTTTTGTACTGATCTGCACAATGTAAACAAACTGGCGCCATATTTGTTATCAGCACGGTGATTTGAGCGTGCCAAATTATTAGAAAAGTATAAGAATTTAGTGAAAAGATGGGGCGTAAAAGCAGTTTAAGTGATGCTGAAAAGAAAAATATTACCTCAGAACTCTCAAAAAGTAAATCTACCCTAAAAAATTTTAAAATGATATGTAAGTGTCATCAAACAGTGAAAATTTCACCGCCGACCCTACACAAGTACGCAAAAGGGCATATAAAGGCAAGCCGAGGGTTATTTCACGTCGTCTCATGTCACAACTTAAATGAGAGGCCACGAATAACCCTGGACTTACCAGTCAAGAGCTTTTCAGTCGTATTATGGATCCTACTGTGTCTAAAAGTACACGGTGTCGGTATCTGAGGGAAATAGCAACAACAGTCAAACCTGTATTGAAGCCTCAGTTGACGAGAAATCACATTCAAAATCGATTGAAATGGGTCGAGGACAATATGAAGATTGACTTCTCTAAAGTTTTGTTCACAGACGAAACTCGAGCAACACTTGATGGGCCAGATAGATGGTGCAAAGGCTGGGTAAAGAACGTACAGAATCGCCCTCAGTGTTTGAAACGCCAACAAGGCTGTGGAGGCATAATGATCTGGGGTGGTATTATTGGAAACACATTAGTGGGCCCATGGAGAGTACCAGATGGCGTCAAAATGACTGCTGATGCATACATAGCATTTATGAAGGAGCATCTTGAACCGTGGATGAAAAGGCAAAGAGTTGCCTTCAGAAGGGCCATTGTTTTTTATGCAAGATAATTCTCCCTCACATGCTGCTCACAAGACTACTGAATATTTGAAACAGTTAGGCTTCGATGGACCTCGAAAAATGAAGTGGCCAGCAAATTCTCCGGATTTGAACCCAATCGAAAACCTTTGGAGCATCATGAAGCGAAGACTGTACGCCAACGGATGACAATTCAGAAGCAACGCCGAGTTGTGGGAAGCAATTCTTGACATATCTCGCGGCATTACAGCAGATGACATCCTACAATTAACAAATTCTATGGATCGTCGACTTTTTCAAGTAATTTCAAAACAGGGAAAGCACATTCCCTATTAATTTGTTTAAAACTGTGCCTTTGTTTGTATCTGTTATTATTTCTTTGATTATCTTGTTTATTAGGTTCTTTTGATCATAAACATTCACGTTCAACATTAATAAACGTTTTGTTTGCTCAATTCTGGGATATTTACTAAACCTTTCTAATAATTTGGCACGCTCAAATCACCATGCTGATAACAAATATGGCGCCAGTTTGTTTACATTGCGCATATCAGTACGAAAATTTCTGTGATTACGCAGATCAGTGTTGTCGACATTGTTTGAAAATTTTGTGTGAATTGATTGGACGGTTTTTGAAATATTAGAAAAAAAGTTATCTCGATAATAATTTGGCACGCAGTATATATAATATTATATATATTAGATTGTCGCACATGAAATGATGAACCTTATAGGAAATGAATAAAACGCTTCTGAAATGTTAAATGACAAATTTATTTAGTTGAAATAGGCACCAGATATTAAAGAGAATTGCGACGAAAAAGAAATTCAACTACAAGTATAGCAACAAAGTTCATAAAGGTGTTTAGCAACAAAGTGTTATATAAAAAAAATAATAAATTAAAATACCACAATTAAAACTTAAAAAAAAAAATTTTAAGTCTTTTTTTTTTAAAAACACATAAGTTACCTCCCTTGCATAGAGGTAAAAAATATTTTGCATATTCGGTGTTAACGCATAACACATCCATAGATATGAAACCCCTGAAGATGGTATCAGATGAAATTGAACGTAGTTGGGAAAATAAAAATTATTTGAAAGAAAATTTTGGAATTTTTCTTAATCAGTTTTCCACAGCCACCAAGAAATTAATTCACGAAATTTAAAGGATTACAACTAAAATAAATAGACTTAATATGTCTAAATTGTTTTGCCAAACATGCTTAACTGAAAATAAGCTGCCTAAATATACATAATATTAATAATTTAATAAATGTATACTTATACATATACTTTATACATGATGCATTAAGTTTTTCCTTGATGTGTCTCATATTGATCTGTATACAATACATTAAACTCTCTTTATGGATCTATCTTTTTAATATTTTATATTAAAAAGACCTACTTGGATTACCCTTTCCACTTACGGATTTGATTTTATATATATATGTGTGTGTGTGTGTGTGTGTGTTTAATGTGTATCAACCTTTTACAGGATATTTAGAGCCAGAAAATATTTTATATTGTAATATATATATATATATATATATATATATATATATATATATTTCGTGACACCGGACCGTCATCCAGTGACTGTTCGCATTAAATAAAAATAACAAAAATACGCCTTTTTCCATTTTTATCAATAAAGCTTCAATGCCGTTATGGCTAAGATAAGATAAGACTAAGTCAGTTAAGACTAAGATACAGTATGTTAACACGAAGATAACACTAAAATTAGATAAGACGAAGATATTAGGTTGGTGCAAAAATAATGACGTTTTTTGACGTTAAAAAATACGTCAAAAATCGTCATTATTTTTGCACCAACCTAATAATTTAAGACTATGATAAGACAAAATAAAACTACGATAAGTTGAGACTAAGATAAATTAAGACGAGCGTAACAGAAGATAAGACGCCACTCAGTTACGTGATACGCACCTAGACGATCATGTATCTTTCGATACATGACTGACGAGGCAGATTTTTTTTCTGCTATAGAACTCGGTCTGTCTTACTATTTAGAAGGGGATTCATACCTTTCCAAAGTGAATGTAATGGACTCGACGGGAATTCGAACTCAGCTCTCTGATTCCTCAATCCGAGCCGTTATCCATACTCTATCGTACCTCCCTATGACAAGATTAAGATAAAATCATTGCTGTTCCGTGAGCGATTTAATTATCTCGACTTCGTTATATTTGTCCTTTATGGGCTTTCAGTAAGAAAATATCGCATTCATTAAATAATTAAAAGCACTTTTTTTTAATGAATTTCTGCACCAATTTCAGTCAGTTATGTGCCATGCGTGATGCACACTTAGACGATCATGTATCTTTCGATACATGACTGACGAGGCAGATTTTTTCCTGCAGTAGGTTTCTAGAATGAGGAGTTAATATTAATGGAATTATTGACGTTCAGACTATGTTCTAATCTTTGTTATTAGAATTACAATACTTTAGTCGTTCTGCCCTTCGGCCTTCTTCAGCATAAGAAATGCGGGGTTTGGGGGAGTGGGGCATGTATTATTTATTGACAACAGTGGGGGGTTTTGTTTAAGGGAAATAGTCAAATTTGCATAATTAGCTTTAAAAACATTTTTTTAAAAATGTTTTGTATTTTTTTTCATTTTCAGCCTGTTTTTATTTTTTTTATTTTTTTTTTTTGTGATCTTGCGATCGTTTTGTTTATAACTTTCATAAAATTGCTTATTCAAATAAAGCCATTTTATATCCCGGAAGTGGTAAATACCTTACAATTTCGAAAACAGAAAGTAAAGGGAAGTAAGCCATGTATAAATGAAAATAAGCAATACTGATATTATTTAGGTTCGGATTGTTGTACTAATCTTCGTTACTATCACAACGTTTCGGCCACGTTCCCTCATGTCTTCTTCAGGTGTCTGTCGATCCGAATAACCTTTAGGGAAATTTGAACTGGACCATTTATTTACTCTACAAGGTTAATTCCACTGTCCGTGTACGGGGATAACACATCTTTTTACGTTTTTTTATTTTTTCACTACTGCTCACTTTTTGAATAAAACTTAACGCTCCTAATGCCACCTAACAATAAACAGAGAATTTAACCAAGTCAACCGATATGAAACTGTGCGATTTTTATACGCGAATTTAGTGTCGAAGATTCGTTCCAAATTAATCAGGAAAGAAAATCATTGTAAGACGTGCAATTAAATGATTACAAATCAATAAAAATACAATCAATATTAGTATATTAGAGATCAATATAAGTTAGAATCAATCGATATTGATGATTTTCATTTTCGGTCGTTTAAACTTGTTCCAGATTTGTTGTTGATTTGATCGTAAAATGGAAACCGAATATAAATCTGAATTCAAACTTGAAACCAAAAAGCAAAAAAGTTCAGTTATATCCTGCCCACTCTTGGGATCTAGTTTTCAAAGATCTCCCAGAACAATTACGCGAAATCAATCCAAGATCACCCGCTCGTCTCGGATCCTTGGTTTTATATAAATTGACTGAAACGAAGAAGATTTATTTTACTACATTGAATTACATCTTATTCTGTATAAATTATGAGCTCAAACACTTATCTCAAAATAGTTCTCATGGGAATTGCGATCAGTTGATTATTCGAAACTACTTGTCTATTATCGCCTCCTTTGTTTGCAGTTATCTCCCGCAAGATATTCCATTATTACTAAAATTGTCTCCAGTGATTGATTTTGCTCATTAAAAAACAAATGAAAAGTATGAGTCAAAGATCAAATAAGTCAAGCAGAAATATTACCATTTTATTTTATTTTTTAGAATTTTTAATATATTTTTATTTAGTATATACCAGAGAGTTCTAAAAATGTTTTCAGCCCAAACAAAAACGGGCTCTTTTATCTGGTTATTGGGTTAACTATCCTTCCTTTTCCTCCAAATTGTATGCACCACGCTTGTCCGATGACGTAACCTTAAAAGGCCAGACAATCCAGAGATATAATCTTCTTCTAGATACCGTTGGAGGAGGATGTGTCCTCAGTACACATGGCACAGTGGATAAAGACGTTGGTTAAATCCAGTGACTAGACCAAAAGTAGTTGTAAGTTCAATACCAGGCCACAGCAGTGGTGAACCAAAACGTGGAGAGTTGAGTTAAAGGGTATTAACTGCAGACATCCGGAAGAGGCATGGCGCGTGGAACTAGGACAATCTACCCCGATGGACGAAATAAAGGATTCAGTTCGAAATTCCAGACACCTGAAAAAATTCGGAATGTAAAACGGCCGAACATTGTGAATATGGCAGAGAAAATGAGGATAACAGTTCGAGTAATTTAAATAATGCAGTGTAATGAAATATTCAGTTGGTAATTACTAAGCTTAGCTTTTTCTTCTCCTTCTTTGTGCTGTGTGCTTTCAGGACTTTAAAGATCATGGTTCTCCACAATTTCCTGTCGTTTGTTGCTCTTAATAATTTTATTTTACATCCATTTACTCAAGTTCGCAAGATAAATTATGTGTTGTTTTGCTCTATCCACCTTACCTTCAATCTGTCCTGTGAGTGTCAAATTTTCCAATCTCTCTTTCCTCATTATGTGCCCTAGGAATATCAACAGTCTCTTCCTTATGTTAAACATGTCTTTTTATTTTTCATATTCTCTAAGACTTTGTTCGGTCCATGGAATTCACACTATCCTTCTAGAGAACCATATTTCTATTATTTAAGTCTCTTCTGCCTCTTTTATGAGATTGTCTAGTATTCATTTACTATATAGAGGGACTGTTTGTTTTTTGGGTTTTTTTTTTTTTGTTTTTTTGTTGTTTTTTAGAAGACCGAATCCATTCTTGGTACGACTCATTTAAGAATCATGGCAGCAATTCACGAGCAAAAAAGACCAAAAATATCCTCCACGTTTCCTGATTTTCTGAAGACATACAAATGAAATGAGAAAAAAAAGTCATGTCTTTAGATCAATGTCCGGGAGTTTTAAATGATAAAAAAATAACGTTTTTCATTTGATTATCGGTTCAAAGCACCGATAGTATTCATTAATTAAAAATTGCACGTTTTAAATTGTAAATGGGTATTCAATTAAGGAACACGTTTTACTTCTAAGCGAAAATGAAATATTTTGAACGCTGCTTTCGGTTAAAAGCTTCTCAATTTTAAAAGAATGAATCTGAATAGGAACTGTGAAGCAAATGAAGCATTTTTAATTCCCTGTCATGTAGGAGTAGTGATGTTACGTAATAGTTCGGGACTCTTTTCTTCATTTCTAACGAAATCGTTCTGATTCTTAATATATAGCTTAGCTTTTGGAAAGTAACTTTCGCTATCTCAATAGTGAATGATGAGACTGCATTTCTGTTATGGTCCAAGTTAGAATCAAGGAAGAACAAAACAAACACAAGAGTAGAAATAACGAAGGTATATTACACGAAATAATAATACAAGATGTGGAAGGTGTTAGTATGACTGTCAGTCTGGTTTGGAGTGAAATACTATCGGCTCGACTCGATTTGAGAGGCGTAGTATACATAGTGTTAGGAAGAGTTTATTCTGTAGTTATAGGTAAGGAACCGTGACAATTTCTATCCAATATTTCATAGTCTTATTGAGCTATTATCATGTTTCTTCTCAAAAGTCTTTTTGGAAGCGAAACAAAATGTGATTCATTTGCTAAGAGATTGTCTTTCATCTTATCTCTCTTGCTGACTACACTTTGCAATAAACGATTCAAGTTTTCAAAACTTTCTAAAATGAGACATTGGCATTATTATTAATCTGAGACAAATAATTCTTTCAAATTAAAGCAAGTAGGATTATCTTCTTATAATTCTATGTGTGTTTTTCTTCTTTAGTTAGCACGACAGTTACACCCTGCCATATCTCATAAATAATAGACTATTCCGTTTTTGTCGCGTGGAATGCCAGAAAAGACATATCAGAGACGCTACTTGGCTTCAGACCGAAAACGAAAGAATGGGAAATAGAAGTGTTTAATGTCTCCTGCCAATGCCTCAAAAATAATGAATTATTCCGTTTCGATCAGGAGGAAAACCAGAAAAGACATATTAGAGATACTTCTTGGGTTCAGTGAGAAAAAGAAAAAAGAAAGAAAAAACGAAAAATAGAAATATTTAATGTCTCCTGCCAATATCTCAAAAATGATGAATTATTCCATTTTGATCAAGAGGAAAACTAAAAAAGGCATATCAGAGGCGCTGCTTGGGTTCAGTGAGAAGACAAAACAAATAAAGATAGATAGATTGAAGTGTTTAACGTCTGTTTCAGTGAAATTTAAAAAGTTATCAATTTCAAATAATTTTATTTGTACCCCTTTTTTTAAAATTACAGCCAGCATTCATATTCTATTGTTGTAGAATTCACCATGAGTGAATAATTTCATGGTGAATCATGAACTAAATTTATTAAGAGCAATAAATTCATGGTGAATTCATGATGAAACATTAACTTAAAATTAGGATTCATCAGAAAATTAAAATAAGAAAACTGTAAAGTTTTTACTTGTATTTCTAGTTCATATAATAATCTTAGGTTTTCACTTATTCTGTCGCCAACTGCATACCAAGAAAGGGGGTAAAACTCTCTTTGATTACCTTTCAAGTGAATACATACAGACAGGATATAATATAATCTGGATTTATTCCAAACGTTTTGACGTTTATATATATATATATATATATATATATATATATATATATATATATATATATATATATATATATTAAACAGTATTAACAATATTTACCGGCCTGAATGTCTGAGAAATTTTCATAGAAAATATGCGTCATCCGACATTTCTCGGACATTCAGGCCGGTAAATGTTGTTTAATACTGTTTATTATAAACAGACCATTTACTTAAATATTTGTATCTATAAAAAGAATGTATAAACATAAAGTTGCCTCAAAATAATTGTCGGACTTTGTCCATTTCATAATGTGTGACGTCATTTGCTTACATTTGATACGCCATGAGCAGATATGAATGTACATGAGAGATTCATAGAAGATTGAAGTTCAAATACCGAAAATTCGACCTTGCAAACCGAACGATCCTCTGTAGCCAAATCGGTTAAGGTACGTCAAGCTAAATAACTGTTCCGTATAGGATACAGGTTCAAATCCTGTCCGTGGATGAATATCTACCGTGAAAATTACTCGGACATTCAGGCCGATAAATGTTGTTTAATACTGTTTATTATAAACAGAGCATTTACTTAAATATTTGTATCTATAAAAAGAACGCTAAACATAAAAATGTCTGATAATAATTGTAGGAATTTATCCATTGCATAATTATTATTAATGACTTTTTCTGTTGCTTTTATCGCAATTTTCATGTCGTTTATATTCTAAAGTCGTACATCAGAAATAAAAATCAGCTCCTAACGAGAATTGAACCCGCTTCCCTTGTTCTTTAAAATCTGTCTTTTTGGGAAAGTCTTAGCAGAATGTTGCATTAAAAAAGCAAATGAAAGAAAAACTTGTCAGAAAATTAATAAAGAATTTTATTTCCTTGTTAAGATCATCTAACGAACTCGTTTAATTTTGGCATCGCTAATGATACATTGCATAATTGTCGATATTTAATTCGTTGAAGTCGTCTTTAAATTTCTTAATTAGATATGGATTTGATTTCGGTCCATTGAAACTTTTAAATTTTAATTTAAACGAAAAGTTATTGATATTGATAAAAATCAATCCTATGGTTAGCGACATTTTCTGAAAGTTCGCAAATATTCCACATTAAGAAAGAAAAAAAATATTAAAGTTGCTTTTCCATGTTTGCCTATTTCCATTTTAACTGTATTTCAACGACGCGAGAAGTTATTAGGTGTCCTTAAAGTGAATCGAGCAGTTGTCAACCTTTCACAAAAGCTCTTAAATTAACAAGAAAGAGAAAACGATTCACGTGTTATTAATGAATAAATATGTCGTATTTTCGCGCATGTCAGCTTCGTCGATTTTGTAAATACAGCGTCAAAAAAGTTAACCAATATGTTTCCAAAAACTAACAAAATTGAATTCTTTTTTCTAATAAACCAACACACTTTCTTTAATGACCCAAACGTGTGTCTTTGGTAACAGATCGTTTATTAAGAGGTTAGAGCTATCGACTTCTCCACTCGCAATTGCAGGCTCGGAACGAAAAGGATGACAATTTAATTACATGAAAAACGAATATCCGCGTTTAATTCATTGCAATGCGATCAAGAAGCCAAGCTGTGAAGCAGAATTTAACTAGCTAGTCCAAGAAAAAGATTGTATAGACCATTGTAGAGAGTTCCATTCCAACTTGACAGAGTACTCAGCTATTCTCATGAAATATACAGGGTGTCCATAAAGTCTCTTTACAACTTAAAAAATATATTAGAAAGGCAATTGATCTAGAACCACAATTAGATGACCTTCAAGCAACCATCATTTTCCAGCAAGATGGCGCACCACCACATTGGGGATTGCAAATTCCAGACCGGTGGATTGGAAGTGATAAGCCAATGTCCATAGCCACCTCGTTCACTAGATATCCCCGCCTTTTCTATGGGGTTATGTTAAAGATATGTATCGAAAAAAGATACGGGACATCACTAACCTAAAGCAAAAGATCACTGATACCATTGCCACCATTAATGAGACTATGCTACAGCGAACATGGCAAGAAATCGGTTACCGCCATGATATGCCTCGTGCAAGTAACGGTTCCCATATAGATGTGGATTAAATTAGTTAACAAAAACTCATATTTTAACAATTTCCACATATTCACATTATTTGCATTGTTCGGACTGTTGTCCTCATCTATACTGTCATATAGTGAATATGGCAATAAAGATGAGGACAACATCCGAACGATGTAAATAAAGTAGATAATTGCAATACCTCATCTCAGAAATATAGACAGATCCTGAAGAAGGCTGGAACATACAATGGCTGAAATATTGTGAATATGGCAACAAAGATGAGAACAAAAGTCCGAACAATGTAAATAGTGTAAATAATAACAATACCTCATCTCAGAAATATAGACTGAAATGGGGACTGTAAGTTTGTGGATTCCTAAATCAAACATTTCCAGACCGGTGGATTGGAAGGGATGGTCCAATTCTCATGGCCACCTCGTTCACCAGATATCACCCCTTGGACTTCTTTCTATCTGGTTATGTTAAGGATATCGTGTATCGAACAAAGATACGGGGAATCACTGATCTAAAGCAAGAGATCACTGATGCCATTGTTACCATTAATGAGGCTTTGCTACAGCGAACATGGCAAGAAATCGAGTACCGTCTTGATGTGCTTCGTGCAACTAATGGTGTCCATCTAGAAGTGGATTAAATTAGTTAAAAAAATTCAGTATCTACTCCTCATTTTGAAACAATTTTCACAAGGCTCTATCCTGGGTCCTACACTCTTTCTGATCTTCATCACCGATCTTCCTGATGTCATCAACTCCCAAGTTGACATCTACGCTGACGACACTACTATTTACTCGTCTTAATAGTAGATGTGGCATCGTTGATAAAACTAATCTGCCTGTAGGCCTCGAGAAGGACTTCCAATCTGTGGTTGACTAGGGAAGGAAATGACTTGTAAATTTTAATGCTTCTAAAACGAAACTGCTCTCAGTTACACACCATTGAGACCCTTCTTGCCTCCCATGAGGATGACTGATGCACCAATTCCACGAGAGCGCCTCTCTGCGTCTGCTTGGTCTCATGCTGTCCACTGACTTGTAGTGGAACAACTACATTGAATCTACCGCAAGAAAAGTTGGTTTTCTGTGACGCACCAGGAGGTTTTTCTCGTTTGAGTCCATCCTTCAAGTCTCTTTACAATTTAAATAATATATTACAAAGACAATTGATAAGATATCTTAATCAGATTTCTACGATGTACTCAGTAGTTATCAAAGTTTTAATCACATTGAATTTATGTATTTCAGGTACCCTGTTGAATGAAAGAGGTACTGTTAAATAAACCCGTAACATTTCTAGACCGGTGGATTGGAAAGGATGGGCCCAATTCCCATGGCCACCTCGTTCACTAGATATCATTCCCCTGGACTTCTTTCTATGGAGTTATGTTAAAGATATTGTGTATCGAACAAAGGTACCGGACAACACCGATCTAAAGCAAGAGATCACTGATGCCATTGCTACCATTAATGAGACTAGGCTACAGCGAACATGGCAAGAAATCAAGTACAATCTTGATGTGCTTCGTGCAACTAATGGTGCCTATATAGAAGTGAATTAAATTACTTAATGAAAACAATTTCCACATATTCACATTATTTATATTGTTCGGACTGTTGTCCTCATCTATACTGTCATAGAGAGAATATGGCAATAAAAATGAGAACAACAGTCCAAACAATGCAAATAATGTAGCTAATTGCAATACGTCATCTCATAAATATAGACAAATCCTGAAGAAGGCTGGAACATACAATAGCTGAAACATTGTGAATATGACAATAAAGATGTGAACAACAGTCCTAACAATGTAAATAATATAGATAATAGCAATACGTCATCACAGAAATATAGATACTGATGAAGGCTGGAGCATAAAATAGCTGAAAGACTGTGAATATGACACTAAAAATGAGTACAACAGTCCGAACAATGTAAATAATTGCAATACCATATCTCAGAAATGTAGACGGATATTGCACACATTCGTCTGAATATTTCCTTTTGTCATATATTTTTTAAATTGTAAAGTGACTTTATTGACACTGTATCACTTCTTTTAAATCTGGTTTCACTGGTGGCCGTAAAATTGTGGCTTATGCTAGCTTTAGCTCAGCGAAATGAATACATTTAGAGACACATTCATGTGAGAAATGTTAAGCTAGATTCACTGACCTCTACAAATGTACTTTGTTCAATCCACATTATTCTCCAGCTTAATGAATTGTAATACACTAAGCGGAGACTATTCCTACGGTGGAGTATGACCCTACAATAAAAGCTACAGACTCAGTTAATGCATACAGATTCAAATATAGAGGAACAGTATTTACCTATCCTGAAACAATGAAGGTATTGGAGACTCAGATAATAACCTATGTGATATACCAAAACCAATTAAAGACTTACAGATTCCAGTAGTTAATATTAATTTCTCCCTGAGCAAAGAGCATACTTATGGATTCAAATATAAATATTCCATATGTATCTATCCATGAACGAAGAAGATACCGATGGATCTAAATATAAACGATCAATATTTACCTATCCCCGAACCAAGATATTGCTTATAGATTGAAATGGATGGAAATGAAAAATATTAACTTAACCGCGTACCAAGACGTTGCTTATAGATTCAAATGGAAATGACGAATATTTACTTATCCCCGAACCAAGATGTTGCTTATAGATTCAAACGGAAATAACAAATATTTACTTAACCCCGTAGCAAAATGTTGCTTATAGATTCAAATGGAAATGAAAAATATTTACTTATCCCTGGATAAAAAAGATGCTTATAGATTTAAATATAAACGACAAATGCTTAAGAAGATTACGAGACAGTTTAGACATCAAGGTTTCTATCGATGACTGGCTTTACATAAGATCAACCACCCAAACCCCAACTTTATAAGTGTTAAGAAAATTGTACAATGAAATTTAATGGAAACATTTCCCACGGCTCAATAAAGGAATCAAATTATTTTCAACTATTTTTATAATCTATTTACTCCAGGCAAAGCGATAACGCTACTATGTCACAAGGGTTTAGGGAAAGTGAAAGTGAATGAGAAAACTTTTAAGATGAGTTAGGACAATAAAAGAACGGTGTTCAGGAAGACAGAAGATAGAGATTGACGCTGAATATAAATTTTGGAAATTTGTAAGATACAAGTAACCAAAAGAGAGCTTCACAGCGTGAAAAATATTAGTATAGAGTTCAACAGTAAACTGATGAGACCTAATAGCCAATCTAGTATTACACTTAAATTCATGCGTTCAAAATATTAGAACAACTGCCATGAAAATATTTATAGCAAAATAGAGAGAAGTCACATGACGGCTGTCGCAAAGTTACTGAAGCCAAGATGCGAGGTCAGGACAGAAAAGATTACAGGAACATATTTGAATTTTGCCAAGAATCTCAAGATATATAACAGGAGCAGCAGACCAGATATGACAGCAATATTCAATGCATGGACGAATGGTAAATTTATAAATGTGCAAGATGGATTCTGATGAGAAAAAGCTTTGGCGGTGGGAAAGTAAAGTCGTGATTCTAGGTGAGGAACAATAACATTACATTCTTTGGATTTTGTTGAAAATCTCAAGATATATAACAGGAGCACCAGACCACATATGGCAGCAATATTCAATGCACGGACGAATATATATATATATATATATATATATATATATATATATATATATATATATATATATATATATATATATTTATATCTGAAATAAGGTATATACAAAATTGATAGCCTTTTTTTAACAGTTTTGTTCATCCTTATTCATCAGTCATCAAAGTATTGAATGACGCTAAGAAAACTTTAAGCTAATTTATATCTTTTATCATATGGGATTGATGCTAAGATTTCCAGCATTTTTTACAAAATCTTTTATTCATCGAAATTCATAGCATTATTATTCAGTCATCAAAGTATTTTCTTTGGCTTTGCACTTAAACTTTGTCTGTTCCATTATAAAAGAACTCTTCCCGCTTCATTTAGAGGAATTTGTCGAGGATTTTTTTATGTGTAGATCTCTTGGAATCTTTCTGAACGGTTTTTCCCTTTGTTCTGATTTCTTCATTTTGAATTGTAATGATAAATTCATCATCTAATCGAAAAAAAAATTCTTTTGATACCCTTTTGCGATATCTAACAAGACATTTTTTTTCTCGAACTTTTTTCTTTATTTTCGTGAGAAGACAAAATCCAGTCTCAGCGGTTAATGTGAGGCTTTTTCACTTTTGTACACTGCTTGAACATACTTCCCTCAAGCTTCATTCTTTGTTTTACGAATACATCGCAGTAGACTCTTTCTCCTTCTTGAATACCAACCTCTGTCGTCTCAACTCCATCTGGATTTTTCGCTCAAAATTTGCACTCATCCCATTATCTACCTACCATATTTTCTTTTAGATAATACGACTTGAATATCGTACGATCTCTTGTTTGTGATGCTAAAAACAGGGTATAAATTACATTCTTGACTATGACCCAGTAGTGCAGTGTTATATAGGAATAAAGTTTCGTTGCCGACATTTGAATCTGAACATAGATTGTCAGCGAGCAAACACAGGCGATTCTATAATTGAATTAAGGAGATCACGTGACCATAGAGGAACGTATAAGTAGAAAGTAGCGTCGCGTCTAAATGATCTCCATTTCTAGTCTATCCTCTATTATTATACAGATCTCCATTTCTAGTCTATCCTCTATAACTATACGGATCGCTATTCTCTATACTATTTACTATACTATTTCTCTATTCGGATCACTATACTAATTACTATTCAAGCAAGTATTATCGAGCAAGTACTATTAGTGCAAGTGATATTCGAAGGCGTCTGACACCAGTATTGTTCAACGGCGTTACTATATGCCGTCATCCCCATGTAATTGTACCATATTAGCGATTAAAAACTCAATGTCGTAGATACATTTCACTAAAATATTTATTTTTTCACGATATTAAAAAGAAATGAACCGGACGTTTAACCAGTGCTTGTCTCCTTACTTAATTTCGAATTTTCAGGGCAATATGCTTCTTGAAATGATGATCCCTCTTTCTCTTGTGACCTCATGATACAAATTTCCTCTCTACTCTTCCCACCTTTTCTTTTGATGGTTCTTGAATGGATTTTGATGATGGAAGCCACAGTATGAATGTTGGTACCATTACTGAAGGCATTAATTATCTTTTTCCTCTCACCAGGAAGATGATGGGGCTGACACAATACGATTTTAACCTGTTCTCTTTCTAGCTGAATAACTCAAAGGGTTTTTCTGTAATTCTTATAATAAATGGCTTAATGTTTTATCTGAAAACCTGGAAAAAAGAAATTCTATTAGTTTAGTGTTTTTTTTTTTAGATGTTAAACATTTTGTGGGATGGACAATTATGCTGTTACACAATTTGAACAAGTTTTTCTGTTACACTTGGTATTGTATTGAGTGTTATTTTTTTAAAGTAGTTGTAATTATTTTATCTTATTTTATTTTAATTCAATTTAATTTAATCTGTTTTGTTTCAGGTCTCCCTATCCCATTTCTCATCGTTTGGGCAGTGATGAAAATTCGAATAGCAAACAACATGTAAGTTTTCTACTGCTGCTGCTGCTTTTTCTTACTCTTCTTATTCTTCTTCTTCTTATTATTATTATTATTATTATTATTCGCACTCGTATTCTTATTCTTATTATTATTATTACTCTTATTCTTATTTTTCTTATTCTTCTTATTCTTATTTGAGTGTCTCATTTCTTATTGTTTGGGCAGTAATGAAAATGTGAATAGCAAACAACATGTAAGTTTTCTACTGCTACTGCTGATTATTATTATTATTATTCTAATTCTTATTATTTTTATTCTTCTTATTTTTATTATTATTATTAATAATAATATTGATGTTATTATTGTTCTTATTATTACTATTATTATTATTATCATTATTATTACTATTATTTGTATTCTTATTCTTATTCTTTTTATTATTCGCATTCGCATTCGTATTCTTTTTCTCTTTCCTTCTTCTCCTTCTTCTCTTTCTTCTCATTCCTTCTTATTATTACTCTGATCCTTCTTCTTCTTCTTCTTCTTCTTCTCATTATTATTATTATTATTATTATTATTATTATTATTCTTTGTCGTGTCCCGTCACGGCGTAGGTGATCACGGCTGTCTACAATTTCCTTTCTTTTATAATTCTAATTATCGGGAATCTAAGATCACTTTTTAATAGCTGATTTTTTTAACATCTCACCCCAAACAAGGCGATAAAGTCACTGAAACGGAAGGGAATTAATGAGTGTCAAAGGACCTGAGAAAATGTTATTGAAAAGAAAGAACAAAAAAAGAATAGGGTTCAAGAAGAGATAAGATGTCGTTGTGTGAGAGAATATGAGAAAAAGAAAAAAAACATTATTGTGAGAGAACAATAAAAAGAACAGGATTTACAAAGACAAAATAACGATTGACATTGCATTGAAATTTTCGAAGATCAAAGTTGACTGGAAATAAAGAAACTGGAAGAGGGTTCCATAAACTACAAGTACGGGAGAAGAAACTAATAGAATAGAACTTACGGTTGCATCTGTCTATAGATAAAAGCGTTGGTTAAAATAATCCACTGACTTTACTAAAAGAGTTATGAGTTCAATACCTAACTACAGACGAGATGAATAATAACTTAGAAAATTTAGTGAAATGGAGATAATTGATACTGAAATATCCCAAAGAGGCATGGCACTAGAACAATTTACCTCGATGGACGAAATAAAAGTTTCGGTTCAAAATTCCAATCACCTGAACAAGACCGGAGAGTACAACGGCCGAAACGTTGTGAATATAGCAACAAAGATGAGGACAAGAGACCGAATGTTGTAAATAGTGCAAATACTTACGGTTATATGTAGATATTTCAACTGTAAAATGATGAGGCCTTGTATTGCCTGAAAACTAACGAAATTTCAGTTTCCTTATATATGTTGTTTTTTATCACAATGCTTCAAACACTGCACTCTCCGACCTTCTTTAGTTGTCTTTCACAGTTGGTATCCAACGGGACTGTTTAATTGATTCACTTTGGAATGTTGTTATTCTTTACCACTCACATCTGATTTACCTCCGAGAGAATTTCAATTTATTTTCTCGCATTTCTTGCTGTGGAAATCTCTTTCTCGCTTCTCTGTCGCGCACAATCTTCAAAAATTTAAATGTAACGTCAATCGCCATTTTCAGTCTTTTCTTAATCCTGTTCATTCATTGTTCTTTCTCCACATTAACGTTTACTCATTTTCTTTCACTCTTAGTAATCTTTTGTGTCTTAGCGGCATTATCACCTTACTTGGACTGAGATGATTAAAAGTAATAAAAAAATGAATGTGTTTGAATTTACTTTGTTGCTATGTGAAGTAGTGAATAAATGTAGTTTTTTAAGGCCATCCGTTGTCTTCTGAAAAAATGAAAAATAATGTCCTCTCTCGTCCGCGATGCTGTCCGACAATGGCTAGTCTCTTGAAATACGCACGGGGCATCCTTCCAGTATCTTTTTGACGCAAGCTGATTATTCTTTACCATACGAATCTGACCTACACCAGAGCCTATATATATTTATGTACTAAATGATCAAATGAAAAAATCCTTTGGTGCCCGTCACATCAACCATTGCCAATGGTCAGCCCTAGCTGAGAACCATGACGCTTGACGCCTTACCACCAAACATGCTGTCTTCTTCTTTGAAAATATCAGTAGAGCAGCTCTTAGGAACAAAAGGCCAGGACCGACCTTCATCTGCAACTACTCCGACCCTATATGCTTGTCCCGCATTGGACTTATCAGTCACAGACGTACCTGTAAGCGACCTGTACAGACTCCTTATTGATCTTCGTTTCGTGAAGCCAAGCCATGATGATGATCTAGATATTATGTAATCTTATTCTAGATCTTATAAAAAAAATTAGACTCAATTCTCCATACGTAAAATATTTTTTTATTCTCTTCTCAGTTTCATCAAATTAATGTCATCCCGCTAACTATTTGTCAAATAATTTTCGTCATATTTTTGTCGATAACTGCGACTTTATTTTATAATTTTTTTATCAAACAGCTTGAATTTTGTATCAATAGTCAGTCAGTTAATAGCCATCTTTCGATTCACTAGAGAGATGATTTTACCGCAGTAGTTTGCCATTTCTTTCCGCGGTAGACTGGTTGCCAATCAAGGCTATAGGACCCAATCTGTCCTGCTATTTAACCCATAGCTTGTGGTGATGTTGCTTATATGGACAGTCAGTTAAGTGCCATTGGTTGTACACGCTTGGTCGATTATGTCTCTTTCGATTCAAGACTACAATGCAAATCCTATCAATGCACATCCTTGCAAATGTTATAATTGAATTTAATCTTGGATGACAAAATATGACATTTTACATAGGCAACTGATTAATACAATCGGTCTGTAGTTTTCAGAGTCTATGTCATCCTTTCCATATTTTGAAATAGGGATGATGAATGACTGTCTCCACATTTCTGGGAAGTTACTATTTGTCCATATGCTATTATACATTTTTAATAAGTTATAATGATTTGTTGGGTTTTATGAATTCTGGGCCCACAGCTGTATTTTGGGCTTTTTTTAAAGATTCATTTCTTCCTCTAGAATGAATGGCAGGTAATAGCTCTCGGCATTATTTATAGTTTAGTTTTTGTTTTTCAGCTTTTTGTTTGAGCTTTAGAAATTGTTGGCTATCATTCTTCGCAGATTAAATTTTAGAGATTCTTTTGCCTATTTGGTCAGCTATATCCTTTTGCTGGTTATTTTAGAGTTATTTATCAAGAGCGGTTTCATGGTGTTTGTTATTTGTCTGCTATTTTCTTTACCATATTTCAGTGAGATTCTGCTTTTATAGCAAATTTGAATCTGTTGACGTAGTTTTATCAGGATTCTTTTTTTGGTTTCTTTAATTATTTTCTATGTTTTTGTTCGGAGTTGCTTAAATTGCAGCAAATTAGAGGTTGTGGGTTTGTTGAATTCTCTTAGAGCTGCTCTTCTTAGCCTGATTAGTTTGGGTTTTTTATATTTATTATTGTCTCTTACGTACTGAATGTTTTGGAATGCATTTTCTAGTTATAGACTTGAGGTTTTCCGTGAAATGTTTTAAGCCCTTTGATGCTTTTTCCTTCTACTAGTTTTTTAGAACATTGCATTTTACATTCTTCCCAGTTCGCTCCGCCTAATTTCCAACGGAGAGAATTTTTCATTATTTTCTAAGTTTTGTCGGACATTTCGCAAGTGATCGCTACCACATGTGCCTACCAGTACCTTCCTAAAGAAATCCATAAAAAATTAATGGATTACATACGGATAAGTCTGTCGCTGAGCAGCTGACAGTAAATGAATTGATGTATTATCGGTGTTTCGTCATTATAAATACATAAATCGTTGTTATTAATTATTGTTTCTAAGGTCCTTGCCTTTTGGTTTGTGTCTTTACATCCCCCATATGGTGCTGTAACAGTTAAAGTCCCCTAGTATAATAAAAGGTGCAGGGAGTTGTCTTATGATTTCATAAATTTCAGCTTCATTTATTGGTTCATTCGGTGGGGTGTATACCGAGCAGACGTTTATTGGCCTATGTAAAGGTCACTTTAACAGCAGTCACCCATAAAGTACTTGTTGAATTGATTTTAATTTAAGTTCCATCATTCCTAACTAGGATGAATATACCGCCTGACGCTCGAAGCCTAGTGTCCTATGTGTAGATGTATTGATGATATTCTTTTATATTCAGTGTGACATTTTGAATGTTTGAATGTTTCCTTAAGCCAAACTGTCGATGACAGGTGTGGTATTAACAGAAGTAGTTTATTTATGTTTGCCTTTATTCTGCGGCAGTTCCATTAGAGTATTTGATACATGAGTGGTAAATGTTTTCGGGATTCAGCAGAATATGCTGTCGTGATTTAATTTTCCGAGGTTTTGAGTTTGAAGGTTTGGGCCGTTTGTGTGTATTCTCTTTCCACCTCCATTTTTTTTTTTTCCAATTTGTCAAATTGATTTTGGGTAGGAATTTCGTCACTTTGAATTTTGGGCTTTTGTTTGGCTGATTCTTTTTTGTGTGGAGGTGTTGTGAAGATAAGTTCTTAAGTTTATCTTTAATGGTTTTTGGAAGGATAGGAGATCGCAGTGACCTCTGCATTGTAGGAGATTTTGTATTTTTGGGAGGAAGGGGTTTGTGTTTGAGCGGTAGATTTTTTTATTTGTTTTTCTTTATTTATTTTTTCAATTCTTTCATTGACTTTCTTTTGTGGTTCAGTTTGTAGCATTTCTTTGGAATATATGTCTTCGGGTATTTTTTATATTTGAGCCAGTCATTTGATCTTAAGTGTAAGAGCTTTTCAATGAGGACTCTGTATTTGTCAGGCTACGTTGTGGTCATTTTTCCGTTATTTTTGCGTAGGAAGAGCCTTTCATGAAGCTGTCTACTATTCGCTTTGCTTCCATAAATGAGACATTTATTTTATATTTCACCACGATTATCTCCCTTTTCACTTTTCCAGATGTCGAATGGTCATGAATATGCTGGATGGTTCTCCTGGCAGTTAACACATCTTACTTCATAGTGACATTCTTCTTCCGTGTGGTCAGAATCCCTTTAGCCACATTTCCCACATGTTGGGTGACACCTGCATCTATCCCCATGATGCCCAATTTTTGGCACATGATGCATCTTAGTGGAGCAGTATTATATTGTTCCACTGTCTCAATATTGTACCCGGCTCGACGTACAAAACCTTAGGAACTTGATATAATAGGTCATGACGCAGAGAAATCTAGTTGTGGTCGCTGATACTTTAGTATCCGACTAACGGTCGTCTAGCATCGACTGATTGACCCACTGAGCGACTGCCTCGTTACTCTTACTACTCCTACTTATTATAGGTGGGAGAGTCTATTAACTATAGAATAGGTGTGTTCCACTATAACATCCCCCCTAAAACTTTACTCCGTAGGAGTAAACAGTTTTCTTTATTTTTTTTTATTTTTTACAGGAAAATATGAAGAAAAAAACAACAAATTTTTTTTATTTTTTATTTTTTTAACAACATCGTAGCGTATCTCCTATGTTTTTTTATCCACTTTTAAATGATCAGTTGCCTTTCTTTTTTCTTCTGGGTCGGCGTACCTCAGGTAAAATTGTTGCAGGCATTGTTAGATCAAACGTATTGAAAATTACCTCCATCGGCGTTTTTTCCGCGGGACCACTGTCAACCACGTCTGAAAAACGTCGTCTGATCTGGTTACTGCACGTGAACTTTTCGCCTTTCACCAAGTATATCATATTGCCAATCAGCTTTTCTATTTTTTTGGTACCTCCATAGTGTTACCAGAAACAACCTTCTGCTTTGGGCTTCTTAAGGATGGAATCACAGTTTCTGTAGGTTCTTCTTGTGGTTCTATTTGTTCAGCCTTTAGCTTCCCTTTTGTTGATCTTGTGCTTCTTAACGTTTTCAGTGGTGACTTCAGTTGACTTAAATCATTTAATAATACTGCATGTCCTTGGCTACCGGTAACTCGCTCCCCAGTTTTTCTCAGTGTCGACTTCATCTTTACTTTCTGAAGCTTGTTTTTCACATATATCGTCGGTGTTACCCATTCAACTTTTTTTAAATACACCGGTTTTCTCTAATCTGTTGAATTCTTTGTTTATCTGTTCAATTGAAGCAAACAGCACATTCCTTTTCTTTTTGAATACCGCCTGAGCGTTTTCTTTTAGCTGGAATTTTGCCTCTATCTTGATACACGTTCCCAAACCTGGAAAAAAAACAGTAGGAAATGTTTCCTTAAGTTTCCTTACTAATTTTTGGGCTTCTGAGTTTAAATTTTCGACTTTGTAACAGAAAGAATTTATCGGTAGATCCCATAATTGAAATTCTGTTATCCAATTCGTACCAAGTAAGTTCGTGGTATTTTCTATGACAAATAGTTTAGCTTTTCGCGTTTTTTTATTTAACGTGACGTTTGTAACAAATTCTCCAATAAATTGTATTTTTTCTCCCGTTACTGACCTCGCGATTTTATTTGTTTTCATTAAAGCTGGTTTCCCCAACTTTTTCCACGTATGCAAATTTATGATAGATAGATCTGAGCCAGTGTCAAGTTGAATTTTTATTTTTTTTTATTACTTATTTCGACGGTAACAAATCTTCTGTCGCCTATAAATAGGATATAGTTGGTATTTTATCCTGGTGTATATTTGGGGTATTGCATTTTGTTATAAAGTACTCCAGAAATTCATATAGTTATAGGTACTAGGGCTTAGCCTAACCAGCCGTCTGATCGAATCGGGCCTCTCCGACCGCCCGTCTAGTCCAAGTAAGGACCAAAGTGGTGTGTTGGGAATCAGAAGTATCTAACTATGACTCCTAACGAACTCAACCACCAGGAGCCCGTCCCCCAAAATTACAGGTCACCACCCACGGCAAACAGGGTACCTCATTGAGGCTGTCTTACCACTCTGCAGAGGTTCAGTCGACGTATTCTAAAGCCCCAACGGACAGGGCGTGTTGATTGATTGATTATTGTCTAACAGTCCATAATGGACGATTGCTTGAATATCCCACCATACTCTCATCATAATCTTTGGATTAAATTCTCCTCTTCATTACTGAGTAGGCCAATTTCGTCGACTGTTCCACTGATGATGGCCCGTAACATTATGGTAAGAAAGCCATTTCCCATCACCAGTAAAAAAGCCTGTATAAAAGGTCACATTAAGTTGTCGTGTAAGCAATGATTCAGAACTATCAACTATTGACGATTCTCTGAAGACAGAGCGTTCGGGGCCCATTTTCCAAACACTGAAACCTTTCAAATACTTTCAGTTCGCGTAGGACTGCCGTATAAACATTAACTTTCTCAGTGAGTTTATTAAACCTAGTGGCATGATTTGCTGTAATAGCAGCATACGGCTCATCCGAATCGAGTCATTTCCAACGGCTTGACTCGTTCTTTAGACTAAAATTCAAAGTTTTGAAAAAAGAAAAACTACTTCTTTCATTCAATGCATTGACTTACAAGCGCGCGCTGAATGGATTTTCATGCTACACTAGCGTTAACACCTTTGTACTTATAGAATACAACATTTCTAATGTGCTGTTTAGTTTGGACGAAAATAGGCGCAAGTTCCGAACTATATTAGCAATAATATTCTTATAATCTGAAAGATAAAGAAGTTATTTATCGTAGCATTCTTAAATATCATAAACAGGTAATAGTATAATAAACTTCGTTTAATATTTTCACCTCAAAAATTGAACAGATCTTTTATTCCAATCTGTTCAGAAGATATCTGTCTATATTTCTGAGATGAGATATTGAAGTTATTCACAATATTTGGACAGTTTCCTCATCTTTCTTGACATATTCACGACGTTTCAGCCGTTGTCTGCTCCGGCCTTCTTCAGATGATTAGAATTTCGATCTGGACCCTTTATTTCGTCCAGCAGGGTAGATTGTTCTAGTTACACGTGCTATGCCTACTTCCGGATGTCTCGACTTATCTCCCTTTAATTCAACTCTCGAAGTTTTTGTTCACCACTCTTGTAGCCAGGTATTGAACTCACAACTCATGGTCCAATCACTGGATCCAACCAACGCTTCTATCCACTTGAGAACACATGGCCGAGATGAAAAAAAATCTACTCGACTGAAAGGAAAACTTCTAATGACGTGTGTTTGTGTTTATATGGGTGTGTGTATGTGAGTGAGAGAGAAAGAATATGAATGAATGGCTGCGATAAAATGCTTGATGTCACCGCTCGACGCCGCTTATAAAAACGATAAAAAAGAATGTGATAAAGAGAGAGACAGACAGACAGACAGACAGACAGACATTCATGCATTAACGCATAGACATAAGCACAAAAATGAAGAATAAAATTTGTGAACAAAAACAGAAATTGTTTATGCTACAACTTAATGTGTTTCGGGGAGGATTTTTTATGTAAAAATTATTTTATTTTTAATCCCTTTTAGAAATTTAGAAATTTAGGTTAAAGATTTTATTTTTCTGACGTCAACGTGGGATCATAAATTTGTATGGGAAATTTGAGCGTCTTTTTTGCGGTGAAAAACACGTTGATTTGGAAATTCTTGCAAAAATCAGATTATTGTCAAATTTTAATCAAACTTTCAGAAATTATTCGTAAATGAATCAAATTATTTCTGAAACGTTTCCTTTTTTAGAAAATGTTGGTATTTATTCCCCCTACATACACTTATTTAATTTTTATATTCCGTGAAATTCTTTTTCATGGAGCTTAATGTTTATATTTGTTATAAGTACAAGTCGTCGGAAAATTTAAATTACTGATTTTTTTGTCAAAGACTAATCCCAGAAAATCTGCTCTGAATAGTAAAATAAAAAATACATAAAACAAAGGCATTATTTAACTAGAAAAGCTTTTAATTGTTTTATGAATGAGATATATTATGGACAGTTTTGTTTTACGAGAAAAATTGTTGATGAATAATAAAGAATTATTTTCATTTTGTTAATTTTTAATTAGAATAATTTATGAACATTTAAATCTTTTAAAACTCTGAATTGCTTTGTAGCGGCCAAGTGATACTATTAGGTTGGTGCAAAAATAATGACGCAATAATGTCGTTTTTTGACGTACGTCAAAAAACGACATTATTAAGTCATTATTTTTGCACCAACCTAATATTATTAAATAAAAACTGTATTTAGTAATCATAAACAGAAAACCTTACTACAATTCAGCGCTCCCCAGTGTTTCATTAAAAATAAGAGAGTGACTATAGCAAATTTAAAATTCATTGGCAATTTTCTAACATTTCATCCATCTTCCTAAGTAAGATTATAATCATATGAGTAAAATATGTTAGATTACTAGGTAGTTAAATTATATAAAAAGGCGTACTGCTTTTCATACTGCTTTTATTACGAGTATCTCCTCTTAGGTAAATTTCCCAAACACTAGTCTGTCGATAAATGTGTAAAAATATCCACTTCTGTGTTAAAATTATTTTCTGCAATATTTTAAATTAAAAGTAAGTAATATTTCTTTTAATTCCGATTACCGTATATACTCGCGTATCATGCGACTTTTGAAGACCTAATTTTGAAGCTAATGTGAAGGGATATATAGTCCAGTCAACAGCGTAGCCAGGGTCTGCAGTATAATGCGACCCCCTTAAAACTAGCTTGAAAATTAGGTCTTCAAAAGTTGCATGATATGCGAGTATATAGGATAATTAAACTTTAAATCAGATAATTTCGTCAAATAACATTTCATAAAAATATATTTTACTTTTGAAAGATGTTTTTAATAAAAAAAAATTATGTTCACAGATTTGTCCGTGTAATAGTCAGAAAAAAATATCCTAATCAATTAAAATGCAGTTTGAAATGCAGCGAAGTATTTTGCTTATTGGAAATATTAAATTTAATCTATTATCTTGGAATTAATACTAAAATAAGATCTTCAAGAAAGATTCTCACCATTCAATGAAAGTCAACTTCTAATGATCCAATTTGGCTTTCGTTCTGTTAATGGTGCTATGATAGTATATATGTCATCAAACAACTCCATGAAATAGCGTACATATCGAAAAAAACGTTGTATACCTGCTGTATTCATCTCATTGAAGTATATGACCACATCGAGACCCTCACCTTCTTATCTATCTGAAGTCTGCCAGCCTCTGACTCTACAGAATGCTATGCTATGATAGAGGAACTGTATCGATTGACAAAATCTTAGATGTTTTTTGAAAACCCAAACACTGAATCATTTCAAAGCCCATCATGAGAAAATGAGAAGCCTACTCAGTTTAATATATTCTTAATGTTCTTCACGTGCAGATCTGTAGAAATGTGCCTTTGGTCATTTAAGCATTAGTACCACAACTCAAACAAATCCACTAATACGAAATAGCTGAAGACTCCCAACTGCAGCAACAGCTAAAATATAGCACAATTAATTAGATAGGTAAATAATGATACGACTAAGATGTTGAAATTCCACGCTGCCTTAAACAAAATGTTAGAAAGAAAACTCTTATCTATAGTAGAAAGAGCGACAACAATGGACTTGAGAAACCTAAAAATATTTTAAGATTTTATAAATGCCAACCGACTGTAATAATAACTGGTTGGCCAATGGTTGTCGAATGTTTTCTGTATGGAAACGGTCTATCCCAGCATTACCATTAGGAATGCAATATTTAATATATTAGGTTGGTGCAAAAATAATGACGTAATAATGTCGTTTTTGACGTTAAAAAATACGTCAAAAAACGACATTGTTACGTCATTATTTTTGCACCAACCTAATATTTTACTCTAAGAAGGCATTGTATTAGATTGGTACAAAAATAATGTCGTTTTCTCACATAGTAATATATGTGACAAAACGACATCATTTTTGCACCAACCTAATAAATGCTTTTTTAAAACCAAGAGGAACAGATGAAAGCAGCGAGTCACCTACATAACGAGATTGCGTAAACGGAAAACTAAACCTGATAAACATGGAAAGATAAAGAAAAGAGAAAGCTTACTAAGAGCTCCAAAAGATAGAAGGTTGTGGTGAATTATGATCGTCCACGTCCTGAAAGGACACGGGGCATAAAAGAAGAAAATAAGAATTCGAAATCGTTATAACATTTGAGAAGAAAAAAGGTTTTAAAAGAAAGATTTTAGAAATTTCAACCGACATAATGTTCGATCACAACGTGAAAGCAAAATGAAATAATATATGTATAAATGAAAGTAAGTAATTGTCGGGCTACCTCCTCCTAATTCTCGAAACTACTCCTCGGGGACGTTCTCGGGACTATAAATACTCTGCGATATTTTTTTCATTCTCTTTTCACTTTATCCGCTTATTCGCCAACATGTAACCTCTCACGGAGAACGAGCTTCTCTTTGGGAATCGCATAAACAATATATGCACACACACGTACGTATGCACATTCACTCACTAAACATACTTTGGACCATTAGGTTTTCACAATAATTTGTTACACACATCTTTATGCCGCTTGTATACCTTTGTTGTTAATACATTATCATTTGTTTGTACATATATATATTGGTTCTTGTCGTTTCTTTTCATTTATTTACGTGGACTCACATCCAGAGTCCGTCATATTGGTTGTGGCTATTTTAAGAGACAGCGTGTTTATCTCTCAACGCATACACCGGCTTGAGAATTAAGTTCGGACTGTTGTCCTTATTTTTGTTATTACCACCGCATTTCTATCGTTGTGCTCTCCTATCGTCTGTCGGATGTCTGTCGATCCTGGTAACCTTCTGGGAGTCTTGAACTGAACCCTTTATTTAATCTACAGTGATAGATTCTTCTTGTTCCATTGATATGTGACTTCACGGTTATTGTCCCTTGTGGATTAATGCAATAGTTCATGAATTTGGTGATATAGTTAGCAGTAAATGAACAGTAATAAATAAGAACAAAATCGATAACCCTAGATATGGACAGCGGGTGTAGAACAATATATCCCTGTAGATTAAATAAAGGGTCGAATTTGAAATTCGCTGATGTCTGTTCATATCGATAAGCAGCTGGGGAAGGCCAAAAGGCACAATGGTCAAATAACAACAGTGAGGGCAATAGTTCGAATGTAAAAAATGAAACAACTCCTAGTGAAAAACTCCAATGAGAAAACCTATAAGACAGAGAAAACGTAAAGGAGAGACTTGATCCGAGCAAAGCCGTATATCATTTTTAAGATTTACAGGAATCCCTCGATTAGTGCGGCTAATGTATACGTCGACAACTATAAAAAGAAATCAATTTTCAATTGCTATGTTTAAACTGAAGAATGTTTTACCGCACTAATCGAGTATTATGCATGCACTAATCGGATTTTGCTATATTAATTTTAGCGCAATAATCGAAAACGCATTAATCGAATGCGCATTAATCAAGGGATGTCTATATTTAATATATTTTCCAATTTCCTCTACAGGTGCTTGACTGTTGAATCAACTTTTGACTATATACAGCACGTGCCAATTTTCATCGTCCTATTTGTAAGTACACATTATTATCTACTTTGATTTATAATATACATACATGATTTATAATATTCATACATTATATATATATATATATATATAATTATTTATTTTTAAAGAAAAAAATTTATAACATAAATATGTTATAAAATCACTACAAAAATAGCCATTTTGTTTCAACACCTTCGGTGTCTTATCAAATTTTTTTCTTTAAAAATAAATAATTATATCTGCTCTACTTTGTATTGAGCACTCTTTTAAGAATAGTAATTGTTGGTTATTGGAATTCATTCCATATACACCAATCATATACTTGGGTATATATATATATATATATATATATATATATATATATATATATATATATATATATATATGGGGGGGTACAGTTCAATTTATATTACAATGAATCATTCATACAAAAAGTAGATTAGTAAAGTTAATGATATAAAATGGCGAAAACTCTTCGCAAACAAAATTTTAAATTTGAATTAACCTACAAATCACTGGATGAATTTTACGATACTTGTTTTTAATAACTACATATAACATTCATCGAGTGATTCGTAGGGGAATGCGACTTTAAAATTTTGTTTGCGAAGAGTTTTTGCCATTTTATATCATTAACTTTACTAATCTACTTTTTGTATGAATGATTCATTATATATATATATATATATATATATATATATATATCACTTTAACTGATATTTTTATGTGGATACTCATATTTGAGTAGACGCTCCGTTTATTTATTAAACAGTATATTTGTCTATTTCTGTCTACTGGACTGAATATTACAGAAATCTTATTAAAGAAAAAATGCGTTCTATTTACTTTAATAAGATTTCTACAATATTCAGGCCCGTCTACTGAGACATGAGTATCCACTAAAAATAAACTGATAAAGATCTGTCGGATTAATATATATATATATATGTGTGTGTGTGTGTGTGTGTGTGTGTGTGTTAATCGATGTCACCCCAAGCAAGGTAGTAGAGCGATTATGATACAAGGAAGAATTAGGCACAGAAACATTAATAATTCCGGAAGAGAAAAGTTTAATCAGGAGAAGAATTGATAGCGATTAACATTCCATTTAAATTTTTGCAGATTAAAGTTGGCTGGAATGCATAGAGTCACAAGCGAGAAGTTCGAGATAAGAAACTGTTAGCATATAACTTACGGCCAGCCAGCTCAACTGTAAATTGATGAGATCTCGAAGTCAGTCTAGTACTGTGCTTAAAACAAAATGTCTAGGTACCTTTGCGAAGAGCGATATTTATTTGTAATTTATTTACAAAATGTGGCACAAGGCCAAAATGAGGAATGGGGAAAAGAACGGTCTTCTTCTGTCTTAACTTTAAACTTACCTACCCACAAACACTGACCCAAACATACAACGATATTCCTTACACCACAACAACGAATTCTTACTTCCCTTTCTTACTACATCCACCATAATACTTCATTGAGTATCTACAATTTGAAAACAAAACTTTCTTTACAAGAAACGAAATAAAATAATGCTAGTAATAACCCCCCCCCCCAACCAATCCTTAAATGTAACAGAAACATCGGTTCAATGGCCGAAATCAATGCAGGACTTTAATAAAATATAAAACATTCATTCATCCCATGCACTCACTCAAACACACACACATTCAAAGACAACAACAAATATGAAAATCACACCCGAAACGAAAAGCGCCCCGCATCCACCAGAGAACTGACATCACTGACCACCTAACGAGGAAGTGGGCGGGGAATTAAACTAAAGAAAAATAGGGACAGAAATAAAAGGAGCCAGTTGCGAAGAGCACATCCGAGCAATCACCATGAAAGTATTTATAGATAAAAGACAGCAAACAAGTAAATAATAAAGACAGTGTTCAATGTAAAATAAACAAAATAGTGCCAATATAAAGTATAAGTAAAACAATACTCATATGTTACGGCTTTCCGTGACTTAAAGTTTCATGTAGGTAATGAAATGTTGATGTTATTCTCAATATATAACTAGAACGAAAATAGTCTATAAATTAATAAATTTGAATCTATTAAGCGACTGATCGTTTGACCGACTTCAGTGTTTCGCATAAATCTGCTAATGAGAGACAGTGTCCGATAAATCTGATGAAATACGCTAATCATAGATTCAAAATTTGAAATACACTAAGTCCGTTAAGAATATGAAAACATTTAGACATCCTGAGCAATCACCAGTTTAGACATCCTGAGCAATCACCAGTTTAGACATCCTGAGCAATCACCAGTTTATTATTCTATATATTACAATCTACTTATTCTGTAGGCATTAGATCCCGTTCGATGAACAAAGTTAAGCAACCTCGAGCTGGGTTAGTATCTAGATGGGGTTCCGCTTGGGAACTCATGCTACTGTATATAATGGCAAAGCTCAAATCACTGTGCGGGCATTAAATATTCCGCCTGCGTCTTACCCACATCGAATCGGATGCAGCACAGACAGTCTCCAATTATCTTGACTGGCTTTATGAAAACCAACATTGCTCAAAAGAAAAGCTTTTTGACAATTAGTCAATGAAAGTCAAAAGTACTGAGACATTGAACTGGAAACTGAGAAAATGAACCGAAATATAGAAAAAAATCAATTAAAAAATCCTTAACAAAGAGTCTTCATTAGTCGTTAACTATACCTTTATGAATGGAAAACTACAGCACATACAAATTCACACACGCATATATATATATATATATATATATATATATATATATATATATATATATATATAGCAAAGGTAAAAAAAATCCGTTGATATATAACGTAATTGGATTCTAGTAATATAAAAGAGCTCAATGTATTTATTATTACAGAGTAAATAAATATTAGTACAGAATAAAATCCGAAATTACCGCATATGGGGAATAGACCTATTTCAACCGACGATAACTTCGTCAGTCTTATTCAACCCCGGTATATAGACTGAGTTCGCGCCGGAATTAGAAATTTAACAGTTACATTTCTAATTCCGACGCGAACTCAGTCTATATACGGCAAGGTGTGATTTCTAATTTTTGTAGGAACATGTTGTTTTATTCTCATGTCTAAGTGTTGAGTTGTTCTCCCTATGTAGTCGGCTCCGCAACTACAAACGTATTTATAAATAATTGAATTAATTTGATGGGGAGGGAGAACGTCATTACACGCAGAACGAAACATAGGCCGAGTTTGAAAAATAATCCGAACTTCGGCAGAGAAAAACAACGAAGAACATTGGATGAAATTTGTTTAGCTATTTTTTCACATTTGGTACCAATCCACGGTAATCTGAGGTAAACTGGGCATTTTTTAACAGTGTAGAGCTTGACACTTCTGAACCCTTCAACCTTACTGCGGATAATTGAATTAACAGTATCAAGAGGATAACCCAAACTACATAGGGTATCCTTAATAAAGTCGATTTCGTTGTTCAAGAAGGACTCAGAGCAGATCTTTAATGCTCTATTTTTTATTGTACATTTTTCTGTGTTAATCATAAATTAAATCTCCCATTGAAGCCTGAAGAAAGGGAGCGAAACCGGTTGCTTCGCCCGTTTTTAATATGTCTCGTAATAAGTTTTATACTTTTATTTCGATCATTAAATTTTGTACCTACAAAAATATCTTTAAATACGCTTGTGTACCCAATGTAAGAATTTAATGCCGTTTTTTTTTTGGGGGGGGGTTAATTTTGTAAATGCACTCTGCTAGAGAGCATGGGAGTTCATAGACAACTTTATTTTTACACAGGGGGTATTTTTGATCTTTCTACAATAAATTATAAATCTTAGATGATTTGCGTGATTGAGTGATATGTATGGGTGAATTCCTTCTTTGATTGCTTTTTCACCCTGTTTATAATTAGGGTGCATTTGGTGACGATAAAATAAGTTAATGGTGTTTATTTTTGTTTGCGTCAGGGAGGGATCTGACCTCATGTTTTCTAAATTTTGTTAAGGCTAATTTTATTTGTTCGTCAACGATTGGTTAAAGAAGAATGATTCCTCTAACCACGTTGTCTACAATAAAAATAAAAACATCAACCAAAATGTAGATTTTTCATTAATTACACCGGTTATTTAATCAGATGAATAAACTCTATCAAAACTGACAATGGATATAGAAGTTGCTGCTGTCTATTTTGACATTTGTTATAATGAAAAATTAGGTTGTTTATTCGAATTAAAAATATTTTTAGTCAAAATTGATGGTGATATTATGCTTCCTGCAATAATGCTTGAAACATAAATGATTAAGATTTGGTATACATGCCCGGTGGAGTAATGGATAGCGGCTCGGGTTGAGGAATCGATGAACCGGGTTCGAATTCCAGAGAAAGGTATAAATCCTCTTCTCCTCCCTCCAGCTACGGGTAAATAATAGGCAGATAGATGTCAACTGGTCTACCGCAGAAAGAAATGGCAATCTACTGCAGGAAAAACTGAAGAATACATGATCGTATCATGAATAGCACACAATTGACTGACTTTATCAAGAGAATTAGTGATAAAAATCGTTTTAGGTAAATTGAAACCAAACCGACTTTTTTTTATTAAAAATTTAGCGAGATCTGAAAAATGATAAGTCCTTTTAAGAAATTGTAAATTCAAATTTCATTCTTCGTTTTGGACATACGAAGGGACGTTCGCTCTTTCTTTTTCTCATTTGCTGTGGGCCGAAACATAACTTTTCTTTGCCC
>OZ010607.1:10390490-10400490 GCA_963932145.1 Acanthosepion lycidas | reverse complement strand
TGTTGATCTCTGTATAATTTTTGATAAAACTCAGATTGGAAAACCATTTTATTAATTGCTTCATAGTACATTACAGTAAAATTCATTTTATTTAAACAATTCACTTCATTCACAAACTTTGTCTTTGGCTAGTAAGAGGCTAGAAACTTTTCATCTGTGGGGAAAGGGGCTGTATTGTGGGAAATAATTCATCACTCACAAGACCGCGTAAATGCTTTTAAACTGTTAAAGCTGGAAAGTGGTCAGCAATACTCCATTTTTTATCTGACTCATGTAAAGATAGAGCATGGTTGGGAGAGTCAGGTACTTCCTGGACTGGCGATATTTTAAAAATGACGAACCAACATACCACAGTAAAGTTCTTTGATAAAGGCTTATGAAAGTTGGCCTTTAACGAAATTCGTAAAATTGAAAATTTGTATCAAAATGCATCCAAGTATATTATCTATATATAATCGATTTTATTTTTTGTTTTTTTAGAATATGCAGTGTGGTTGAAAAGGAACTCCCTATTTAAAAATGTTAGTAACTTTATTATTGGTCGATTTTTATAAAATATGTTTGAATAGTATAATGGTAGAAGTACAGTACAGAGTTAGAATTCTACCTTTTGCGAATTTTCTGACAATCTTGATGTTGAAGGTCAACCGCTTCTACCACAGATCCTGGATCAATTTCTGATGGTTTTAGCACTTACTGAAGCATGAGGTCTATTAACATTAGGTTGCCATCTCTGCATTTGTATCACAGACTGCTAGACTTCATAAAGGGATTCTAGATGACCACTCTCATACAGTGACAGGCGTTGTGTCATTCTAGGCTAGACTTGTCACTTTGAAATAAAAACAGTAATTAACTATGAAATTATATCCATGTAGCAATCACGATATATTTTGTTTCAGGTAAATGTGGCGATATATTTGTTTCATGCAAATGTAGTGATATTTTTGTTTTATGCAAATGTGTTGATAATATTTGCATTCATTTTCCTTGCTTTTTTAACAGAATATATTTTCTTTCAGGCAAATGTGAAGATATTTTTGTTTCATGCGAATGTGAAGATATTTTGGTTTTATGTAAATTTGGTGATATTTTTTGTTTCATGCAAATGTGGTGATATTTTTGTTTCATACAAATGTGAAGATAATATTTGCATTTATTTTCCTTGCTTTTTTTTAATAGAAAAGCCGTTAAAGCTGCGATTGTCTTACTTCCTTTATTGGGTATTACTTACGCCATGTTTATCTTACGCCCAGAAGAAAACACAACTTTTGGCTTAGTTCTCATTTACACCGATACCGTCTTACAATCATTCCAGGTAGGTTTACTTTCCTCATTTCATCTATTCTTAGCATCTGTCAATTAAACCACATCTCTGTGCCTTATATATATATATATATATATATATATATATATATATATATATATATATATATATATATATATAGAGAGAGAGAGAGAGAAAGAAAGAAAGAAAGATAGAAAGAGAGAGCCAAGTTCGAATTCCAATCGGATCCATAACATTCACTTACGTGCAATATACACTATGAAACTTCTTCTCCTCCAAGCTATGGATAAAAAGCAAGACAAACTGCGTTCTATAGTCAACCGGTCTAGGAGTAGGAAACACTCTGAATTCAAAATCAGTTCTGAGACAGTGGTTCTCTTTCAGGCTATCTTGTCCAAGAAACACCACTTCTACTGCGGCTGCAGTAAACAGGGTGCACCTACAACTCTACGAGTCTCTTATTTATCTTTTTTTAGAAATTCTGCAGCATTCTCTCTTATACAGCCGGGTTGATTCCCTTACTAAATAAAATTGTCCTGGGTATGATGATAAACTACATCCGACAGCAAGGCCTCTGATCTGGAGATTGGAGTTTTTGAGGAGAGTGGGACGACCTCTCAAGCCCACCTACATCCGGGGTGGTAGAACCTGTTAGAGTCCCTGGAATGGGCAAGTAATGTCCTCCCTCCCAAACAAAAACGAAGCACTATAAAAGTATAAAAATTAATTTTTGTAGTAAGAATACCAGCCATACATTTTTATATAAAATTTACCAACAATACCTAATTATAATAAAATTAGCAACTATACACACATACTAACAAACTATAGTGTTTTCACCCAGATCCATTTAAAATACTACCAAACAATCAACATGAATAACTTAAAACATTGATCCATATAATATACTACAATTTTCTTAAACTGTATTCGAAAATATAACTTCAACAAAACTATAAAACACATATATCACCGCCTCTAGTAATTATGTCCACACAAAAAAGTATATGCATAAAAGCTGAGTATCATCTACCATGTATTCAATTGTGAAAGCAGAATAACAAAACTATGACATAAAACACACATAACACCGCCTCTAGTAATTATGTCCACACAAACAAGTATATGCATAAAAGCTGAGTATCATCTACCATGTATTCAATTGTGAAAGCAGAATAACAAAACTATGACATAAAACACACATATCACCGCCTCTAGTAATTATGTCCACACAAACAAGTATATCCGTAAAAGCTGAATATCATCTACCATGTATTCAATTGTGAAAGAAGAATAACAAACTATGACATAAAACACACATATCACCGCCTCTACTAATTATGTCCACACAAACAAGTATATGCATAAAAGCTGAGTATCATCTACCATGGATTCAAGTGCGAAAGCAGAATAACAAAACTATGACATAAAACACACATATCACAGCCTCTAGTAAGTATGTCCACACAAACATGTATATGCATAAAAGCTGAGTATCATCTACCATGTATTCAATTGTGAAAGCAGAATAACAAAACTATGACATAAAGCACACATAGCACCGCCTCTAGTAATTATGTCCACACAAGCATGTATATGCATAAAAGCTGAGTATCATCTACCATGTATTCAATTGTGAAAGCAGAATAACAAACTATGACATAAAACAAACATATCACCGCCTCTAGTAATTATGTCCACACAAACAAGTATATGCATAAAAGCTGAGTATCATCTACCATGTATTCAATTGTGAAAGCAGAATAACAAAACTATGACATAAAACACACATATCAACGCCTCTAGTAATTATGTCCACACAAACAAGTATATCCGTAAAAGCTGAATATCATCTACCATGTATTCAATTGTGAAAGAAGAATAACAAACTATGACATAAAACACACATATCACCGCCTCTACTAATTATGTCCACACAAACAAGTATATGCATAAAAGCTGAGTATCATCTACCATGGATTCAAGTGCGAAAGCAGAATAACAAAACTATGACATAAAACACACATATCACAGCCTCTAGTAAGTATGTCCACACAAACATGTATATGCATAAAAGCTGAGTATCATCTACCATGTATTCAATTGTGAAAGCAGAATAACAAAACTATGACATAAAGCACACATAGCACCGCCTCTAGTAATTATGTCCACACAAGCATGTATATGCATAAAAGCTGAGTATCATCTACCATGTATTCAATTGTGAAAGCAGAATAACAAACTATGACATAAAACAAACATATCACCGCCTCTAGTAATTATGTCCACACAAACAAGTATATGCATAAAAGCTGAGTATCATCTACCATGTATTCAATTGTGAAAGCAGAATAACAAAACTATGACATAAAACACACATATCAACGCCTCTAATAATTATGTCCACACAAACAAGTATATGCATAAAAGCTGAGTATCATCTACCATGTATTCAATTGTGAAAGCAGAATAACAAAACTATGACATAAAACACACATATCACCGCCTCTAGTAATTATGTCCACACAAACAAGTATATGCGTAAAAGCTGAGTATCATCTACCATGTATTCAATTGTGAAAGAAGAATAACAAACTATGACATAAAACACACATATCACCGCCTCTACTAATTATGTCCACACAAACAAGTATATGCATAAAAGCTGAGTATCATCTACCATGTATTCAATTGTGAAAGCAGAATAACAAACTATGACATAAAACACACATATCACCGCCTCTAGTAATTATGTCCACACAAACAAGTATATGCATAAAAGCTGAGTATCATCTACCATGTATTCAATTGTGAAAGCAGAATAACAAACTATGACATAAAACACACATATCACCGCCTCTAGTAATTATGTCCACACAAACAAGTATATGCATAAAAGCTGAGTATCATCTACCATGTATTCAATTGTGAAAGCAGAATAACAAACAATGACATAAAACACACATATCACCGCCTCTACTAATTATGTCCACACAAACAAGTATATGCATAAAAGCTGAGTATCATCTACCATGTATTCAATTGCGAAAGCAGAATAACAAAACTATGACATAAAACACACATATCACCGCCTCTAGTAATTATGTCCACACAAACAAGTATATGCATAAAAGCTGAGTATCATCTACCATGTATTCAATTGTGAAAGCAGAATAACAAACTATGACATAAAACACACATATCACCGCCTCTAGTAATTATGTCCACACAAACAAGTATATGCATAAAAGCTGAGTATCATCTACCATGTATTCAATTGTGAAAGCAGAATAACAAACTATGACATAAAACACACATATCACCGCCTCTACTAATTATGTCCACACAAACAAGTATATGCATAAAAGCTGAGTATCATCTACCATGGATTCAATTGTGAAAGCAGAATAACAAACTATGACATAAAACACACATATCACCGCCTCTAGTAATTATGTCCACACAAACAAGTATATGCATAAAAGCTGAGTATCATCTACCATGTATTCAATTGCGAAAGCAGAATAACAAAACTATGACATAAAACACACATATCACCGCCTCTAGTAATTATGTCCACACAAACAAGTATATGCATAAAAGCTGAGTATCATCTACCATGTATTCAATTGTGAAAGCAGAATAATATATATATCGTATCTTTGTTGCGTCAAAGCTTCCAAGAAAATTAAATTTCGGCATTAAATGACCCAAAAGGTGTTGATATGCTGTTAAACAAAAAATCAATCAATCAACTAAATAAAATAAACAACTGAAAGAACTACCATTAATACCTTTCAGTTGTTAGTGAGTGATCGCCGCCATCATCATCGGTCCCATATTACTGGGTGTGGTCATAGGGGCGCTACACAGTTGAGCAATTGCTCAATTTCCTCTACATATCAAGATTAAAAGGTTATTCATTCATGTGTAGCATGTCTTTGACACTTAGAAGTAACGTCGCCCATCCTTTTGTAATTAAAACCACAGATGATTGAAGGCTTGCCTTGATCACGTACACATGGCTATTTATTCAATCAGAAGAATCCTAAGCCCCTGACTGTTGAATTCAGTCTAGGAAGTCCTCGACACAGCGAAGCAGTGTCATTCCCGCACTTGCTACATATATAGCTATGGACTCAAATGTGAGGGCTGTTTGCGAAAGGATATGACCAAACACAGGGAACAGTCGACCGAACACGTCTTAATTATATAGACAGATTTCATATAACGATTTGATAATGCAATAGGCACTTGGCCGAGTGGTCAGAACGTTCGCCTTCCGATCCGGGTTCGAATCTCATCATGGTCTATTTGTCAGGAAGGTGACTTCTTGATGCTATCGAAGAGTGTGACACCTGAAAATCATATCACAGGTTGACTCGAATAAAATTGAATCGATGGAACTATTTGTGAATCGTCGTGTTTGTCAGTGACCGAGATTTTGAGAGTACTGCCCATGTTCAGACTGTTGATCCCGTCAAATAATGCGCACTCTCACCCAGTTACAGTATAAACCACTCTGCATATACTAAGCACAAGCGTGCCTGAGCAGGCGTCTGCAACAGGAAGTGGCTAACCGCCCAATAGACAAGGATACTCGGATTCGAGCGACCAGCCATTAATATAATATAATGTTATATAAAAAAAAAATATGCTATATGAAAGTAATTAAAAACGGCCTCTGATTTTACAATCAAATTTAACGGACTTTCGTTTTTATCGGACTATATATATATATATATATATATATATATATATATATATATATATATATATATATATATATATATCATAATTTTATCACATAGACCTCTTCTTCTCACAACTATGGGTTAATCAGTACGACCTGTATCAGTAAATTATTATTATCTTCATCTATTATTCTGACAAACTTTTTTTAATATTTTCTGGTTTTTAAATAACCTGCTAAAGGTTGATAAGCCGTTATCAAAAAATCATTAAATCAATCCGTTATGCTGCAGCCCTCCTTGGCTATTGTCTCGACTGTCGATTAGTTGTCCTACGGCCATTGTCTGCAATGAACGTTACTCCAAGGAAGCGTACGAAAATTGTAACGCTGCACCAACACAATGGGAAGCCTTACCCGTGAGCAAATCAAAGTACTATAGACTGGCCCGGAAACTCTCCTGATTTAAATCCAATCGAGAATCTGTGGCCAATCTGCAAGGAACGACTTCTAGGAATGGACATACGAAGTACTAACATGTGCACTGGGGCATATTTCATGGGGAAAATCCGAAAAAAAAGTAAATGATAACGGAATTATATGTTTTGTTTCAATTTGCACAAGGGTGTATCTTAGTGTGTGTACACGACAGATTATTAGTATGTCTCTGCCGAACGTGTTCACTCTGCGAACTTTACCTTTAGGGTATGCTATACCGGCATGATCCGAATTGTGAAGGATACATTGCAATTGAATCACAATATTAGACACAGGGTATTGTATTGCTTATACCGTGCTCAATATCAGGATAAACATGTTTTGTTTTGGTTTCGCTAAATCTTTTTCGTTTTCTTTTCCAGGGTTTCCTTGTCGCTGTCTTTTACTGCTTCTTGAACGGTGAAGTAAGTTCCAGTCACTTTTTATGCATTCCAATTTACCTTCTTGCCTTTTTGCTATTTTCTTTCTATTAATTGTTGGCTTCTGATGTGTAATGGTTAACACACTTGTCCCGCTGATCATTATTACTGATTACAGAGATTGATCTTCCTGGATGCTCTATACACTTTGCCTTGTGCCAGACTAACATAATTCCAGTAAATATCTAAGGTCACCTCTTCTTGTCATACCAATTAAGAAAAACCTGTTTGATTGTCGAGTATGTTGGTTCGATCCTCATGGAAGTCCCCATATTTGTGATCTTGTCACATAAGACAAGGTAGTGTAATAGTTAACAAGCTAGAGAGAGAGAGAATATTTGTGTTATATATACGAGGTTGTATCAAAAAGTATCGGGACTGTTGTTATGGTAACGGAGCTAAAGATCGCAAAGTGAAGCCGCTTGACAAGGACTGACCTTGAATCCGTATACACACTAAGGAATAACGATGTCACTCACTTCCGTTATGTTATGCAGTGCTTGGAAGGAAATTGTGTAGCGTGTGGTCGTCTCACCACATCAGAGTTTCCATTAGTGACCATGAAGTGTGTAGTGATTTTTGGCCAAGCACAATATTTCCCATGTCTGACAACCGCCATATTCCTCAGATATCGTCCCGTGCAACTTTTTCCTCTTCAAAAATAAAATATCACTTGAAAAGAATTAAACTCCAAATGTCGAAGAAATCCAAGAAAATGCGACGAGGCAGCTGCTCACTATCTCAAAAATGAAATTCCAAGATTGCTTCCATCAATGGAAACGACGTTGAATAAAGTGTGTGGCTTCAAAAGGGAGACTACTTTGAACGAGATTAATGCGGAATTGATATGTGTTGTAGTTTTCTTTTTATAATAACATTCACGGTATCTTTTGATCAGACCTCGTACATATTGCACACACCCTCTTTTATTAATGCAGAGGTGCTGTAACGGATACCTCCTTAGAGAATGGGATCAGCGTTCCGAGTTCAATTTCAGACCTGGTCTTTTTTGTGATTTCCTACTCCTTTACGGCTATATCACGCTGAAACACTAGTTCATATACGATTACCGAAGTTAAGCAACATCAAGTCTGATCAGTACCTAGATAGCTGACCGCTTGGGAATACCAAGTGGTGTAATCTTGGATGTGAGGGTGGTGTAATAGATGACAACTCGGAATTGGAAGTCGGAGTCAAGTTCAAATTCCATTTGGGTTCGTTATATTCACTTACCCACAAATACTCTTGTTAAATGTATGAATCCATCTCTTCTCTCCCAAGCTATGGGTTAATTAGTACGACTTATTATTATTATTATCTCAAAATAAGTTTACAATCTAAAAGTATTTTCTGGCTTTAAATAACCAGCAAAATGCTGACAAACCGTAAAAAATCAAATCAATCAATCAATGAAATCCCTCTCTTTTATATAGGTTAAGTAACAGGGAGTGCAGACTGGGGTCTCTTAGCTTTACTTGCTGAATAGTGAGTGCGGTTACTTTTAGGTGCTCCATATTTGTGGCCTTGGGTCAAACTAAGTTAGCCTAACTAAAGTATAATAAATTATTTGGCTTTTTATTAGTGGTGATATTTTCATATGAATTGTTGGAACCTTAAAAGTTGTAAAATTTTTAGCTGAAAATTTATTCATACAGATTGTACTTCTTTAATCCGGAAACTCTTATAGTCCGGGAACAATAATAAATGTATTTTACTTGTCACCATTAATTTGTCAATGTGCCACGAGACTCTTTTATTTAATTTCTCACCGCAGTTTGAATTGTAAACATAACGTTTTATAAATCGACACTAATTAAGTCGAGCTTTTTCCACTGTTGCTCTGACTACATGAATGTAAACGTACGACTAGATTGGCAACTAGGTCCCACCGTTTTACTATTGAAATAACTAGATGCAACCATCTCTAACAGTTTCTATTCTCGACCATCCAACCTGTTCAACTCTATTATGATTTCTTGTTTCCATGTTAACTTCATGTATGAAATATATATATATATATTAGGTTGGTGCAAAAATAATGTCGTTTTTTGACGATTTTTTTGATTATCGTTCACCCATTTATCCAACTTTTTTGACTTCCCTATTTGCTTTAAATGGCGAACGACTGTTGAGTGGTCGACCTCGAGTTCAACAGCAACTTCTCGTGTGGTTTTACGAGGATCGGCTTCAATTAAGGCTTTCAAATGTTCGTTATCAACCGCAGTCGGCCGGCCGCGACCGTCTTCATCTTCGAGGCTCTCGTCACCATTGAGAAATTTCTTGAACCATCGTTGTGCCACACGTTCATTAGTGGTTCCTGGGCAAAACGCATCATTGATATCACGAGCTGTCTCGGCAGCTTTTCTGCCTACTTTGAACCGGAACAAGAAAATCATGCGGATATATATATATATATATATATATTCTTCCAGTTGCTAAGGACATTTTGTTTTCTTATTATTACTTACTTCATTTAATAAATTCATTTCGATTTTGCCTTGAGAAAGTCCACATCGGACGAAACGCTTCGGCAACTATTACAGTTTTCCTATTGTCTCTCACATTCAGAAATATTGTCTTTTTCTACAGGTTAACTCTGAGAAACCTTTCATATATATATCTGTGTATATCTCTGAGACTAGGTATTATGTACACTATTTACATTATTTGAACTATTGTCGTCATAATTTTGTAATAAATATGGCGACAAAGATGAGGACAATAGTCCGAATAATGTAAATAGTATATATATATATATATATATATATATATATATATATATATATGTGTGTGTGTGTGTGTGTGTGTGTGTGTGTGTGTGTGTGTGTGTGTTACCAGTTTGTGAATGGTGGGGATAATTCTAAGGAGGATATTAATTCAGGGAGAGTTCAATGTAGGCTACAAACTATAATAATAATAATAATAATAATAATAATAATAATAATAACGAAGAAAAACTTACATATTCACTTTGGTTATAATATACTTCATGAATATCGAAATATTCTCTGTGTAATGCGTATATATATATATATATATATATATATATATATATATATATATATATATATATATATATATATATATATAGGCTCCTGAAAAATT
>OZ010607.1:10332990-10387990 GCA_963932145.1 Acanthosepion lycidas | reverse complement strand
ATATATATATATATACATTTCCCTCCTCTCTTTTTCTCCTCCTTTTTTCTTTTTTACCTTTGTTTTTATACAAAAACCTATGCATATATATATATATATATATATATATATATATATATATATATATATATATATATATATCAGTAAAAACACGCACACATACACACACACATGGAGACACGAACAACACAGTACACCAACATACACCCACATCAACAGAGGACCATCAGGTAATAAAAGCAATAACCTACTAAACTTACAGTGACATATCATTATCATTGAAAGTATTACAACCCCTATAGTAAGTTAAATTTATAGCGGTGTTTGCAGTTAACGGTTAGTTCATATCTTTGATTTAAGAAATGGGTGTTATTTTTAAATCTAATTATTACAAATTTTTCGTTAAGACATAGATAACAAGGGGCATATAGGGAGTTAAATGTTCGGGCTTTCTTGATACTTATAATTACTGCTATTAAAAAATTTTCATATATCCCCGCCAACGTTCCTTAAATGAATTCATAGTGCTACCAATTTGAAATTCTTTTATATTTGGTTTTTCTAGTGTATAGATTGTACTAAAATAAACTACAGGACTAGTCATACAATTATTCTGTAGTGGACAATTATTTGGATTCCTATAAATACATAAGTTGTTATTCGTGTCATTATACTTAGTAGTACTGCTTGCAACCTGGTGAGTAGTCAAGTTTTTTGAGTCCCTATACTTGTTAAAGACTTTGTTGTTATGTTTCTTAATTATTTTCTCTAGGTTATTATATTTGCTCTACTCTGTATTGAGCACTCTTTTAAGAATAGTATTTGTTGTTTATTGGAATTTATTCCGTATACACCAATCCTATACTTGGGTGTATATATATATATATATATATATATATATATATATATATATATATATATGCATTACACAGAGAACAGTCCCTTGAGTCTCTTAGGTGGAATGTAGAGGCCCCAATTCCTCATACTCACTAGCCGAACTTAACTGGCGATGTCCGGTGTTGAATAAACTGAAATGTTACTTATAAGAGATTCACTCTCGTGTTCTCGAACTTCTTAATGACTTTTTTGACAAGCTCATTAAATGTCCATAGGGTCCAGAAGTCAAAAAAATTATTTCGGCACACAGCGGCAAAATTCCGTCATTCGTGAAGTTTGAACTTATTACACTTGCGAATGATTTGCTTGAAAAACTCGTTAAACATTACACAGATCTGAAAATCTTAACCAAACGAGAACACGTTGTTTACTCAGTAGAAATTAGTGCAGCACAAAGCGATAAAATTCCGTTATTTCTGAGGTTCGAACTTATTGCATTTGCTAATGATTTGTTTGAAAACTCGTTAACCCTCATTCGGTCCGGAAATCCTAACCAAACGAGACCCCGCACACGGCGATAAAGTTCAATCATCCGTAATGATATAGCAGATAGACTTGTTAACATTGCTTGAAATCAGATATGTCTGCGCATACGCTAATTCTCTTTCGTTGTTCTAAACTTTCGAAATAAAATAGGTTGTAGATATTTTTAGCTGCTTAGTGTTTGCGTGTCTTTTTCTTTTTCTTTTGGTTTTCTTTATCATTTGACTCTAAATTGTTCGCGAAACTTGCTTACGATTTTTTGTTTCACTTTTGAAATATTGTTTTTCCTTTTGCGCATAATTTTGTTTTCCTTTAGGCCGAAATTATTTACTCAATCAGACGTTATCTTCTTCAACAGAAAATGTTTACAACGATTGACTTTTCAAATCTATAATTTGGTTTTTGTTTTGTTTTGTTTTTGTTTTTTTCTCAGATTGAAAGAAAGAAAAAAGAGACGATCTTAGGTCGATATGAATAGACTACGATTTTCTTGCATATACATTAGAGCAAGTAAATTTTTTTTAAAAGTATGTATCGGCTTGGGTAATTGAATGACAAAATAGAAAAAATTCTTTGTAACGTGTTTCATCTTTTATAAGAACTTCATCAGACTAACGTTCCTATTCTCGGAATTATATATACGTAAGGTGAGGGGAGAAATATAAATGAGAATGTCTGTTATAATTATGTATCGAGAGGAAATCCAGAATATGTAGGAATACTACGTTTTAGATTTAAATTTTAAAATTTCTGGCGTCGGATGGGTCTAGACGAATAGAATAGCCGACTTCATTCAGCTTCCCAACGCTCTTATTTTTAACGCTACTGGTTTTAAATTTAAATTCGATATAGGCTTAGGTTATTATGATTTTTCTTTTATATTAAACCTGTACTCCAATAAAGTGTAATACACAGGGTGTATCAAAAATTCTTTTACAAACGGTGGGGCAGGTCCCTCGCACCAAAAGAAGGACACAGTCCATATAAACATATATCCGTAAATCCTTCGTTTTTGATTTATTAAGTTTAAAGAAAGTTTGCGGTAGTTTGCGCTGTGTTACTACGTAGACTAGATTACATTTGTCATTCGTGTACATTTGTGGCTATTCTCTCTTCAACGTTTAACGCGTGTAGTAGTGAGTTAACTGAGAAGTGTTCCCTTTAACAATGGCAGGATATTCATATCATTGGCAGTCAGATTTGATTTTTACATACGGCCGTGTGAATGGTAATGGACGCGATGTTGTATGGCTGTATAAGATTGTGTTTCCAGATCAAAAGCAGCGAAGTCATCCAACCTGCTGTTTATTATCGGGTTGCTGAGACAGTATCCGTGGCACCATAAACTATGGATCGAGGAAGAACGATATCCGCTCGTACGCCTGGACACAAAGAACATTCTACAGACTGTCGGACGCGATCTAGGTATTAGCAGACGTCAGGTGGCCCTAGCATATCGTATCAGATAGTACCGCAATAGAGAGTATTTCAAGTGCAACTCCTCTATCCGTATCATTTTTAACATGTGTAGGGTCTTTGGCCTTGTGATCACCCACCATGGGAGAACTTTTGCCTATGGTTTATTGCACAAACTGCGAATCCGTTGTTATTTTCTTCAGACTCGTTTTTGGATGAGAAAACATTTAGAAGAGATGGGATAACAAATTTACACAACCAACATTTGTGGGCGGATCGGAACCCCCATGGTACAATATAGGCTAGACACCAGCATCAGTTTACGATTAATGTGTGGGCTGGAATTGTAGCTGACTGTCTGGTAGGTCCATATGTTCTCCCAGCACGTTTTACAGACATTGACCACAGATACTTTATTTCGAACACACTTCTATACCTGCCGGAGGATGTACCCCTGCTAATACGAAGACGCTTATGATTCATGCATGATGGGGCTCCAGCATATTTTAGTCACATTTCACCTTGTTTTGGCGTGAAAAACCCACCTCGAAAGTTTATAAAAAAATTTTGATACAACATAGATAGATAAAAGGCTCAAACACTAATAATTCCATGGTTATAATTTATTACATTGGAATCGTAATCACGATCCAATTCATCAGACCAACAAATTCAAAAAGAAATCGGAAAATATAACTCCGTGTATAAAAAGACAAATTTTAGTTGTAGTGTATGTGTGGGAATGGGAAACAAGTGTGAGAGGGAAACGTATGAAAGCTCTAGAGAGAAGGTGAAATAGAAGAAAGTAGAACAGGAAGGCCTAAAGGTTAATTTAGGGATTAAAATTTAACAGAGAAAAGTTTTAAAGAGAGGAATTAAATAACGATTTAAAAGAGTGAGATACAGATAAATATGAATTATTTTTCGATGCATAATTCACTACCGATTCGCTGACCTAAAATTAAAATTAAAAAACAGACACCGGAAACGTGGGGATTCATTTGTGGTGACACAGCACACAATAAAAAAACGATATGTTCTAAACTTAAAATCTAGAAGATGAGAGAGAGAGAGAAAAATGAATATATATATATATATATATATATATATATATATATATATATATATATATAATGTGTGGAAGTGAAAGAGAAAGAAATGTCTCCGATGAGGTAATTATTCCAAGAAATGGTTCTAAAATTTTTCGCTATGGCTTTCGCTTGTCTATGAGGTGCCCTACCAATTCCTGATATAACGGGTCGCATTAAAATGCCTGCTTTGTACATTTGGTATAGACCATAACGTCTGGATAATTTCGAGTGGTATTCGATCAATTTTGACGATGTCTGTCTATCTCATTATTATCATCATTATAATCATCATCATTATCGTCATTATAATTCTATTTTTTCCTTGACACGTACATTACGTGCTGCCATTAAGCTATTTGGTTAAAGCACAAAAAAAGTAAGAAATGGAAGGTAGAGGAGACAATAACAGTCGCTGTGTTCAACGTCTGCTTCAGGGAAATTGAAAAACTTGACAATTTCAAATTGTTTCATTTGAACCATTTACTTCTAAATGCCCTGCATTTATATATTTTATTGTTACTAGAATTAATTTTTCACAACATTCTGACGTCTGTCGAAATCCTCACAGTATTTACTACTGTTGAAGTCATCAATAACATTTTTGTCAAGATTTACAACTTCTATATTTCGTTCAATTTCGCAAATCAGGCCTTGAAATTTGAATAAGCTGATTTGTTGGAGAACTATAATAATAATTTCTGTAATTTAAGTTAATTTTATACGACTTCATGGCAAACAACATTTTTTAAGAAAATGTTTGTTTTTCTTTTTCCATTTTAACAGCGAAAAATAAATTATTAGGATTTCTTACTCATGAGCATGCAACATACATCTGGCAATGCATTTTGGAGCCAAATTCCAACTTTGTGATTTGTTTATAGTTCTTGCAAACACAGGGAGAACTAGAAACTGGATTCTTATATATATATATATATATATATATATATATATATATATATAAACTTAAAGAAAACATATGCAAAAAGCAATATTGCATTTTTATTAAATAAGTATTTGTTATTTTAATCATTAAATTGTTTTTAAAATTGTGGGCGTATTTTGTATATTAAATAATAAAACTTTTAATTTGTCTAAAAAATGAATGAAAATATATTGTACGCACTCTAGTAAAATCAACTGTACTTTGTACACCCTTACCTATTTGCACAAAATTTGGTTTCTATCGGTCAATGTGTGGCTGTTTTAGAGGGTGTGACGGACGGACGGATAAACGGAAATCACAGAATTTTATTTATAGATTTCAATATTTTGTTACAGATTTTAAGCTCAAGTATTTTACGACGCACTAGAGGTATATTATATAATACGGAAACTAGCAAGGGGGTTATTCAATCATTAACTTGAGAATTAAGTTTCAAAGCAAATTAAAGTAGAAAAACTGATATTTTCACGAGTATTTCTAATTATTATTATTTGGAATTGATATTGGAAGTACTCCCAAACACTAGCGAAATCTAAAGCAAAATTTTTAACCCACTTCTTGAAAGAAGTAATCGTTCATGTGTTAAAAATTTCGGCGCCATTGTCATTATGTGCGTGTGTTTTTCTTTCTTTTTTTTTTTTTTTTCAATCATTTCACCTGGTTTCAAAGCGATGAAATCCACTAAGACACAAGGGGTTATTGAGACTGAAGGGAACTTTACGGGCAGCAAATTAAGCAATCGATGCGATATTCGCGATAACAGTTCGAAACGCTATACCGAAAAGGCGCAATGATTTACTCTCCCGGGGCTTAGCATCAGCCATGCTGAATTTTGTGATGACAACGAATACTCGTTGTCACTATCGTAATGCTCGTTGTAGTAGAGCCTTTGTAATCGAAGATACAACTATACTACGCCATTAGATATTACTGGTGTCAGACGCCTTCGAAAAGCATTCGCACTAATAGTATTGCTCGATAATACTCACTCGTATAGTAATCCGTATAGTGATCTGAATAGGGAAATAGTATAGTGAATAGAGTAGAAAATAGCGACCCATATAGTAATAGAGGAGAAAATAAAAGTGCAGATCCGAATAGTAATAGAGGATAGACTAGAAATGGCGATCATAATAGTAACAGAGAATAGACTAGAAATAGCGACTGTCAGTTGTCAGCTACTTTCTATATATATATATATGCGTTTCCTCTATGGTCACGAGGTCTACTTAATTCAATAATGGGATCGCCTGTGTTTACTCTCTGACGATCTATGTTCAAACCCAAGTGTCGGCAGCAACACTTTATTCTTATATAACACTGATCGAAGGCAAAAAAGGATTAAAAGAGAGTAGTTTAGTTTTGAAGAAGACTTGTCCAGAACGCCAGAAAGAATCAACTTTCTATATTCTAGACTTAGTAACTAAGTCTACCTGCGCGTATGTGTGACTGCGTCTGTACGTTCGTGCGTATGAGTGCGTGCTTGAAAACAGGTAAAATTACACACACACACAAACACACACACACATATATATTATAATATTTTATTAGAAGAAATTATAACAAAACATTTTAAATCGTTACCCATAAGCTTTCACGTTTCAATATATATATATATATATATATATATATATATATATATATATATATTGAACAATTAAAAAATGTTAAAATCTTCAGACACACTGAGTAGTTTTTCGTTTTTATTATTATTATTTCATTTAGATTCCTCAACTAGTTTCGGCCCAAATGGCCATCATCAGGACAAGAAATATTTCTGTTTTGCTGGTAGTAGTAAACTACAGAAATGAATGTCTTGATGGAGAAAATGAACTTTTGTCTGTAGTTTTCATTTGTTTTTTTTGTTTTTTTATCTTTTTAGCATGAATCTTTTAACAGTCTTTTACGTTGTTATTTGAGATCAGAGCTGGATGGATCTATGCTTCTCTGAATTCCCCTAGTCAGTTTGACAGTTTTATTGGTTCCTGGCGAGGGGATGTGTCTCTGTTAAGTGTGTGTGTGTGTGTGTGTGTGTGTGTGTGTGTGTGTGTGTGTGTGTTATTTAGATCTTAGGGACTGAGTGAGTATGATATATGTAAGCGTGTATATTGCTGTCGGTGTGTGTTATCATTTGGCTCATTAGGGAGTGAATAAGTATGATGTGTGTAAGTGTGTATGTTCGTGTGGGTGTGTGTATAAGTGTGAGGCCTCAACACCTCCGTAAGCATGTCTGTCTTGTGTGGGTTAGAAATGTGGTTAGTTTTTGATTTGTAGGGTTATATATTAATACTATCTATGTTGTTAAATTTATGGTTTAGCCCGGCTGGATATTGTGTTTTTAGACGTTGTATCCACTTATTTTCATGGAACTCTAAAATCTTTCTAATGTTATCTGCTCTGAAATTTTCTATTCTCTCAATTATAGTGAATTTGGCATGGGTTTGAAATCGTGATTTTCTTGGCGGAAATGTTGTTCTACGGGTAATAATTTTTCATGGGGAGTCGACTTAATTCGATTGCGATAATTATTAATTTTGTAGCGAAAGGGCCATTAAGATTTCCCTACATATTATTTCTGGCATAGTGTGCATTCTAGGAAGTAAATTATGTTATGACTTCTAGTTAGAATCGTGGTAGATTTGAAAGTAGATTTAGTGATTGAGCTAGTGAATGAATTCGTGTGTTTAATGTGGTTGCAACATAAACTTCTTTTGTTGTTACATATATATATAATGGACTCTCCCATCGTTTTCGACGTATGAGTGTCTTTCAGTTCAGTTTTTATGTTTATGTTTTGTATGGGAAAACAATCCTGCGCATGATTTGCAAACAAATCCACACGAAGGGCAGACTGGAGGGTTGACCGTCACATGGGCTGACGTATTAGCCCAAGATTTAGTGTTAATTCTTAATTCTCTCAGATGGTTAAGACGATTCTTTTCAAAGTTAGTTATACCTCGGTAGCAGGTGTTTCTCCAGATTTTTTGGTTTTCAACAGCGAGTACGAACTCCTCTATCGGGATCTTTGCAGCAATTAAATTGTATTTAAGTTTGTCCTTAAAGTGTAACCAAGGACAGCCTACCTTGCGCTTACCATTTTCGGCATCCGATCATCACTCATTCTGATGACATGACCAGCCCATCTATCTATCTATATATATATATATATATATATATATATAGAGAGAGAGAGAGAGAGAGAGAGAGAGAAGTGGCTAGTCATGTTATACATGATACATGATGTTATATATATATATATATATATATATATATATATATATATAAACAGGATGTATCAAAAATACTTATACGAACATTGTGAGTGGGTTCCTGACACCAAAACAAGGTAAAATATCCATATAAATATCCATATGTCCAAATTGCCACCGTTCTACCTCAACACAGTAACTCATAAAAAATGTACAAAAGGTAATCCACTTGCTTCTACACACACATGCACCTGTCAGATCCTGGATTGGCGAACCCTTTCAAATATTACCACACGGTGTCGAATGGATTCGCAGGTCCCCATGGCACATTGATGCAGTGTCTGCACATTATTAATGTCTGCAGCATAAACCGATTGTTTTAAGTGGCCCCACAGATAAAAACCCAGAGGACTGAGGCCGGGTGAACGCTCAAGTTACGGAACCGTTCCTCCCCTACCTATTCATCTTTCATGGTAGATATCAGCCAGTGCATCGCGAAAAATGGGAATAAAATGTGCTGAAGCCCTATCATGCGTTTTCGTATTAGCAGAGGTACATCTTCTAGCTATGGAAATGCGTTCGAAATAAAGTACCTGCAGACAGCTCCTGTAAGACTTGCTGGAAGAACATATGAACCTGCCAGACAGTCAGCTACAATTCCAGCCCACACATTAATCGTAACCTGATGCTGGTGTCTAGCCTATATTGTACCATGGGGATTCCGATCCCCCCACGAATGTTCGTTGTGTAAATTTGTTATCCCATTTCTTCCAAATGTTTTCTCATCCATAAAGAAGTCTGAGGAAAATAACAACGGATTCGCAATAAACCATAGGCAAAAGTTCTCCCTTGTTGGGTGATCAGAGGGCGTTTTAAAAACCTTGCACACGTTGCAAATGATACGGATGGAGGAGCTGCTTTTGAAGTACCCACTATGTGGTACGATGAAATGTACGACATGCTAGGGCCACCTGGCATGTGCTGATGCTCGAATCCTCTGCGACAACCTGTAGAATGTGTTCTTTGTGGTCGATCCATAGTTTGTGGTACCACGAATCCTGTTCCAACAACGCGACGATAAGCAACAGCAAAGTTTGGATGATTCATCTTTCTTCGGTCTGAAAATGCAATTTGAGACAGTCGTGAAGCCTCGCGTCCATTACCAATCGCAACAGCCGTATGCAAAAATCACTGCCTGCTCACGATATGAATGTCCTGCCATTGTTAAACGGAACACTTCTCAGTTAACTCACTACCACACACGTTCAACGTTGAAAGACAGACTAGCCACAAATTTACACGAATGACAAATGTGACCTAGTCTACATGACAACACTGATGTAGACTTTCCTTAAACTTAATAACACAAAAGAGAGGAATTTGCGGACATATGTTTATATGGACTTTTTAATGTGAGGAAGCCATCTTCAAATTATGTAAAATGATTTTTGATACATCCTGTATATATATATATATATATATATATACACACACACACACAGGATGTATCAAAAATCATATATATATATATATATATATATATATATATATACTGTTACATTAGAACATGTAAGTTACCACTACAAAATTGTACATTTTGTCTCGACATTTAATAAACAATGTCTCATCATATATATTCTCTTAGTAGTAAGGTTAATTTCTTCTACTTTCTTTTGCCTTTCTTTTCTTTGCTCTTCCTTTTATTGTTTTCTTATTTTCTTTCCTTTTTCTTTATAAATATCTTTTTTACCTTGTACGGAAAATTTTCCAAGAACGGAAAATGAAGTGATGTTTCATAAATTGCAATTTTAAATAAAATCGTTTATTACCATCATTGTTAACTAGCTGATGAGACGTCGAAACAAAATGTACAATTTTGTAGTAGTAATATTTATTGCTCTACTCTTGTGTTGATCCCTGTTTTAAATTAATGTTTTGAACGTCGAATTTTATTCTTCGTTTTTTACATTCGTATATATATATATATATATATATATATATATATATATATATATATATAATTTATTTATTTAATATATTTTATATATATATATATATAATTATTTATTTAAAAATATGATTCCAACGCTACATAAGACTTCTCATGTTTCAAAACAAGAGCCGAAATCTTCAATATAATTATTTGAATTAAATTGAATTAAATTACCAAGCTCTGTTCCATCTTCAGGCGAAATTTTTTTGGGAATAACTTATTCCTGAAATTTACGCGTTTTATAAGCATATTCATTATTGAAATTTTAATTTTAATTTCAATAATTATATTGAAGTTTTCGGTTCTAGTATTGAAACATGAGAACTCTTATGTACCGTTGGAATCATATTTTTAAATAAATAATTATATTTATGCTCTACTTTTGTATCGAGCACTATTTTTTAAAAATAATAACAAAAATACTAAAGAACTAACGAGTTCTTTCCTATTTTCTATATATTTTACACACACACACACACACATATATATATATATATATATATATATATATATATATATATATGAATGAAGAAATATAGTTTTAAGGTTTGCTATATTTATGGGATTAAGTGCTCAATATCAGAGATATGTAAATATAAATATAAAAGTGTAAAGTCCTAAAACTGTTCCCCCGCCCCAAAAAAAACAGAATAGACTACGACATGCAATCTAAACACTAGACAAATAAATAGTCGAGGAAATACCCAACATTCGCGGCCTGACGATTGCGCCTAGCATGAAACAGCCTGTCGTCTCTGAGTGTTGACTTCAGTGTTCACTCTTATATATATATATATGTTATGGTCCGGTTCCTAGTACCACGGTGATAGTCCAAGGTAGAACCAATAAAGATGAACTCGAACACGGATATGGAATAACACATATATTACAAACAGGAATATATACAGAGAAGTAGAAGTGTTACTATGAACAATCAGGTTTAGTAGAGAGAACAATATAGTCTCGACCAGTATCACTATTCCAATGTCTTGCAGTAATTGTCTGAACGCTACGGTGTTTCGGACTGCCTCTGACTCGACTCTTGACTCGACTTGAACTACTGATTTAAGTATAGAATAGTCCATTATTATTATTATGGGTAAGATCCCATAACAATATATATTGTCATTCGCAGACAAACTGTTTCTCTGTAGCACAGCTTCATAAGTGTGGCTAGACATCCAGTTGCCTCTGAATTGGCGTCAGTCGGAGATTCTACCACTAAGCCGTTGGCGCACGGCATGGATGAAGGTGAATTAAAGCGTACCCGCTACTGGCGTAGACAATATATATACATATATATATATATATATATATATATATATATATATATATATATATATATATAACTGAAGAAGTAAAACAAATTCTGGCGGACTATTCTTTTTCTCACTATACTTATATATAATGGCATGCGAATGTCGATGTGATAAGGGATGTAATATTTAGTGCCGGTCCACAAGGAACAAGTATTTTTTTCCACAGTGGCTGAAGGATTTTCCAGTAGTCTCTCTTGTTTTCAACTTGCCACTTTCCTTCAAAAAGGAGGTCGCCTGAAAGATATCATGTTGTTATATTATTAAGGAATCTCTGTATCTTTTTCTTGTCATCCCTCAGTTGTACAGAGAAGAATTTGCCCAACAGACAAAACTTTTGTAGACTAGCACACACGCCTTCTCTCCCTCCAACTTTTCCGCGTCTCTCTCCCTCACTCTATCTCCTTATATATCTCCCTCTCTTTCTCTCTCTTCCTCTTCCTCTCCCACCTTCTCTCTCTCTCACTGGGTAGATATTAGGTTGGTGCAAAAATAATGACGTAATAATGTCGTTTTTTGACGTATTTTTTAACGTCAAAAAACGACATTATTACGTCATTATTTTTGCACCAACTTAATAGATAGAAAGATAGTGCATTTATTAATAAAAAACAGTTATCTTTTTTGTCCATCAAAGACCAACGCTGATTAACATAGGTGTTCATAGATGGGGTAAGAATGGTCTTGAATGTTCTCTACCGAGTTTTCCAAAAAGTCTGATTCAGGATATTCCATTACAAAATAAAAACTATGATTTGAAATCAGAATGAATGAAATGGTGGCACATACCGTGAACCATAAAAAAAATTCAGGATGTGGAATTAATAAACTATTGGTTCATATCTGTGTAGGTATGACTGTAAAATACTTTACCCTTTCCAAATTATAGACAGAAAGACACAAATGCATGCTGGAATTTTATCCTAGCAATTGATATATTACGGTTCTCGGTTTCATCTGACTCAGTCCCAGTCTTGAATTCAGAATGCTACATTCGCTTACTTAATTTTGCTCTTGTGTGTCAACTCCAATTCTTAGTTTGTGAACCTTTTGCTATATTACTGTTGCTTTGCCTTATTACTCTTAATTCGCCTTGCATATATAGTTTCTTTACTTCGTATTATATTTTTACCCTGTCTTTTTCTTTTCTTTTTCTTGTTAATTCTGTTTGTTGGGCAGTTCTGCCATTTGTTTTACATTTAACCATGTGGGGTTCAGCGTACCCGGATTAAAGGAGAATTTAATACGGGATACCCTGCCCACAAAATACAACGCAAATTTCAAGAAGAAACAACACGATAAGGAACGTTTGTAGAAAATAGAACATTGTATATTTATTATATTGTGAATAGGCTAAAAAAGATTAATGCTTTAGTTCATTTAAGCAAAAATGTGATTTTTACAAAAATGTCTCTGTTCGCTGGCTTTCAACAGAGTAGCAGAGTGATGTGTTTCTTTTGTTTTTGTATAGGTGTAAAGGAGAAAGGGGCGATCAATTTGAAAAAGAGAGTGTGGATGAGGAATAAAAGATAAAAGGAAAAATGTACTTATGAATTGTTTTGGAGTCAGTTGTAAATTTGTTGTTGTTGTTGTTGTTTTCCTTTCCTAATCCACTTTCGGCTCTTAGTGTCGGGTTGAGTCAGCGATGGAATTTACTGTCAGTCTTCTATGATCTCTGATCCCTTCTGACTGGTGATTGACTTGTTATTCTCTATTTATTTTTGACTTTTTTTTCACACTGGCTCGTTATCTTTTTTTTAGCTTAGCAAATCGCCTCCTTTCATTGGTCAGAAAATTAATTTCACACCTTATTGCGAAATCTGTTTTTAGTCGTTTTGATCCGATTTTGCGGGTGTGCAATTCTACTTTGTGTTTTTTAGTCATTTTTTGGAATGATATAGGATTTGTATCCTATAACCATGGCCACTAACTCTTCATAAACACCTCAAATACCTTGGTTTATAGATCGGTTATAACAAATTTAGCATAGGAGATAAGGACATTGAACATAAAATAGGCTGCGCTAGAGTTTTTCCTAACACCGCAAGGTACTACAAAACCAAAACATTAACTTGTCATGTTCGCCAAATCAAGACTCTCATCGGGATGTCAGATACGACGTACAACTTGTTCAGAAAAATCTAAACTGTCAGCTGTATACAACCCCTTTCTCGGATCAATGGCCAAATCACTTCATCAGATCAGGACTTTCATATGGATGTCATGCGTGGCACCAGAAATATCTAAACTGTCAGCTCTATACAACCATTTCCGTGGATGAATGATTAAAAATAACCTAGAGCAAATTATCCTTGAATGTCTTAAAGATAACGATTCTTCTTCGAATCTCGTGGTCTGACGCTACAGAATCACCAAAAAAGAACTTTACCAAATAGTAAAGACCACAACACTTTAAGAATTCCAACAGCGGCAGCAACACGTAAAACTGATAGAAATTGGAGTGAAAATAATGACATAAACAAAATGTTGGCTTCCACACGACTTCGCACAAAAGATTAGGAAGGAAACTCCAGTCAATACTAGAAATAGTAATGACTGGTTACTTGAGAAATTTATTTTCCTGAAAAATTGTTTAATAGTAAGAGTAGTAAAGAGTAAGAATTCATGAATTTCAACTGACATTAGCACTAAATGTTCAGTCAATGAATACCGAATGTTTCCGTATAAGGTAACGGTTTATCTTAACGTTATTATATTTGTGTTATATATGCATATATTAATTCCATGTGGCTTACCATATATTGAGAGAAAACGGAAATCACCACCCTCTGTGGGATAAGTTTGAAATGATAGAAAGGGAACATCATTGTAAAATACGAAAGCTTAAGGAATCAGCACATATGCTAAGGCACAAATACAATATGGAATGCTAGAGAATAACAACAATAACAAAAATTGCAATATGAACTCTGGTTCAAAATCAACGCAGAAGTGGTTAACCACCTTACCGCACACGACCTTCTCTCAGACAAGCAATATGGTTTCCGCTACGCCCGTTCTACAGCTGACGTGCTTACGGCCATCACTGAAACCGTCTACCAAGCACTTCAAAATAACGGTGAGGCTCGTGGCGTGGCCCTAGACATCTCCAAAGCGTTTGATAGGGTTTGGCATGCCGGCCTTCGTAAGCTCCAGGGTTATGGTATTACTGGTCGACTGTTTGATCTAATACAATCATTCCTGTCAAACCGAGAATTGAAGGTCATTCTCAACGGATTCTCCTCCAGTTCCTATCCCACGAACGTAGGTGTTCCCCAAGGCTCCATCCTTGGCCCCACACTTTTCCTTATTTTCATCAACGACCTTCCTGACGCCATAGGTTCCCAAGTTGGCATCTACGCGGACGACACTACAATTTACTCCTGCCTCAAAAACAAATCTAGTGTCGCTGACAGAACTAACCTGGCCGTGCGTCTTGAAATGGACCTCCAATCGGTTGTTAACTGGGGCAACAATTGGATGGTCAAATTTAACGCCTCAAAAACTAAACTTCTCTCCATTAACCACCATAGAGATCCTTACCTGCCCCCCATTAGAATGTCTGATAGTCAACTTCTTGAGAGCAACTCCCTGCATCTGCTCGGTCTCACGTTGACTGCTGACCTGAGATGGAACAAATACATTGAGTCAATTGCATCGTCCACCGCGAGAAAAGTTGGCTCTCTGTTCTGCGCCAGGAAAATTTTCTCCCCTGAATCGATACTTCAAATATGCAAAACGACCATTCGCCCTTGCATGGAGTATTGCTGCCATATATGGTCTGGGGCACATTCTGTTTACCTCGGGGTTCTTGACAAGATACAGAGACGGATATGTAATGTGATTGGCCCTGATCTGGCGTCTTGCCTGCAGCCACTATCTCACAGACGCGCCGCCACCTCTCTCTCTCTCTCTTCTACAAATACTTTCATGGTAATTGCTCCGATGAGCTGCTTTCACTGGTTCCCAGTCTCCATGAATTCAAGCGCCCTACGAGGCTGGCATCCCGCTCTCACACTGTAGAAACTTTTAAATGTAGCCGTCTCTTCTACTCCAATAGCTTCATACCTCACACCTCTCGCCTGTGGAACACCCTTCCCAATTACTGTTTCCCTGATAGCTATGATCTCCAACTATTCAAATGTAATGTCAATCGACATCTCCAGTTACTTTGATCTACACACTATCCTTCCCTTCATCCTTTCTTCTATCACTCCTATCTGCTCTTGCTCCAAATCTTCTGCAACCCCCCTGCATCCTAGTGGCTTCATGCCTTGCTCGGGGCGCAATGCTTAAAAAAAAATGGTTACTGAAACATGAGGCGAAAAATTCATTCACTGATGTCCCAAAAACAGTTTCACCCGGTCTTGTGTGAAGTAATCCAGTGTCTTGAACCAAAGAGTTGTGGTCACAGCAGAGGTGAACAAAAAACTTGGAAAATTGAGTTACTAAAGGGAAATAACCGAAACTAAGACAGAAAAGACATGGCACGTGAAACTAGAGCAATCTAACCCAGTGAACTAAATAAGTCCGAAATTCCAACGTATGCTCCTGAAGAATGCCGGAGTGTACATCGACCGAAACGTCGTGAATATAGCAATAAAGATGAAGACAACTGTCCGAACAATGCAAATAGTGTAAACAGTTACAACACCTCATCTCAGAGATATAGACAGTTCCTGAAGAAGGCGGGAGCGTACAATAGCCGAAACGTCGTGAATATGACAATAAAGTCCGCATAATGTAAATAGTGTAAATAATAATAATTCCTTAATGTGGGAGTAATCTCTGAAAATGGAACCGATAATGTGAATTCAAATATCGACCGAGTGCGTTGTGTTGACATTCAAACTATTAACCTTGGAAAATACCTATATCCATCGCTTCCTCCCACACACGCTAATCTGAATTCGAAACTTGGGAGCGCACAACGGGAAACCACTCTACTGTCTTTCCGAAGTTTACGGATAGTAAAGGAAAGAAAGAGACATAATTGCCTATATCTTAAAGGCAAATGGTATTAAAATACATGTGTGTATGATAAAATAAAGAACAAATAGGAAGCGTATATCAATCTAATATATTTCAATTTTATTAAGGCTTCGTCAGTGATTGAAAGAAAGCAGACAAAAAGACAGAAACTCTGATATTTTCAGTTTTGTTTGAGTTAGTCACGTATCATGTGCGTCCTGGGTATGACGATAAACTGCATCCGCGTCCTGGGTAAGACGATAAACTACGTTCAACAGCAAGGCTTCTGATAATACGTTTTTGAAAAAATAATATTACCAGCTATACGTTTTTGAAAAAATAATTTTACCATTTATACATTTTTGAGAAAAAAATATTAACAGAAATGTATTTTTGACAAAACAAGAGTATTACCAGGAAAAAAAGTTGTCGGCATTAAATGACCCATTGAGGTTGATATGCCGTAAAACAAAACAAGACAAACCACGTATCATGTGCATTTAAACCGTAGACAATTATATGTGTATGTAAGTTTATAAAGATACTTGTATGTCTACGCGGGCATCGGATGGTAATGTGTATACGTGATTGTGTATGTGTGTCTGTCAAGTGGGAGTTCTAATGCTCGCTTTGACATACAAGAATCTTTATAAACTTACATACACATAGAATTACTTACGGCTTTAATGCATACGACTGACCAATGAAAACTAACCCAAACAAAATTGAAAATACCAGTTTCTGTCTCTTTGTCTGTTTTTTCTCAATCTCTGACGAAGCTTTACTAAAACTGAAATATGTTAGATTGATATATATATATATATATATATATATATATATATATATATATAAATATTTGTTCTTTATTTTATCATCCTGTCGGATTCTGACCCATATTTGGTGTGCATTTGATCTTTAACTCATATGTGTGTATATACACATATACATACAGTCAAAACCCGCGTCAATTTCTATTACTGTTTATACACACACACACTAACACTTCGATAACAAATTTAAAAGTATTAAACCACGATGGCCGATGATGATAGGATGACCTATCGAAAGTACTAGCATATTTATGGAATACACGGAACATCTAAAATCAAGGATCGCATCATTCAACGAGTGGTTAGTAGGTTAATAATTTAAATTTGTTAGCGAAGTGAATTCGTCATTTATTACATTAACCTTACTAATCAATTCTTTGTATGACTGCAATATTGCAATATAATTATTTTTTTAATGTTTCCATCACTACACAGAAATTACTATGTTTCAAAACCAAAACGTAAATTAAACTAAAAATTTTATGCTCTACTGTGTATCGAGCTAAATGCTGGATTATAAATCTTACTGTTATTTCTTTCATATATATATATATATATATATATATATATATATATATATATATATATATATATATATATATATGTCAGTATATATATATATATATATATATATATATATATATATAATTTCAGGATTGATTTGGAACCTTCAATAGGTAACCACAATGATGCGTTTCTAGCATCATGGTACCGTAAATTAGAAGATTTCTCCAGGGAACTCATGCAGGATACCATGCAGTTCTGCCAGGAAAGCATAACGGCAACAACAGCAGAAATTAACCTGCTCGATGAGCAAATAAAGAAACAAACGGACACGGAAGAATATACCAACATAAAGAACGTCATAAAAGCTCACACAGACCAAACAGTGAGGGAAATACAAAAACAAAAACTGAAAAATAAAGAAAATTAAAATGGAATATTTCCTCCAGACAGAGGAACAAAAAAGAAATGAAGCCAAACTCTGAAAAAAGTGAACGACCATACCCCAAAAGAAAACAACAAAACACCACAAATACACTGACCACCACACAACCAATGCAAACATAAAACAGACCAAATAAGTACACCAACAGACAACCAGCAGCACCACAACCAACAATAACACCGCTACCATCAACGATAGCGAGAATCTCAAAACAAACACACACACAAAACAAACCACTAACTTACGCGGACATCCTTAGGGTGCCGTACAAACATACACAAACCAAATCACAGCAGCCCTTCTACAGAACGCATAACCCCATTAGACATCCCAGACCACCTAGATTAGCCCCTAGTAGACAATCAACAACAAACACACTCAACCTTAAAAAAAAAACGGAATAAGCCCCCAACCAGGACACCTGGATGGGGTTATAGCATCCCTAATAGGAGATATGATGCAAGCTTTCGAGCTTTTACAAAAGAACTTCGCCATGCTTGCAAATTCAAACTTGACCCATACGAGCGAGTTATAAATTTGAGTAACAATAAATTTTCACTCAATACATTCAGGGTATTAAATAAAGGACTAAGCTTTTGCCCATGTCCCCCAAGGTTTGATAAAGACACCTTGGCAAAGGACCTGAAATCCTTCTCCAGAAAAATACGGTTAAAAGCCCACTACGGGGACAATGATCATACACCTTCCATACTTGAGACATTAAAAGAGAAGGACACTACCTACACCCCACAAAACACAGACATTACTATACAGACATTTGAACTAGCCGTAGCAAATGGCATAAAGAAAACAATAGCACATAAGCTGCCACGTGACAATATTACTGAAGGGGAACGTATAGCCCTCGATACGCTGACACATAGAGATGACCTAATCATAACACAGGCTGACAAAGGGGGTACGACAGTGATCTGGGGAATCGAAGAATACATTAAAGAGGTCAACAAACAGCTAGCCGACAAAGAAACCTATAAAAGCATACCTACAGATCCCCTTCCAGAATACCAAAAAGAATTAACTAGCACACTAAACATAATGCTTCGCAACAATCTAATCGACAATGAAACATACACAGCACTTACACCCACAAACATTACACCTGCTCGTTTCTATCTCCTTCCTAAAATACACAAAAGCAACAACCCAGGAAGGTTATTTCATCGTTCAACTGCCACAGGAAAAAAATTTCCAAATACATAGACCATTACATCCAACCGCTAGCTAAGGAAGTAAAATCCTACATCAGAGACACAACAGATCTACTGAACAAAATTAATCACATACAAACAGTACCAGAGAATGCTATTCTAGTGACTATGGACGTTAGGTCAATCTATTCAAACATTAAAAACATCGAAGGGCTAACCACCCTTCAGGAACCACTTACTAAAAGAAGAAAACAAGACCCCACCCCACAGAAGTCATCATAAAACTCATGGAGCATGTCCTTACATTGAATACTTTCAACTTCAATGGAGCACACTACCTTCAAATAAGAGTTTGTGCCATGGGCACTATTGCAGCTCCATCATATGCTACAATATTCATGGGAAAATTTGAGGAGACCCATATCTATCCAATCATTGATAGCGATTGCGTATTCTATGCAAGATATATCGATGATATATTCTTTGTATACACGGGTAGTGATGACAAACTTACCCAATTCCTTATGACCCTAAACACAGTGCACGACTCAATTAAGTTTGACTATGAAAAATCCACATCAGTAACATTTTTAGACACCCGCATTTACATAGATGAAAAAAGGAAACTACAAACGACACTACACACTAAAATCACCGACACCCACAACTATCTACACTTTAAGTCTTCCCACCCTAAACACCTCAAAGAGAACCTTCCCTATTCGCAAGCACTCAGACTCAGAAGGATATGTTCCAACAATGAAGAATTAAATAAACACATTGAAAATCTGGAGCATCAATTCATAACACGTGGCTATAAACAACACGTAATCAGGGAACAAATACATAAAGCAATTTCCACACCTAGAGAAGACACCCTAATGTACAAGATTAAAAATAAATCTAGCTGCATCCCTCTAGTAACCACTTTCAATCCCACTCTGCCTCCACTATCCCAAATAATCAAACGTCGCTGGGAAATACTACATCTCAAACCAGACCTAAAAAAAAACTGTTTAAGGAACCCGGCCTTCTTGCATATCGTAGACCTAAGAACCTAAAAGAAATCATAGGTAGTAACCACATTCAGGGGACAAGGTAATCCGTAATAAACTAAGAATAAAAACAACAGGATTTTCCCAACCATGTAACAACAAAAGAAGTTTATGTTGCAACCATATTAAAAACACAAATTCATTCACTAGCTCAATCACTAAATCTACTTTCAAAATCTACCACGATTCTAACTGTAGAACATAATTTACCTCCTAGAATACACACTATGCCAGAAACAATATGTAGGAAAATCTGAATGGCCCTTTCACTACAAAATTAATAATTATCGTAAGCGAATTAAGTCGACTCCCCATGAAAAATTATTACTTGTAGAACAACATTTCCGCCTGGAAAAACATGATTTCAAAACCCATGCCAAATATGCTATAATTGAGAGAATAGAAAAGTTCAGAGCAGATAGCATTATAAAGATTTTAGAGTCCCATGAAAATAAGTGGATACAACGTCTAAAAACAAAATATCCAGCCGGGCTAAACCATAAATTTAACAATATATAGATAGTACCAATATATAACTCAACAAATCAAAACCTACCCACATTTCTCACCCACACAAGATAGACATGCTTACGGAGGTGTGGAGGCCTCACACTTATACACTCACCCACACGAATATACACACTTACACACATCATACTCACTCACTCCCTAATCAGCCAATTGATGACACACGCCCACAGCAATACTCACGCTTACACATATCATACTCACTCACTCCCTAAGAACCAAATAACACACATACAAACACTAAACAGAGACACATCCCCTCATCAAACTGACCAGAGAATTCAGAGCAAGATGTATCTATCCAACTCTTATCTCAAATAACAACTTAAAAGAGACTGTTTGACCAACACAAGGAATGTTAAAAGATTCATGTTAAAAAGATAAAAAAATAAAAAAAATAAATGAAAACTACAGACAAAAGTTCATTTTCTCCAGCAAAAGACTCATTTCTGCAGTTTAGTGCTACCAGCAAGCAGAAATATTTCTCCTCCCGTTGATGGCCATTTTGGTCGAAACTAGTCGAGGAATCTAAATAGAATAATAATAAAAAAAAAACGAAAGAATATTAATCTACAACCCAGTGTGTCTAAAGATTTTAACTTTTTATTTTCTTATTGTTCAATATATAAAGACATTTTTATGTTTATACATTCTTTTTATAGATACAAATATTTAAGTAAATGCTTTGTCTATAATAAACAGTATTAATAACATTTACCGGCCGGAATCTCCGAGAAATTTTCATTGAAAATATTCGTCTTCTGACAGGAATCGAACCTGTATCCTATACGGAACCGTCATATAGACTGACGTGCCTTAACCGATTGAGCCACAGAGGATCGTTCGGTTAGCAAGTTCGATTTTACTAATTTTAATGTACAATCTTCCATGAATCTCTCACGTACATTCATACCTGCTCAATGCGTATCCAAATGTAAAGAAATGACGTCATACATTATGAAATGGACAAAGCCTGACAATTATTTTAAGACATTTTATGTTTATACATTCTTTTTATAGATACAAATATTTACAGAGTATTTACTTAAATATTTGTATTTATATATATATATATATATGTGTGTGTGTGTGTGTGTGTGTGTGTGTGTGTGTGTAAGTGTGTGTGTAAGTGTGTGTGTAAGTGTGTGTGTAAGTAAGACGTCATATATTATGAGATGGACTAATTCCGACAATTATTTTAAAAGCAGTAATTTGACCTTCCTAACCTGACTCTTCCTCTGTAGCTAAATGGTATAGCACGTCAGACTATATGGCGGTTCCGTGTAGGATACAGGTTCGATTCATGTCGGAGGACACATTTTCTATGAGATTTCTCGGACATTAATGCCTGTAAATGTTGCTAATATTGTTTATTATAAACAGAGCTATAAACTTAAATATTTGTATGTATAAAAATAACGTACAAACAATATATATAACCTCTCGCAAACGATTTATTCTTTAACAAATTTCTTTAATGAAAAAAGACAGCCCTTATGAATATCTATCAATTTTCCACATTTCTTGTTGCGACTGTCATTACAGATGCTTGCTTGTGTGCGTGTGTGTGTGTTCATGTATACTTGTTTGCTTATGTATGTGTTGGCATATGCATAATAACTCAATTATTTTAAATGCAACAATAGAAAAAAATAGACGACCAATATTAGTTTTCTTTGTCATAGACGCAAACAAATCCGAAGAAAAGGCTAATTTAATTTCGAAAATCAGGCAATTTGTTTGGGTTTTTTTTTAATAAAAAAAGCTGGTGAAAGAGACGTCAACTGGAAAACACGGTTACTAATTATATTTGGTTATTCTTGAAGGAAGAACTATTTTTAAAGATTAAAAAAGGCCATTCAGTATTATGAATTAATGTCATACAGTTATATTTTCATTATATATAATAGATATATTCCGTCAGTAACACTCTCATTAAGTCTTGACTTATTACAGGCTTACGGCCACAGGTCGAGACTGGGCACTACCTAGATGAATAACCGCTTGGGAATACCAGATGCTGTAAGTTCGTCTATGCGGATGGCATAATGGATAATGGCTCGGAATTGTAAATCAAATAATTTTGTTTGAATTCTAGTTATATTCGTTATATTCACTTACGCGCAGATACCCTTTTCGAAAGGTTTGAATTCACCTCTTCTCTCCCCAGCTATGGGTTAATTAGTAAGAATTTTATCACTAAAACAACAGGTAACAGATTGTTCTCTTAACAATTAAGCGGGAAAGATGACGACTAAGGCCACTGCCTAAAAAACAATGGGTGATATGAAACTCGCGGATAAAAAAAGGAATTAAGCAACATCTTTACAAGACACAATATCTGATGATAGCAAAGCTAAGCAATTTCTAACCTGGTCAGTACCTAAATAGGTTACTGCTTCGGAATACCAAATGCTGTAAACTTGGATTTGAAGGTGGTGTCATGGATAATGTGTCAGAATTGTTAATTGAAGAGCTGAGTTCCAATTCCGGTTGGGTTCGTTATATTCACTTATACAAAAATACCCTTGGAAAAGGTATGAATCCACCTCTTCTCTGCCCAGCTATGGGTTAATTAATAACTAAATCATTATTATCTGCCCCCACTCCCACAAACATTTTTTTACAATCAAAAAAATATTTTCTGGCTTTAAATAACCATCAGTGGTTTGATAAGACGTAGAAAACGAATCATTCATGACCTAAGACGATCCCTTTCGGGATATTTTTTTAAACTATTAGGAATGCATTTACGTTATATATATATATATATATATATATATATATATATATATATATATATATATTAGGTTGGTGCAAAAATAATGACGTAATAATGTCGTTTTTTTACGTATTTTTAACTGTTAACAACAACAAAGATAAGAAAAATATTCCGAATATAAAATCATGTAATTAATATTATTGATATAAAAATTCAGTTATGGCCATTATTTGAATATTCGTATTTAAGTAGACGCCCCGTTTATTTATGAAACTGTATATTTATTAATTTTCAACTACCGGCCTGGATATTCGAAATCGATAAAAAAATATGCACTGTCCGTGGCCTTCGATACATTCCGTAGCCGAGAGGCCTAAAGCACGTCAGATCTAATGAGAGTTTCCCCATAGGCGAATGCAGGTTCGAATCCTGCTAGAGAGTGCATATTTTTTTCTAATAAGATTTCTTGAATATTGAAGCCGGTAAAGGAAAATAAATAAATATGCTGTTTATTAAATAAACGGAACGTCTACTCAAATACGAGTATTCACTAAAAAATAATGTAAGTTATAATAAGTTTCCTCAAAACTAGGCTCAATAGCCACCATATTTCGGGAGTTATTGAATGAAAGGTAACATGAATATGTGGAAGAAAGGAAGGAAGGTTATGAGGATAAGGCGGATAGATATTGACGGATCCTTGATTTGAAGAAGTTAGAAAATGCACCCACGCGGCATTTTGTTCCAAAAAGTGGCAGTTCTCAGGAAAAAATCTTTCAGTGGAACTTACAAATGGAATACGGGGGAAATGTGGGTGACTCGTCTCCGTGAACGTAGCATATAGTGACAGTGTGGACACAAGAAACTAAGTCACAATCTAATGCTTTTTTCTCATGTCTCCACTGTTACTTCATACATCACAGATTCATACCTCAGGCGATCTTCAGACTATGTATCACGGCGTTTCGTTACGTCTCTCTCTCTCTCTCTCTCTCTCTCTCTCTCTATATATATATATATATATATATATATATATATATATATATATATATAAAGTTGTAGCCTCTGTCTGTCTGTTTTTGTTTTGTTTTGTTTTGTTTTTTTTGTTTTTTGTTTTTTTTTGTTATCGAAATCTTCCTAGGCTTTTGCAGATAGACCCCCATAACCACATATGTTCTGAAACTACATTACCCGGTGTACTTGGAGAAGTATATTTCATTTTGATAAAAGGGCACACACACACACACACACACATATACACACAAACACACACACACACTGAAAATATTTTCCCTTTGATTTAAATTAAATTTAAAGTTGAACAAGGGAATGACTTCTATCCAAAATATAGGAAAAAGCCAGAAGATAAAGGTCACATCGCCAAGATCAAAATGAGACAATATGGACGTCAAGTTGAGCAAGAAATCACCACTCAGTGGGTAGTGCCTTACAATACATATATATTGTGACAAGTCACCTGTCATATCAATGATGAAATCTGTTCATCAGTTCATTCAATCAAGTATTGCATCAAATACATATCAATGGGGACAAATCAAACAATTTTTGTACACACCCCACTGAAAACCTTTCCCTTTGATTTAAATTAAATTTAAATTTGAATAAGGGAATGACTTCTATCCAAAATATTGAAGGAAAAAGCAAAAAGATAGAGATCTCATCGGCAAGATCATTGAGCAATATTGAAATGTATCATTTTTCTCCACAAATTATAACAATGATTTAAAATCAATTATCATTTTCTTGACAAAATAACGTAACAAGTAGCGGATAATTCGGCTAGTAAAGCATAATTTACAACTTCTCCCCCTTGCAATGTGGCAACAATTTTATAAATTTTAAAGGATTTTCCAAGTTTCAATTTATTAGCAATATTACTGAAACCCAAAGAAACCTAAATATGTAATTAAAATTTATAATTAGAGATTAATTTGTTTTTTACGGTTTATCAACCCTTTATGTGTTATTTAAATCCGAAGCATATTTTGTAGTTTGTTAGAATAATTCTTTTTTTAAGAGATAACAGTTTTAGGAAATAACGATAATTTTTCCACATATAAGTCCTACTATTTAACCCATAGCTAGAGGAAGAAGATACAGATTCATACATTTCCCATTACACCATCCACACAACAGCCTATAATTACAGACCATGCGTAAGGTTTATAAAGGAAATGTCTTAAGCAAAAACAGGCAAAAGTGATATTGTAATGATGACAAAATGATAGACAACCTTAATGTGAAATGTATGCTCCTTAATGTGAAATGTACTCTCCTTAATGTGAAATGTACTCTCCTTAATGTGAAATGTACTCTCCTTAATGTGAAATGTACTCTCCTTAATGTGAAATGTATGCTCCTTAATGTGAAATGTACTCTCCTTAATGTGAAATGTATGCTCCTTAATGTGAAATGTATGCTCCTTAATGTGAAATGTATGCTCCATGTCCTGAATCCTGGTTTTGTGAGATGTTGTATTTGTTTATATTATTTCTGAATAATATTCAGAAGTCGGTGCCGCTTTTATGTGTTTCCCTCCGATCAGTGTATCCTGCCACCACATTTGTATCCTTCATTATCTAATGTAAGGGAAAAGGTAAAAACGGAAGGAGGGGGTGCCATTTATTGTTATACTATCAAATCTAAAATTAAAAATTATATAAAATAAGAAATTTGACTAAAAATATCATAAAACAAAATATTTGAATCCTATAAATGAAAATATTCTGAATGTCTTTTAACATATCGAGAAATAAATTGGGACAATGCCTTAATAATGTAGGATACAGTTTGGTTGGTAGGACACACACTAAAGCAGAAGCTGGTCGGTAGGACACACGCTATAGCGGCACCCAAAAGTCTATCTTTGCTGGTAAACAGCTGTTGATCGATGAAAAACTTGCATCTTCAGAATGATCCACAAGTTTACAATTGGATTAAGGCTAGTCCTAGTAGCGAGATGTGAGACAGGTGTCATGGATAGCGGCTCAAAAAGAGAAATTGGAAAGCCGAGTTCGAATTCTATTAATAGAAGGACAACTCTGAAATCAAAACTGCAACGACCAAATCACGGGTTGCCCTTTAACAAAGCATAGCACCCGAAAGCCACCCCTGCTAAGGTTACAGTGCATGCATTGACAAGCGCGTTGGATGTGGTCGATTTGTTATTTATGCAAAGTATTCTTCATATTGGACAATGGATGAGGCCTAATTATTCTAAGTCAGATGGAAACTACAGGAACACATAGAATAACCCCTTGTGTCTCCTAATGATGATAAATATAGATATCACCAAGAAGAAGCGTGTGGATGGATGTCAAACTAGCCGGCAACTTCACAAAACTAGTGTCTTTGAAACACATTTTATTCAGATCTACACTATTTTTCTTCGACGATTGTAATGGTGTATTTTCGTCTGTAACAAAAATCATCAGTCTGAAGCATTTGTCTTCTTGAAACATGGACTCCAGTTGCGCCTTCAGAAGATAAAGAATGGAACTTGCCATTGGCCCTGTAATCTTCACCACCGACAGTCTGATATCAAAAGATCAACCACCATCGTTTCAGTTTGTAAGGGCTGTTTCCACCAGTAGCCAATGTGTTTTTGATGCACTCGTCTGGTTTACTGAGGGCAGTACAGATTTTATAAAAGAAAAGGACGCTTGAAAAATCGGTCTTCCTTTATGCTGTTAGCTATGTCATTCGAATCTCCTTATAGATGTCTTTTAAAGACGGGTATAATTAATTTACAACCCGACATCCTGCGCCTTTTTGTATAAACGCCTAAAAAAATATATAGCATGACAAATACGGATAGCTTATGATGTTTTCATGGAACTGGAAGCAGATCGGCGAGATAAGGTTCACAACCAGATTTTATCCTGTCTTGATAGATATTACTATCATTTTGAAAAATAAACTTTTATAATTCAATAACCGCTTACTTATACACCGACAAAATGTATAGTAAACAATATTGTGAGACGCGAGTTACATACATATATATATATATATATATATATATATATATATATATATATATATATATATATATTCTGAGACGCGCGATACATATCTCCGTATGTTACCTAGTAGTGGGAAACTTTTGATGAAAAAAAAAACTTAAATTCAAATTTTGATCGGTGTAAATGTGTGAGTCAGTGTGTAAAAATTGATGAAGGGAGTCATAGGTTGGAGAGTGGGAAAGACGTCTCCCGTGTAGCAAAAATTGGTAGATCACGTGGCTGTGTGTTGATAGCCGGAACTATGATTAGAATATGCTGTGATGAAAAGGAAGAAAGAGAAAAGGAATAAGGGGAAAAAAGAAAAAAAATGTGTGAAAAAGGGAATATTCCATCTACAAAACCATATGTCGGTGAGTAATTTCCATTTCTCTGTTTGCTCGTTGGACCGTTGATGAAGGACCGAAAATTCGGAAGAAAAAACTTTTTTCTCCGTGCTGCATTTCTGTTATATGGTTAACATTTAATAAAATTTGATTGTACTGTCCTTTTTTTTATTAAACAGCATATATATTTACACGCACACACACACACACACACACACATATATATATATATATATATATATATATATATATATATATATATATATTAAAGAAAAACAGACCACTTTAAGGTATCATTATAATAATTTATTTCACCAGAGCCCTTTTAAAGGACGCTGGATCATCAGATAGCACTTCCAAAAATGAAACGAAAAATGAAATTAAAATTGATGGGTTGTGTAAGTTTTTGTAATTTATCAGAGAGTGTAAAAGGAGTAGTTAAAGAGACATGGTAAAGTTTAGGGAGGTATTAATTTCATATCTCTCTCAATCATACTTAGTATTGGGGGAGGAGGAGTGACCACACCTTGACCTATTGAGACGGTTAACTTAACGGAAGTGATATATTGAAATAAGAGGGGGGAAGAAGAGGGAGAGGTAAGTAAAGAGAGAGAGGCTGTAACTGGGTTTTAGCAATTTATGTAAAGAATAGATTTTAATGCTTGATAGTAATTTAGATGTCTAAAAAAAAACCGAATAAATTAATTTGATGCTTGCTAGCAATTTAAATATTTAATTTTATTACAAGTAGTTTAGGGATTTAATATAAGTTAAATACTATATTTATTAACACATTTATAGAGAACATATTGAAAATATTTTAAATTATAACAGTTTGTTTACCCGACCAATCGTACATTTTTTAATATTGTAAAAGACAGTTACGGTAACATCTTTATCAGTTTGAGTCTAATTTATAAATGTAATTTGTAATTAGTAATTTGTAATTATTTTTATATTGGTAATCTTTCTTACTTAAAGTTTAGGTTTCGAATTAAGATGGAGTAATATTTGAAGGTAATATTAAAGATTTTGTTTTCTACTTATATATATCACATACATACTTATGCAATTAAAGTTTAGGTTTCGAATTAAGATTCATTAAGTTTCATTTTTGGAAGTGCTATCTGATGATCCGGCGTTTTTTAAAAGTGCTCTGGTGAAATAAATTATTATAATGCTACCTTAAAGTGGTCTGTTTTTGTTTAAAATATTAGCTCTGGATTTACATTGACCTCTCAGGATTTCATCCTCCTTGGGATTACCCATACGGATTACCAAGTTTTTCATAACTTAATTATATATATATATATATATATATATATATATATATATATATATATATATATATTCAGGCGTTCATAAATAACTGGTGATTAAATCACCAGTTACTTATCATCTTATATATATATATATATATATATATATATATATATGTGTGTGTGTGTGTGTGTGTGTGTGTGTGTGTGTGTGTGTGTGTGTATGTGTAAAACATAGTGAAAAATCAAAACCTTAGCGCTGTTGCCTTACTGGCTATATGTGAGAAATTAAAGAAAAGCGATAAAGGCACTCTTGTAAAATGGGCTATAACGAAATGGAACCACAGATTTGGTTCAGGGAGCAAGGATTGCAGATGATGCCAGTAGGAAACGTTGGGAACGTTACGTAACCCAAAATATGGAAGATCCGAAATGACAGCGTGTAAACACACCAGAAAATTCAACCTGACAAGTTTTGAACTGGGGTTAAAGGTATTATTTTATAATTCTATGTATTTGTTCTTCGTCCCGTCACCAACGGTACATCTATAAGCGCCTTAGAGAAAAAAGAAAAAGAAGAATTCTTACCTTTAACTTTTTAGTGAACTGTTTTGGGGCTCTCCCCTTTTTACATAAGATGGACTCGTCCAAAGTATACTTATACTGGCAGAGAGAATACCTGCTGTTGAGAGACGTTGAGATACAGTCTCTGACTGTGTTCGACGTCTGTCGAACTCTCTGCTTTGGTAGAGAGGAACTTGGACGAAGCTTTGCCAAAGGGCAAGGTTTCGTCCGAGGAGGTAGATAGGCCCTGAACCCGTCTAGGCGGGTTCAAATGGTATATTTTTGGCCGGGCCTACGGGCTCGGAGAAACCCACTTTAAACTCGGCCTTGTGCCACATATATTCCTCGTGGGTGGGATATTAAATACCGAGATACGTTGAGATACGTTGAGACAGGTTGAGAGATACGGAAACAGACACAGGGTATTCTCAGAGAGTTATACAAGAGTCCAGAGAGAGAGAGATGATTACGGTTTTACTTACAGAGATTTGTACATATACTTTCTACTAACCCTCATTCCTGGACTACTAATTTTCACTTCAAGTCTGTATTCTTACGTTTAATAAACTTATTTTTCTATCTCAGTTACTGGCGTTGTTTATTTATTTGTGCAGGATTCCATTCACGGAATCCACAACATGATCCATACATGAAACCGCGGTATCACTAAGGGTTTGATCTTTTTACAAGCTATATTTTTTAAAAAAGTTTAAATGGCTCTGTATTTTCTATTTTTAATACATTGAGCAAACTTTATTCGCATAACTGTTTGTTTTCTAAAAACACCAAGCACTTAGCTTGTTGTTTCTGTTATTTCATTATATATATATATATATATATATATATATATATATATATATATATATATATATATATATATCAGGGACATGCCGTCTATATAGGCAAGGTAGGCAGTTCCTACCCTGAATAAAATAGAGCAGCAGCTATATTTTCCTTCTGCGGTGCAATATGCATCTAACCCAACAAAATCATGAAGGTTACTCTGATTATTATGCATTTAATGCGAAATATTTTATTTTTTTGTAGATTTACTAGATAAAGGTTACAAGCCTGAGTAATTACTGACGGCACGTGCCTGATATGTATATATCTATATACAGTAGCGTCCAAAACTAAGGGACAAAATTTTGAAACCTAATATTTGTTAGAAATAACAACTTTGAAAAGCTGAAATTTTGACAACTGGTAGTCGTTATCATCCGTAATAACATACTAAAATTTGAATCATTTGCAAAGGATAGAAAAAAAATTATAACAATTATTTATTTATTTTCAAATTTGGAACGTCCAAAAGTAAGGGACAAAATTGAGAAAAACAATGTAAACAGCAAAAAAACAATAAAAATACATGTACAATCAATATTTAGTAAATGAGCCCTTGCTCTCAATGACAGCTGCACATCTTCGACTACAAGAACGAATCAGTTCTTGACAATCCTCGATACTAATTTTAGACCATTCTTCTTGAAGCTTCACCCACAAATCCTCCGTGTTAGTGGGATTTCTTTCCATAACTTTCACTCCTAAGGTCTTCCAAAGATTTTCTATTGGATTTAAGTCAGGACTTTGCGGTGGCCAATCCATAATTTCCAAATCTTGCTCGCTAAGCTAACTCATTACCACCTTTGCCTTGTAACATGGGGCATTATCTTGCATAAAGGTAGTCCTATCGAAACCTGAATTCTGTATGATTGGCACAACATGATCTTGAACAATGTTTTTATAGATCTGCGCGTTTACACGAGTTTGTAACCGGACAAGAGGCGTTGTACCTTGGCTAGAAAACATTCCAAATACCATGATGCTTCCGCCCCCAAACTTGACAGTTTTCTTAGTGCACTTTGCACTTAATCTTTCGCCAATACGTCTCTTTACATTGTTTTTTCCATCATTTCCAAATAAATTAAACTTGCTTTCATCTCTGAAAAATACTTTTGCCCAATTTTCATATGTCCAAATTACATACCTGTTTGCAAACTCTAATCTCTTCTTCTTATTCTTCGAACTAACAAGTGGTTTCTTCCCTGGGGTTCCATTAAACAGCCCTATTTCTTGCAGTCGTCTAGAAACAGTCTGTCTTGACACATTAACACATGAGGTACTATTCATAACCCTTTTAATTTCTGTGCAAGACTTAAAACGGTCCTTTAATGACATACGCTGCATTATTCGATCTTCTCTTGCCGAAGTTTTGCGGGGTCTGCCGGTTTTAAAAGCACTAACTATTTTGCCAGTATCATTGTAGGATTTAACAACCCTGCCTACAACACTCTTGGAACGTTTCACTTTCTCTGAAATCTCTCTAATGGTGTGCTTTTCCTTGTGTAGCTTCACAATAGCTTGTCTCACAAAGTAATCAAGTTTTTGGTGTTTCGCCATGGTGCCGGCTGATGCAACGTTTACAAATGACTAAGTAAGACTTATTCTTTAGAGAAAATCAAAAAATTTGAATATAGCATACTGTTTACATTGTTTTTCTCAATTTTGTCCCTTACTTTTGGATGATCCTATTTTGAAAATAAATAAATAATTGTTATAATTCTTTTTCTATTCTTTGCAAATGATTCAAATTTTAGTATGTTATTATGGATGATAACGACTACCAGTTGTCAAAATTTCAGCTTTTCACAGTTGTTATTTCTAACAAATATTAGGTTTTAAAATTTTTCCCTTAGTTTTGGACGCTACTGTATATATATATATATATATATATATATATATATATATATATATATATATATATATTAGATTGGTGCAAAAATAATAACGTAATAATGTCGTTTTTTGACGTATTTTTTAACGTCAAAAAACGACATTATTACGTCATTATTTTTGCACCAACCTAATACTATTATTGATTGTATATATGTTGGTCAGTGTCGTGTGTGACCCATTTTGTGTTATATTACAGGTAAAACTGACCGTGTCCAAGCGAGCAAGACAGTCGCGTTTGTTCTCATATTTAATTTCCAGTCCAGAGTAATTATATTTCTTGCATAATTATTCTATATCTCACACACACGCACACATACTTTCGCCTTTGCCATCGAACTATATATGTGTTTGTGTATCGTAATTTATTTAAACGTAAATATGGCGCTTTTTATGTTTGTCGCCTTTAATCATATAAACGTCTTTGTATTAGTATTTGCAGAGGTTTGTGCTGTCATTACGTTTTCCACACGTTTTTTTCTTTTGGGGCTTTCTCTGCTTGATTAGTGTAGCTATAATTTCTGACAGCTAAGAAAATGTCCGGTTGTCTGATTATCTCTTTTCGAAATTGATTAAAGAATAATAATTGAATATTACATATTTTTTAAAAAATTCATGATTTATTAACTTTTCTGTTTACGGCAGCACAAAACCCTTAAATGACTCCATAACTTTATAAAACATTATCTGTGCATGTGTGACACTTTTTTTTTATATCACCAGAAGAGTTCACTGCATAGAGATGAATAAATTGATGCTTTATAGATAGTGCCCTCTGAATAAGAAAAATTGAATTGTAGGTTATCTTAAATTTAATGAATAAAACTTGATTTGTTTAATATTTATATACTAATGTTCACCAAATAAGAGGCCCAATAGCCACTCAAGGTAGAGACTGTGTAAAGTTAAGATGTGGAGTTTATGGGGTTTTGCAGGGAAAATTACGGTTAACCATAGACTTGAAGGGGTCAAGATAGTCGTGGTCCGGAAAAACATCCTGTCGGGAGTTTGTTCGACAAAAGAGCAGTAAAAAAAGTAGTAAATTGGGAAGCTGTCAGAGTGGAACTTCCTCCTTATTAATGGAATACGAAGGGAATGGGGTTTCACCTTTGTGTATGTGGCATGGCAGATTCCAATTGCAAAAGTAAGTAGTGGTGGGTCCAAGGAATGTAGTGATAGTGATGTAATGGAATAACCAGTCACCACCACTAATCATTACACTATAGGTAGTAAGTACCTATAAAGTCAACTGCCTACGAGAGATTCTAGGAAGAGTCAGAGCGAGACGACGAAAGCACGTCCAACCTTCCAATTAGTTGCATTCACTACTAGATTGACTTGTGTGTATAACTGTACTCTATTTCATATTGTACTTGTGTACAATAAACCTTTCTTCTATTATCCACCTGGTGTTAAGTATTTATTCCCTTAGCACGAAATATAACAGAGATGGAAGTAGTGATAGAGCTGCGAGATGATTCGTCTGTAGGATAAACATTCTATGGTACAAATATTTCACTAGCAACGCGACCTCGTAGACGCTCTTGTACTGTCAAGACAATCAAGTGAAGACTAGGCATCTCCAATTCAGATGTAACAGTATTACTTCATTTTTAGTCTGATGTAGGTCATGTAAATATAGCATTACTATAGCAACAACATTACTTCATTTTTAGTCTGATGTAGGTCATGTAAATATGAAGTATAGCTGGAGCGGTACAGTGAAACGACCTTTTTTCTAGCAGCTTTAAAAATAGATCGTATATATGAGTTTCACTTGAGTCCGTGAAAAAAGCTTTACTTCAAATTGGCGTTTAAGGTAAGGAGCTTCCTTGAGAGAAGACCCATTCATTACGATAGGTGAAGGTTCGCGGTCTGCTCGATGGTGGTAGAATGTTAACAAGAAAATATAGAGCACCATTAACAGTTTTTTTAATATTTACACTAAATTGCCAAAATTATTAAAAAAGATTTCTCCCCTGAATCGATACTTCAAACATACAAAACGACCATTCGCCCTTGCATGGAGTATTGCTGCTATATATGGTCTGGGGCACCTTCTGTTTACCTCGGAGTTCTTGACAAGATCCAGAGACGGATATGTAATGTGATTGGCCCTGATCTGGCGTCTCGCCTGCAGCCACTATCTCACAGACGCGCCGTCGCCTCTCTGTGTCTCTTCTACAAATACTTTCATGGTAATTGCTCCGATGAGCTGCTTTCACTGGTTCCCAGTCTCCATGAATTCAAGCGCCCTACGAGGCTGGCATCCCGCTCTCACACTGTAGAAACTTTTAAATGTAGCCGTCTCTTCTACTCCAATAGCTTCATACCTCACACCTCTCGCCTATGGAACACCCTTCCCAATTACTGTTTCCCTGATAGCTATGATCTCCAACTATTCAAATGTAATGTCAATCGACATCTCCAGTTACCTTGATCTACACACTATCCTTCCCTTCATCCTTTCTTCTATCACTTCTATCTGCTCTTGCTCCAAATCTTCTGCAACCCCCCTGCATCCTAGTGGCTTCATGCCTTGCTCGGGGCGCAATGCTTAAAAAAAAAAATTCATTTTTTTATGCCATATCCTTTCATTCTCTATATCTATTAATTTGCACGACTTCTTTGAAAAGAGGTTAGAGTAGTTTCCTGTTGGCTTCCCTATGGTTTTTCTTTTACTGGTTTATCACCGAAGACCATAGAACCCATTCTATGGTGCGATTTAACACATATCTGCAAGAAGATTAATAAAAGCATGTCTTTTCAAAGGATATCTGGGCAAAAATGAACGACACTTACTAGGCAGAAACTTGAACTTGGTCCGTCGATTCCAATTTACGTGCCTGTAACCGTTACACTACCACCACATCAATAATAATGACAATATCGTTTGACAAAATAAGTCGTGCTAGATAAAAGTAAACATCTAAAGCAATGGTTCCCAACCGATTTTGGGCCATGACCCACTTTGGTATTTCTAAAATTCTGGGGCCCTCCTGTAATATTTAATTCTTACATATTCAAAGTTTTACTGCAATTTACGTGAAGGAAGCTTAAAATGCCATTAATTTAGTCTCTAAACAAGCCTTCAAAGACCATGGCGTCCATGAAAGAGAAACATTCAAAATACAAAATGACAGTTAAATATATATAGTTTCAAAACATATAACAGAGACGTGAAAGGTAGAAATATAAAATATTTGAATGAAAGTTTATTCTGTAATATACTTTGAACATTTTAATCATGAAATATTAATGCAAAATGAAATTTGAGCTCATCACAAAATGACTGTTAGTGACATCCTTGTGTGTCATGCCTGCTACAGATAGATTTTATATTAGGCACCGATTTAGTCAGCTTAAGCCTCAAGTCTCGTCGTTTAGTGATATCTAATTGATTTATTTTCTTCAATAACAAATCATTTACGGCACTAAAGCCACATTCTAACACACCTCATACTTTATAAATGATTTGGACGACATTCATGACGTTTAGAACTGAAAGGCAGAAATATAAAATATTTGAATGAAAGCTCATTCTGTAATATACTTTTGATCATTTTAATCATGAAATAATAATGCTAAATGAAATTTGAGATCACGTTGCTATAGTAAGCCAAAGGGTGCACATCCTACTCATGCTCCATCCAAATATTACCATGACCCACCGGTAGGGCATTCACCCCATGTTAGGAATCATTGATCTAAAATAAGATGATTGCCTGCTATAGTGAGCGTCGTGGTTCACAAATAAGATTCAGGACGATCATTTTCAGTGAGTCTTATATGATCTCAAATACTGAATATTTATTATGTTTTAAGAACAAAATAAGGACAATTCCTGGTATTTTTATGAAGTTCAAATAATACAACATTCTCATTTATGATTGTCTCTCTTTTTTTTCTTTTGTTTCTTTTAAGGTACGCCAAACGTTACGCTCCAAGTTGTGTTGCTCTATCAACAATAACAGTCGACACACAACCACCCGTTGCTCACGTATCTCTTCAATGAGTCTCCACAAACAATCGATGACAGTCAACTTCGCCATGCAACAAGAACTACTTCCAGAACAGAAATTAAACGGCACCAAAGACTTTATGTCCATGTCGGATAGCGGCAATGAGAGATTGACTGTTATTGAAGATGATGAGTCGCACTCCTTTGTTGACACGAAGGTGTGAAAGATGAAGAACAAGATGGAATAACAATAACAACAACAACAATAATAATAATAATAATAATAATAATAATAATAATAATAATAATAATAATAATAATAAAGGAGATAAAGAGAAGAAAATATCTTTGTAAAGACAGAATTTTAAAAATGGTAACAGTGTAAGAAATGAACTTGTCAGTATCTTTGTTTACTCGTCTTTCATATCTGAACTGATTACAATGAATATTTCCGCTTGATCCACACGATTACTATTATTATTATTATTATTATTATTATTATTATTATTATTATTATTATTATCACTATTATTATTAATAACACCACACTTCCAGAAAAGTGCGATTTCCAGAACATAATTGGAAAAGGAAAGACAAAGTGTTCAACAATGTTTAATAATATTTCGACAGTATGTCTGTCTTCAAATTATAAAACTAACTAGTGTATAAGTATTAAAAAAAATCTACGTACAAATTGTTTTTATACTTTTGTACATTCTTGTTTTATTTGTAATTTGATGAATACAGTCATTCTGTCAAAATATTGTTAAGCATTCTTAAATACTCTATCTTTTATTGTCTGGAAATCGCGCTCTTAAAGCATTGCAAAATATTGGAAGGGTCACGTCAATTATTTTGTTTATTATCATTATTTATTTATTTATTTATTTATTTCATCTTTACACCAGATGTATCTGGTGGTTGTGGTTGTATATCGAATGATAGCAAATCCCCAGCACCTTCCTCAGTATTCTTGCTGACCTTAGCACTACCAAGGTCTGGTTAATCTCAAATCTTCGTCAAACCTCCATTACAATTATTGCTCTTGCTTCTGTTGTGTTGTCGCTTTTGAGTTTTCCCGCCATTAACAATTTCCAATTATTATATTTTTCTTTCTCACCCAGATGCCAAACACATGCATTTATTACATACATATACATGAAGCTATTTGAGTTTCATATATTTTCAATGACATGTATTTCTTTTAAATTCGTGCAGCGGAAGTAAAAAAAAAAACAAAAAAACATCTTCATTTTGCATACGTTAAGTTACCTATACATGCTGTTGAAAAGTTCAGCGACTTTTTTTTTTAACAGTCCCAGAGCTCCAACAACTACTGGCATTATTTATTTTTTATTTTTTTTATTTTTTTTAATTGTCACATTTTCTCAATTTCCACTTCCATGTCTTTATGTTTGGAAAGCTTTGCAAATCCTTTCAGATCAACGCTTCGATCAGCTGCAATAGATGCATCGATCATGAGACAAATATCAATCACTAGACATTTCACATCTTTCATTACAATATCTGACCTATTGGCAATTATATTTCTCTTGGTGTCTACTGGAAATCCCACAAGATCGTAATATATTTTGCCTTTGGAATTGATTCAGGACGACGTTCATACCAGTTTTTAGCATATGGGGCGTTGTATTATTATTATTATTATTATTATTATTATTATTATTATTATTATTAAAGATGGATATTTTTAAAAAGTATCTATTCACATAATATATGAAGTAGGAGGATCAAGAATAATAAAAAATATGTTACTCACCGCAGAATAGTGAATCGATAAAAATAATTAAAAAAAAAAAAGAAACAAGAAAATAATCTAACTTTTCGCTCTTGAGAGCTTAATCGATGAAAAAACATTTAAATGTGTGTACAACAACTAAAAGAGAAGAATATAGAAGTACTACCGACGAAGCAAGACTGTAAATCAAAGATGGATTATATTGACACTCAGTAGCCATTGCTCCTGCTTACAAAAAGATGACTGCTTAGACTTAACATATAGGATCACGACCTATTTCAATTGAAAATGTTTGTGTCTGCTGTTATATTAAGTCAAAGCAGCCTTCCCTCTATAAACAGACGAAATGGTTGCTAGATCTTAGTGTAATCTGTGATTGATAGTGCTGAATACCAGGTAGTATTTTCCTTCCAACTCTTTTAACCATTGTGCACGTATTTACATGCTTTTCTTCGATTGAGCTTTGAAGAGCGAGGAGTGTTAACCGTTTCTTTTTTGTTGTTATTGTTGTTGTTGTTTCTGGTCTGTTATATTTTTCCATTCAGCACTTTACGTTGAGTAACATTATTCCCGTTTTTGTCCTTAATTCTACTTTGTTTTAATATATACATCATGTGAATATATACTTTTTAAAATGTTTGTTTTTAATGTCATAATAAAATCTTATATGCCCCACCAATAGATTATTATTCTTATAAAACACAGAACTTGCGCCATTAATTTTTCGTATTAAAGAAAATAAATTTTAAGGGAAATAATTTTGTAAATTCTTTGGTCTACTGATATTAGAAAAGTGTAGAGATTAAAAGGAATTACTTAAAATACCTTATACTGACATTTCTTTTACAGTTATTGTTTTTAAATCCATTGATTCAGTATTAAGAAACGTTACTTTTAAGGACATTGTTTTAAAAGGCATTAACTTAAATTACATTTAAAGTCATTAATTTAAAAGAGATTACTTTTAAATATATTTAGATTTTAAAAGAATTCAATTTAAAAGATATATTTTAAAAGACATTAACTTTAATTTTAAAAGATATTAATTTTAATTTAAAAAAACTTTAATTTTAATTTTAAAAGACATTAATTGCTTCTTTACAAGACATTAATTTTAATTTTAAAAGACATTAATTTGAAAGATATTAAATGAAAGGAATAAATGTCGAAGTCATTACTTTGAAAGGTATTCATGTATTTGAAAGACATTATCTTAAATGTTAATGCTTTAAAAGCCAAAACTTTTAAAGACATTATTTTGAAAGATATTAAATGATATAAAAATATTCCAGATATTTCAAAAGACATTACTTTAAAAGACATTACTTTGATAGAAATTAATGTATTTGAAGGATATTGTTGTAAAAGTCATTACTCAACGTTACTTTTAAAGACATTGTTTTAAGATTAAAAAATTACTTAAAGAAATTACTTTAAAACATTATTTCAAAATGATTATTTTAAAGGGCATTAATTTAAAATATTTACTTTAAAAGATTATTTTAAAGCCATTAATTTGAAATTTGAAAGACATTAATTTATTTGAAAGGCTTCATTTTAAAAGACATTACTTTAAATACGTTATATGTTGTTTTTCATAAAAATAAAAACTAGTAATCATTATTGTTAATTGATAATAATTATCATTATTATCCCTTAAAGTAAGAACATAAATTAGAACTAATGGTTACACTTCAATAATTCAACTGATTCCTGTTATAAACACTATGGCATGAATAATCATATTTAAAATGGATCTACGCAAATCGCTCGAAATCAATTGCTCAACAGTAAATTGCTTGAAATCAGTTGCTCGACAGTAAATTGCTCGAAATCAATTACTCGACAGTATAATTGCTCGAAATCAATTACTCGACAGTATAATTGCTCGAAATCAATTGCTCGACAGTAAATTGCTTGAAATCAATTGCTCGACAGTAAATTGCTCGAAATCAGTTGCTCGACAGTAAATTGCTCGAAATCAGTTGCTCGACAGTAAATTGCTCGAAATGAATTGCTCGAAAAATAATTGCTCGAAAGGCAGTTTGCTCAAAGTAATTTCGAAGCTCGAAACACCACGTAAACTGCTCCGTCTCAACGGAGCTGGATATAAAAGGAGCCACAACACTCAACTTTAGCAGTCCTGATTTTTTTTTTTTTTTTTTTTTCTATATTTCTTTTCTATTTCAGTAATTTTGGAGATCTCGATCCCTAGTGATGGACATAACTTTTCCTGAGAGCGAAAAAGGAAAGAAGTTGTGTTGATGGATATCTATATATTAAGGACAAAACAGTGAACAATAAGATTTACTGGAAATGTGCAAAAAAAGGAAATGCTTAGCACGTGTTTTATTTTTTTTTAACCACAGGTTTCGAGGAAACTGCCTTTCGAGAAAAAAAATAAAACCTGCTATATAAATGTACTCGTTCTTTAATTTTAACTGTTCAGTTAACAACAATAAACTTGTATTATTTCATCTTATAGTAAATATTAGAACAATGTAGTTTTATTTTATGTTTTTAACCACAAGTTTCAAGTAAACTGCCTTTCGAGCAATTGATAGTTCGAGAAATTATTTTTCGAGCAATTGATTTCGAGCAATTTACTGTCAAGCAATTGATTTCGAGCAATTTACCGGATACGATTTAAAAAGTGCAGATTTTTGGCTTGCTTGATCACTTAGCTTCTATAGCCAAAACGAAGTGCATGTCATATAGGCTTGAACGTTATGGGTCGAGAATTCATGTACTGTTGGAAGCTAATTCTTTATTTACAATTAATGTTCCTCCTTTGATGTCCGAGCGTTTCTAAACATCCGAAATTATGCTGGCGTTATCGTTATATTTTTATTATAAAAAAAGTACTTTAAATATTAGAAGCCAAGAGAATATCACGTTTTTCCTTTTTGAATTTTCTGATCTCATAAATATAATTATTGAATAATCTCTTCAAATTGAACAACTATAAAACACCCGTCAAAATTCACGAATTTCATCATAAAATATTTGCACTAAACAACTTTAACGAAATATTACAAAAAAAACAATCGTAGATATGAGTGCGGGTAATTATTAAAAGAAGTAAGAGGGTACAAATAAAAAGATTCAAAATGACAAAATTTTCCATTTCCCTGAAGCAGACATCTTTTTCTTCCTCTTATTAATGTTTCCATTTTCTCCAGCGTCTATGATATATTAGTCTGGCTTATGACCAAATCATGTTGAAATACTAGTTCTCGAACGCTATTTAGTTTCAATGAAAAAGAAAGAAAGAAAGAAAGAAAGAAGGGTATAAGAAATCATAAAACAGTTTTCGCTCATATTAGGGGTTTAATAATAATAATAATTATATATATATATATATATATATATATATATATAGATAGATAGATAGATAGATAGATAGATAGATATGAAGAAATATAGTTTTAAGGTATGCTATACTTATGGGATAAAGTGCTCAATATCAGAGATAGAGCGTATGTAAATATAAAAGTGAACATTGAAGTCAACGCTCAGAGGCGACAGACTGTTTCATGCTAGACACAATCGGTGGTCTGAAGATTGCGTCGAACATGAAACAGTCTGTCACCTCTAAGTGTTGACTTCAATGCTCACACACACACACACACACACATATATATATATATATATATATATATATTTTCTTTAAAACAATCCAGGAATTACACACCTCTCCAATATAGAATTCTATACCTGCTCGACAAAGACTTTCTCTTCTCATCATTACACTGGATGCATCTATTTATAAGAGGATCGATATCGATCCACAATATCATATACGTCTTTTGACGACTATAATAAGGAAACTTTTTTAACTTCATCTGGAGTACGACAAGAACCTGAGCGTCTTTTTCCAAACTATGCTCTGCGCATTTACATACACAGATGCGAAAAGATGGACACTGATCATCTAAGCATTCCTTACCACATAACCAAACAAAATTACTAAAAGAAACCTGTGATCCTGCTTTCCCTCTCGAGAGGGTCGATGGTACTGATGCCTGATGACAAACGTAGTCATAGTTGCAATAAGAGGTATCTTAAATCCCCAAAATCAACATCCTCTCTATCAAGTGTTACAGTAAATAGGATTCAAGATAAATCTTTGCAAAACAGAAACTTTGATAGGGAATTGGAATGAAAGCAGTGACGGTAGATACTCTTAAACGATCACAAAAATTAAAGTTGTGAATTTATTAAATACCAAACATTTCAAATAACTCGGTGCATAGATCAATTATAAAGGGTTTAGTATAGCAGATGAGGAAAATGAATATAGAATAGGCTGGACTAGAGGTAGTTTGAACTGTAAAAGGATGAGTCTTTGCTTTAATGCAGAGATCAGTTTTAACAAATTTAGTATAGTTAATATGAAAACTGAACCTAGAATAGGCTGCTCTAGAGGTAGTTGGAAATGTAAAATGATGAGTCCTACCCTTGGTGTATAGATCAATTATAACAAATTTACTATAGCAAATAAGGAAAATGAACATAGAATAGGCTGTGCTAGAGCGAGTTTGAACTGTAAAATGGTGAGAAATGGACTTGATGTATGGATCAATTACAGCAAATTTAGTATAGATGATAAGAAAATGGAACATAGAATAAGCTGCACTATATATATATATATGTGTGTGTGTGTGTGTGTGTTTACACATATATACACACACACACACACATATATATATATATATATATATATATATATATATATATATATATATATATATATATATGAATAATGCCCCACGACAAGTGTACGAGTCAAAGTTTCATGCCTGTTGCAATCTTCAGGTACTGAATATTGTTTACAGTTTGTTTGAAAATTGAATTTGACATGAAACTCAGAGTTGGCGTTGAGTATTATGTATTTTTTATTAATATATACTTAATAGCTCTTGTATTTAACAGTGAGCACTCTTTTTCTTACACCATAGGATATATTTATGTATTTGTACGTGAACACTTACACGTATATTTATTCATATTTAAGCATTTGGTTATATATATATATATATATATATATATATATATATATATATATAAAAGTGAACATTAAAGATAACACTTAGAGGCGACAGGCTGTTTCATACCAGACGCAATCATCATGGCCTGACGATTGCGTCTAGCATGAAACAGCCTGCCGCCTCTAAATGTTGTCTTCAATGTTCACTTTTATATTTACACACGCTCTATCTCTGATATTGATCACTTTATCCCATAAATATGGCACACCTTAAGAGTATATTTCTTCATATACGTACATATATATATATATATATATATATATATATATATATATATATATATATATATATATATATATATAATGTCCCATTGAACGTTCGAAATGACGAGACGTCTCACCAATATATGTTATAAAGTATAAAAAAAACAGTTTAGTAACATGTTTTCTTAGCTAATTTAAATCATTATTTCTACTGTGTTCATTATTGTTTACTTCTCGACAGATGTGCAATAAAAGTCTTACCTAAACCGATTTTATAAATTTGTTTTCAAATAATGATAAATTATACAAACTGATTCTGTAGCACGCATAGACTATCAATTTGAATTCACTAATTATAAATTTATGTTTTATTGATGGAACGTTGATTCATTTTCACAGACATCCAATAGAACATTGGGATTTGGATAAAAGACCTCAATTTTCGAAACACTTGTTAAATAACAATCAATATAAACAAAAATATAATACATATCTGTGACCGTGTAAGTGTCTGTTTGAGTGTATGTGCATATTATGGAATATATAAATATATATGTATATATAAAGTAAAAAATAATACACACACACACACGCACACACACACATATATATATATATATATATATATATATATATATATATATAACTTGAAAAATCAGGAAATCAGTTGAATCCACTACCTTGGTTTCAACCTTACGGTACTTTCAGGCGATTTTTATCAAATGACCTCTTAACGCTTTATTTTTTAAAAAACTAATGAACTAATGAAGAAGAGGGGGGAAGAGAAAAAAATCAAGAGCATTATAAATGTATTGGTGGCGGGGGGGGGGTAATTGAAATGTACATTTTTTATCCAGTTTCACGTGCTTAAGAAGTATTTCTTAATAAATTATAATACCTTTGCTTTTCTTCTCTTCCCCTTCTTCTTCCTCTTCTTCCCTCTCCAATTCTATTACGCCCAACGTCGTGTGTTTGTTTATTTATTAATAAAAAATAATATAGCGTTCATTATTTTTTAAAAAATAAAACGTTAAGAGGTCATTTGATGATAACTGCCTCAGGAAACCGTAAGGTTGAAACCAAGGCCGCGGATTCAACTGACCTCCTGACTTTTAAAGTTAAAAGAGCTGTACATATTATTTTTACTTTTATTTTATTTATTTTTTTCACACGTGTATTGATCACATTTTAATACCACTGTTTCCTGGTCTGATTCAACTCTGACCATCAGCCTTTTGATTACCGTTAGTCATCAAAGTAGTATATACAAAAAGAGCTAATATTTTAAGAAAACATTATGCTTAATGCTTTAATTTCGTCATTATTATTATTATTATTATTATTATTATTATTATTATTATTATTATTTCCTTTGCTTTCTAGTGTATACTCATTTCTTTCCGGGACTCGACCAGAGACCAAAGTTCAGAAATGGCCTCATGACATTTTACACTGAGCTGTTTTGAAAAAAAAAATCGCACATATTTTAAATAGATAAAGCCCTTCGTAAAGTTTGGGCTGTAGTTGTGAGTACAATTTTTTTGTATTTTTTAAGGCATGGGCTTCCAGGGATTCCTTCAGTGAGTCTATTGGAATCTTTTCCAATCAATCCGAGGGCTCCAACTACAACAGGAATTGTTAATGTCCTCATGCACCACATTTTTGAGATTTCGATTTCAACGTCCTTGTATTTTGATAGCTTTTTGAATATCTTCCATGACAATAAGGAGGTACATTTTGTCTTATTGCTGCTATTATTATTATTATTATTATTATTATTATTATTATTATTATTGAATATATGAGATATGACTTGGCTTCCCTCTGTCATTTCTAGAAATATGTTCATGGCAACTGGGCTGATGATCCGTTTTCCCTAGTGTATCGACTACACGAATTTAAACGTGCTACTAGATTGGCAAATAGGTCTCACCTCTTTACTGTTGAACTAGCTAGATACAACCGCTAATTCTACCCTAACAGTTTCTTTTTTCACACTTCCTACCTGTCAAAGTCTTGCTTCCATGCTAACCACATCCCTTCAAAAATCTAAATGCAATGTCAATCGCCCTCTTCCTCTCCCTGAAACACATTCCTCTTTCATCATTTCTTCAATCCTCCTTATTCTCATTCTTATCATTCTCTTTCAATTTCACTCCCGGTGCACTATTCCCCTCCCCCTCTCCCTCACCCCCCCCCCACCGGCGTTCTAGTGACATTTTCCGCTTTGCTTTAAAAGAAATGATAAAACCCTTCAAGAAGAGAAAGTTACTCTTGCCTGGACTGAGCCAGGAAATTAGTTTGGGATCCAGATGGTAAGCCCAAACTTTTGTCCTTTTGCTCATATATATATATATATATATATATATATATATATATATATATATACATACATAAATATTCTTTCTCTGTAAATGGTGTGTGGGTATTCTGAACTTTTACAAAGTTTTTGGTTTCTATTTATCATTATTCTCTACCACGTGGCTGCTAGCTGATGTTGGGGGGTTCGTGCAAAATATTCATGTCTCTCATACTTATTTGTTTGTTTTGTATAAATATATGGTTGTCTTCTATACATACATACATACATACATATATATATATATATATATATATATATATATATATATGTATATATATATATATATACTTTTAAGGTGTGCTATATTTATGGGATAAAGTACTCAATATCAGATAGAGCGTATGTAAATATAAAAGTAAACATTGACGTTAATACTTAGAGACGGTAGACTGTTTCATGCTAAGCCTGATCATTGCGTGTAGCTTGAAGCAGTCTGTCGCCTCTGAGTGTTGACTTCAATATTCACTTATATATATATATATATATATATATATATATATATATATATATATATGTATGAAGAAATATACTCTTAAGGTGTACTATATTTATGGGATAAAGTGTTCAGTATCAGATATAGAGCGTGTGTAATTATAAAAGTGAACATTACACTTTGAGGCGATAGTCTGTTTCATGCTAGATGCAATCGTCAGGCCAAGACGATTGCATCTAACATGAAACAGCCTGTCGCCTGTAAGTGTTGATTTCAGTGTTCACTTATATATATATATATATATATATATATATATATATATATATATATATATATATATATATATATATATATCCAAGTATAGAATTGGTGTAAACGGAATAAATTCCAGTGACCCAAAATACTATTCTTAAAAAGTGCTCAATACAGAGTAGAGCAAATATTGTTTATTCAAAACTTGTAACATAAACATGTTATAACATCACTACAAAAATAGCCATTTTGTTTTAACGCTTCTGGTGTCTTATCAAGATCACTTGATAAAAAACTAGAAGTGTTGAAACAAAATGGCTATTTTTGTAGTGATGTTATAACATGTTTATGTTACAATTTCCGAATAAATTATATATATATATATATATATATATATATATATATACCTTCTCTTTTTATTTTACGTCTGATTCAAAATGAACTTCTATCTGATAACTGAGGGTAAGGCCAAGAATTTCTTCTCGCTCATTTTTACTATGAAAGATAATTATAAATTGGCTAAATTCTTTTTAAAATAATTCTATATTGCGCTTTTCATTCACACAAAAGATAATCTCATAATGTTTTATGTGCTTCCCCGTCATAATTGTGGAAAATATTTAAATTTTCTATGTGTTTTGATGCGTACAATGCAATTAAATATTCCTATTCATTTATTTGCAACCAAAAATAATCTGTTGTATAAAAATAATTGGCGGAATTGAAATATGTGTAATAAAACTAGAATTATCGGTTTTTGTTTGTATCTTTGTTCAAAATTCTTTACATATTATTACAGTGTAACCCGGATATAAGAGACTCTGATATAAGAGAAACCCGGATATAAGAGGAACCCGGATATAAGAGGAACCCGGATATAAGAGGAACCCGGATATAAGATAGATTTTCTCTGTTCCCAAATTAGAGCCATATTTACCTAAACAAAGTGGACCAAACCCGGATATAAGAGAAACCCGGATATAAGAGATTTCTTCTCCGGTCCCGACAACTCTCTTATATCCGGGTTACACTGTACATGAATATTAAAAAATAGTAATTTTTATAAAAGTTAATCAGAAGATCGAGTTTTCAATAGAGTAAATAGACCCCACACACACCTTACGGAAGCCAAAACATATTTTCATAAATTAAAATTAAAAAAACTATTAAATTGAAATTCGTAACCTAGAGTGCTTAGTCAATAGGAATATATATAAAAAGAACTTCAGATTACAAATTGTCAAATTTTTATTCTTTTTAATTTTAACAAATCATATGACTGTATTTTGTTGTGGCTTCCATAGGCGGACTAATTTATAATGTTGATATAATGGATAGCGACTCGGCTTGAGGAATCGGAGAGCCGAGTTCAAATTCCAGTCAAATCCATTACATTCACTTACGTGCTAATACCCTTTAGGAAAGGTATGAATCCTATTCTTCTCCCCCCAGCTATGGGTAAATAGCAAGACAGATGGATGGATGGCAACTGGTCTACCGCAGAAAGAAATAGCAACCTATTGAGGGAAAAATCTGCCTCGTCAGTCATGTATCAAAAGATACATGATCGTCTTAACGTGTATTACGCATGGCACATATCTGACTGACTTACGTAGCAAATTGAACTCCCCACCCCATCAAATTTTACAAAATCTAATAATTTTCTTCTTTTTTTTTTATTATTCATGATCTGGAATGCTTAATCAGTAGCAATATGAAAACAATTATAATTTCTAGATTGAAAAAAATATTAATTTCTAGATTGAAAAAAATATTAATTTCTAGATTGAAAAAAAAAATTGCAATTTATAAATTGACATTTTTTAATCTAGAAATGATTGGGAAAATAATAATTTCTAGATTGAAAAAATAGCAATTTCATATTGGGAAAATAATCATTTCTAGATTGAACAAAAAATAGCAACTTCTAGATTGGGAAAATAATCATTTCTAGATTGAACAAAAAAATTATACTCATAACATCGCATAATGTACAAGTCCACCAAATAATTTAACACATAAATAATGTTTTTTTTTATTTATCAATTACAACATAAAATTCTAATTCTACCACGTCATCAAAAGAAAATCGCTTATAATTTAGGAATATGCATTTTAATATTGCGTGTGATATCAAAAACTTTTAAATTGAAAAATAATATCACGTACGCGTGAAGTCAAATGTATTCGAATAGCTAACACATAAAATGTGAAACTGGGCCCCAAAGACATCTTGGATTAAAAAAAATTAAATTTTTGAAAATAAGAAAAGTCAGTTGAAATAGTGGGTTGGTGCAAAAATAATATCGTTTTTTGACGTATTTTTTAACGTCAAAAAACGATATCATTTTTGCACGAACCCAATATTAAATAAACATATACATTTTTAAAAAATATAATTATATATACAGAAAGCACCTATTTCCTGCCATGTCTTTACAAGTGTCAGATTAAACCAAAATACTGCTGGCATACCTTGGTTGGATTCACTTTCCAGCTTTGGTAGAGTTCAAAATCTTTTGCGTTAGAATATCACTCGTTTTCCACGCTACATCCTCTTTCCAAACAGACACAACGTAGCAAGCCGATCGCTATTCTATTGCTATTTCCATGGCAAATGTTCAGATGAGCTCCACTCTTTAGTTTCAGAACTTGTCATGTTATATCCACAGAGTCGTATCACCCACATTTCTTCCGTATTCAAAACTGTAAGGAGCAGCCTTCTCCCGATAATAGATATATGGCCGAATGGTTAGAACTCCCGCTTTCGGATCATGAAATCCGGGTTCAAATCTCACCATGGTTGATTTGTCATGAAGATGACTTCTTGATGTTATCGGCCTTGATTTAGCGATCCTGGCCTGAAAACCATACTACGGACAATTTGTGAGTGAAATTAGGTGGACGGAATTGTTCGTCGATGGCACTTGTTCAAACTGCTGATCACGCCAGATGTTGCGGTCTCTCCCAGAAAAAGGTCTGCTCACCAAAGAGCAATATTCTTTATTATAGGATAATATATACATGTATAAAACCACCACATAAATGCACTCATGTTTCGATGTGTATCATTACATCTCATCAGATGTTAATAGTTGACTGATTCTTCTGGTTAATCAGTCAGCTATTAACGGCTGATGAAATGTGATAATACACATCGAAACATGAGGGCATTTATGTGGCGGTTTATACAAGTTTGAATGTAATATCCTATAATAAAAAAAGATATATATATATATATATGAACCTAAAGAACCAGGAAAACCTACCTAGGTTTCACCTACGCGATTTGTCAGGTTGCGCTGGTCAAAGAGGCAAATTGGAACAGAATATATATTGCCTACGATATAAAAACAACCATGACCACGTGACTAAAAAAACAAATAAAACAGTAACACAACAACGGGGTGGGGTAATTAATATTTATTCAATAACTATTCAATAACTAAAACAATAACACATGTATATATAAAAAAAAAAGTGAGAAGAAAACGAAACCTATTCTAGTAACCAGCGTTTCCTATGTCTACACTTACTCAGGATTTCATATTTTAGCAAATTAATCGGGTTCTTTATACAAAGCAATGGCTAACTTTTCCTCTGTACATTGTGGACAAAATTTATTACCCGCTTTATACTTATGACATTTATTTAATATTTCCTATTTCAAAATGGCGTCTTTATTATCGCCTTGTTTAATTTTCAAAACATAAGTAGATAACGTGGTGCTAGGCTTGTATTTTTCGTTATTAAAACTACTAAGGTTGTTATAGTATCGGGCTTTAAAATTATTTTGGGTAGATCCTATATATACCTTGGGATTTTTATCAGTATTACTTAGTTTCTCCTTATATATTTTTAGTTGGTATACCACGCACTCTTGCTGGCACTTTCCCTGGAGGGGACAGGCTTTCTTATTCCTACAATTACACTTTGGAGGGGGCGTACGTGGTTTGTCCTTAATTTTTCTGATATTTTTGTTAATTAAACTAGTCACATTGGGCATACAGCTATAGCTTAATTTGACATAGTTTTTATTAAAGATTTTATACAATGTATTAGTTTGTGGGAAATTCTGTTTGAGTAGTCTAAAAATACTTTGCCTATGTTGGTTTTCACCGTTGAATTATAGGGGGGGGGATTTAAACCATAATATTTTCCTACTTCTGGTTTTGTTTTTATTTTGTATTAATAATAATACACACACACACATATATATATATGTATATATGTGTGTGTGTGTACTATTAATACATACACACACACACACACACATATATATATATATATATATATATATATATATATATATATATATATATATATATATATATTTAACAATGAATTCGAATATATTGATATAAAAGATGACACTAGAACACAAAACAAACACAAAACCAGAAGTAGAAATGCATTCGTCAGGTGTAATCTGAAAACAGTTTTCAGTAGCACTTGTGCCTGAAATTCAGATGTGTGCTACTGTTATGGAAAAATGAATATTTATTATTATTATTATTATTATAAATTGTAGCTATTATACATCGATCACTATTTTATTAGCATCAGCATAATTTGCGATATTTGATATATATATATATATATATATATATATATATATATATATATATATATATATATGCGTGATTGGTGCGTATGTCAAAATTGTGTTTGTCGGTCGGTTTCGATGGGTCTTTCACAACTAATAGTTTCATGCGCACTAAGCGACCGACAATGGCCTTAAATGTAGTGTGTTTCTACCCGATTCGCGGACCTAAGACACTAATCATTGGATGCCTGCATATCACAAGACTGAACAAACCAGCTTAAAAGGGCAGAACATCTGGTAAATCCAAATTTGTCGGAAGAAAAAAAAATTACTAAAGCCCTGCCGTGAAGACATAAAGCGTTATTTTTCTCTGTGCCTAGCTGACACTCCCTAATGAATGAACTTAATGTATGTGTGATTGTGGGTGTTTACTGTGGATGTTGGGGGTGTGCAGGCATGTCTGTTTGCGTATAATTATTTGAGTGTATAACAGGCTAATTTAGGTCGACCTAATTGAAATTTTCTAACATTAAAATATTTTTTTTTAGCACGAGACGCTAGCTCATTTCATACGCGTAGAATACTTACAAATAAGAAGGGAAATATCCAGTTACTTCTGCCACTTCGCCAAATGTGTTGGGTTCCTAAATCGGTTGAAATAATGAAATCACGTACAGCGTACTTAGAAAATAAATATATTTTCCATGCTTTTATTATTATATAGTGAATATAATTAATTTCTAACTTAAGAGAAAAATACAATAATTAATTCAGACTGCGTTTCATAAAATACCTCGTGTTTTTAAGAGCGGAATTTATATATTGGTGTATTATAGGCAATCTATCTTATACATTTATAAGTCTGTAGTGGACCGTGGGGTGAAGATGTAAAGAACACACGTAGGTTAAAATTTCCTGCTAGCCGGTCCAGCTACATGAGAATGTTGGACTTTAATTAAGTCCAAAGAAAACAGAGACTGATAATTATATATAAACAAATATATGTATTAACAACAAGTTACAAGCACATGGACAGTTACATTGAGTTTGTGTGGTGAATATTATGTGTGTGTCTTGTGGTGAGTGTTCGTACGTACGTGTATTGGTATTGTTCTTAGCGTGTTCCCAGAATTTGGGAAACGCTGTATTAGTGAGAGCTCACATATTGGTATTAGCTGAAATGAAGAAAGACGAGAAAGAATTACCTCACCTCCACGCGAGGTGGGATACGGCTCCAGGCCTGAGGGGAAAAGAGAGCTCGAGGCAAAAGATCACCCATTATTTATAACAAGGGGAGAGAGACCCCTGGTGAAGGATTAAGGAACTAAGGAGGAGCTAACTCCGACATGTCTACCATTCGCCCATGCGCTGAATATTACTGTCACGTCTGGTCTGGTTTTGCTATGTATTTAGAGATTCTAGATAAAATACAAAGTAGAATCTGCAATGTTATTAGTCCTGACCTGGCGTCTCGACTTCAGTCGCTTTCCCACTCTGTAATGTAGCTTCCCTATGCCTTTTCTATAAATACTTTCATGATAATTGTTCTGATAAGCTTTCTGCTATGGTACCTAGACTTTATTAATTTAATCACAGTACTAGATTGGTGGCAAGGTCTCATCATTTTACAGTTGAAATAGCTAAATGTAAGCGTAAGTTCTATGCTAACCGTTTCTCTTCTCGCACTTCTCGCTAATGGAACTCTCTTCTGGTTTCTTACTTCCCATGAACCTTTGGTCACCAAAAATTTAAATGCAATGTCAATCGTTACCTTCTGTCTTCTTAATTCCTGTTCTTTTATTCTTCTGTCTCTTTAATAATGTTTTCTTCTTCTCATATTCTTTCACACTCAATAACTCCTTGCGCCTTAGTGGCTTTATTACCTTGCTTGGGCTGAATTGATTATTAATTAAAAAATTATACATATATATATATATGTGTGTGTGTGTGTGTGTGTGTGTGTGTGTGTGTGTGTGTGTGTGTGTGTTATAAATTAACGGATTTAAAATATGGTTTCTTCGCTACACAGTAATAACCATGTTTCAAAAAACTGAAGCTAAAAACTTGGAATTAATTCCAAAATTCGCTTGAAGATGAAACAAAACTAATGCTTTTAATTTAATTATATAATTAAATAAATAGTTTCTTCTCTCGCACTTCTCGCTTGTTAAACTCTCTTCTTGTTTCTTTCTTTCCTTTCAACTACGATTTTCAAAACGCCAATCCTCATCTTCTGTCCACTTGAAAACTGATATTTTATTGTTCTCTGTTTCTTCGCTAACGTTTTCTCATTTTTTTCCACTCTCCTTGCGTCTTATTCTCCCGTTGAAATGATTTTTAAAAAGTGCCTGTTATGAAACTACCTCCGATCATAACCAAAAAATAGCCATATACATGTGGTTTTACCACCACATCTCTTTCTCGCTCTATTTACTTGCCATCTTTCGCAACATTGTGCAATTTAACGTCATATGAAAAATTTGCGTAATGCCCTTGATAATTTACGTCATCTCTTAGCAGACAAAACTACGATTTTAAATTACTCAAATGACAAGAACATATTATAAATTATGGGAGCTATCTTGGTATGATGAAGGGCTACGGTATCTTCGACCGAATTTTTTATTTGATCTAATCCTTAACAAACCGTGTAATGAAATCGTATTGTGTGGCCACACTTCTATATCTTTTCACATTCATTAATAGCAAATTCGATAGGTCCGATAAAGTGAAACTGGCAGCTGATATCCAATATTTCAATCAGTTGTTAACTGGGGCAAGAAATGGTTCAGAAAATTGGAGAAATTTGAATGTCTCCAAAACGAAACTGCTGTCTTTTAGTCATCTTAGAGAACCATTAAAATAGAAGAGAGCAGCTCATTATGCATTTTCGGTCTCACGTTTTCCACTTACATGAAGAGGAATGATTATATTAAATCAATTGTTACGACAGCTGCTATGAATTTTGGTTGACTGTGTCGTACCAGACAATTCATCTTGTCAGAAATCATCTTGAACTTTTATCAATTTAAGATTAGGCTATACTCCAGGATAGCAACTGTTTTTGTCTTCTTGGCCTCACGTTTTCCACTGGCATAAAAGGAAGTGATTATATTGAATTGCTAGGTTTACTGCTAGGAATGTTGGTTGACTGTCGTGCAAGACAATTCTTCTTGTCAGAATCCATCTTGAACATTTATCAACCTACCATTCAACTAAACTCCAGGAGAGCAACTCTTTTCATCTTCTTGTCCCCACGTTTTCCACTGACATGAAGAGGAATGAATATATTGAATCAACTGTTGGGTTTGATGCTAAGTTGGTTCACTGTGTAGTGCCAGACAGTTCTTCTCATCAGAATCATTCTTTAATGTTTATGAATCTATCATTCGTCCATGCATTGAATATTGCTGCTTTATTTGATCTGGTGCTCCTATTATATGTATATATATTGAGATCCTCGACAAAATCCAAAGGTCTGTAATATTATCATTCCTGGTCTGGCATCTCGACTTTAGTCACTTTCCCACTGCCATAACATGCCTTTCCTTTGTCTTTTCTATAAATATTTTCATGGCAATTGTTCTAATGAGCTTTCGTTCATGATACCTTGACTGCATAAATTTAAGCGCAGTACTAGGTTGGAAAATAGGTCTCATCATTTTATTGTTGAAATTGGTAAGTGTAACCGTAAGTTCTATTCTAATAGTTTCTTTTCTCGCACTTCTAGCTTGTGGAACTCTCTTCTGGCTTTCTACTCAATAACTTTTTTATTTTTTTTTTTATTTTCTTTAATTCTCAATAACTCCTTTGTGTCTTAATGGCATTCTCGCGCTGCTTCAGATGAAATGATCAAAATTTAAAAAAAAGACATCAAATGGGCCATGTCATTTATAAAACAAAGTTTTATATAAAAAAAAATGTCGCTTAAGTTAA
>OZ010607.1:10280490-10327990 GCA_963932145.1 Acanthosepion lycidas | reverse complement strand
GAAGAAAATAAGTCCGAATAAACTGCTGCCCTATTGTTTTTTTTGTTTTTTTTTATTTTTACGTTTGAAATTTTTAATAACATTTTGCTACGCGAATGCGATGAACTAAATTGTTTATATAATTAACCGCTTATCCATGGTTCTACATTGTTTTTACTGATCTCATTAAATTATGTTTTCATATAAATAGAGAATATGTAACACTTTCTTTTTAAACGTCCAGTAAAAAATAAACTATGTCCTCATGTGACTATTACATGAACCACTTTGTCTATGTTTTGTTATTGATAAAAACATATTTTTTCATTTTTGTTTTTACAAGTCTTATTTAATAAATAATATATATATATACATATATGTGGGTGAAACATGTAGGTCCGTAAAATCTCGTGTTTTCGAACATAAACGAGATATTCGCCTCGGTAATTTAAACAATGCTTTATTTGTGCACATAACAAAATCTGATCATAATTTCGATTTTGATTCTGTGAAGATTTTAAAATATATTCATAATAAAAATCTTAGACGGATTTATGAGGCAGGCATAATATCTATCTCACGCACGGTGAATACTAGACCCGGCTTATTTAATATTTCCCCTTTTCTGGCAAGATTAATGCTGGACAAATGTACTTATAAATTTTAGACTAAAATAAAATTCTTTTTCATTTATACTCTATTTTAGGAATACGTTTTCACAACATCGCCCACGTGACGCCGACGTGATCGTATTGCGAAACGGAACGTTGATCTTAAAAATTTCAGTTATTCTGTTTTGATTAGTCTTATCGTCTTTTTATGTTGACTTGAATATCGTCTAATTTTAATTATGTTTATTAACTATGCCCTGAAGAAGGTCTACTAAACTGACGTCGGCATTGTAACAACATTAAAACAGCATACTTGCATATTCGGATTTTTGTTTTTTCATATTTTTCTTCATATATATATATATATATATATATATATATATTGGAGGTACCTATAATTATACATATATATATATATATATTGGAGGTACCTATATATATATATATATATATATATATATATATATATATATTGGAGGTACCTATATATATATGTATATATATATATATTGGAGGTACCTATATATATATATATATATATATATATATATATATATATATATATATTGGAGGTACCTATATATATATGTATATATATATATATATAATGTCATCCACAGACAGACTGTTTCGCTGTATCACAGCTCATCAGTGCGGCTAGACATCCGGTTGCCTCTAGCTAGGATCGAAACCCCGACTGAATTGGTATCAGGCGGATATTCTACCACTAAGCTGTCGGCGCACGGTCGGGACGAAGGTGGATTTTTAGCGTATTTTTTTGGAAACACGCCCAGTGACCGACAGTGACTCAATTCGGCTTGCGAATAGGTACCTATATATATATATATATATATATATATATATATATATATATATATATATATATATATATATATATATATATATATATATATATATATATATATATATATATATATATATATATATATATATATATATATATATATATATATATATATATATATATATATATATATATATATATATATATATATAGGTACCTCCAAAGAAAAGTGATACCTAAGGTTTAAAGTGCATATTTTTAAAAATATTTCTTAAAGGTTTTATTTTATTTCTAATTGTAAGCTGATAGTTTAAATTTCATATTCCCAATATGCGAAATACTTTGCTGTGCTTCGTACTGATTTTAAATTGATTCGACTGAGCTTTTTATTATGACTAAAAATACTAAAGTTCTCCATATTGAGAAATCTGTCAACACAACGTAATTCTCTTTATTAAAATCTTTCAAAACTAAAAATATACTGTTCTGAAATTTTATTTGAGAAATATTAGCTGATTTAATGTTTAATTAATCTGATTTGAAATATCGCAGAAAAACATTTTTTTAACACAGATGTGAGTTTTTATGAGGTGTTGACAACTCTTTCGATAGACATATGTTTGGGATTTTTTATATAACAAGAGTACTTTTATTTTATATATTTTTAACGACCCAGTAATCTTAAAAAATTAAGAAAATGTTCTCAGAAATTTTATTAAATTTCATCTAATTTTGGTTTATAGGCTAACTTAAAATGACGCTTGTTTAGAAAACGTTATAAAATTGTCAATGAATTTTAAAACTGTATTTGCAAAAAAACAACACCTTTATACACACATAAAATAAATTAATTTGAATTGTAGTGAGCCTCGCCATTTATAATTATTAAATACAATCTTAATTTAATAACAATATAATTCGACCGCTACAAACTAATACATTATTTTAAATTTTATAAATTACTAGCAGCATGGCCCGGGGTTGCCCGTGCTTGATTCAGAAATCGTACGACTCATACAGCAATCGCTATCACTTGACTTAAAATATTTTTGCCATTCCTTGCCTTTAAAGGAGTGCCCTTTGCCGTGCTGATGTTGCTACATGCCTTACTTCTTGCCTATCTCACACTGCAAATTTTTTCTAAGCTCTATACTAAACATTAAATCTGTTACGAAAAAAGAACTAAACAAAATGAACACAAAACGATCAGCTTTAAAAAAGGACTCGTAACTGGAAAAAAACGAATGAAAAAAGAATGTTAACAACAAATACTTTTTCACACCCAACCCAGTTCTGCGGAATCAGAATCAACGTTGAGTTTAAGTAAGCGAATGAGCCAATTGGAGTAAAGTGCCATGCAAATTTAAATTTTTCCCACTTGTGACGAATGCAGCTATCGATTTTTTTTTGCATGCTAGTTAATATTCGTGTCAGTCAGCTGTTGGCTCTCACGCTAGCCAATAGAACCTTCCTGCCTATTCGTGGAAGCCAGCTATAGGCTCTCTCTCTCTCTCTGGCCAGTAGAAAATGGCCGCAAACTACATGAAAACTGCCGTAGAAGCAGAAAAAAATCGATTATTTCCACTATCGATGGAAGTTTGGAAATGCAGTTCCCGATAACTTGGAGCATGTGCATGTACATTTTAGAGCAAATCCGTCAAAAATTGCGGCCGTGCATTCGTTACACACACACACACACATCCTGCCTTTTATAGATAGACATTCTAATAAAAAAAAATTTAAGAATTTCACGAAATTTTATAAAAATTAAAGAAGTGGCGGCTAACAGATCCAAAATATGTTTACAAGATTTTTTAGAAAAGACACATTTCAAAAATCATTTCATTCCTTTGTGAATACGTCCTGAAATTTTTACTAAAATCCGACACTTCTTCAGGTTTTGGTACAAATTCAACTCTGTATTTTTTCACCTCAAAAAGACGCTAGAATTTCCCAGTCTAATTCATGGTACAACGTTGACACTGAGAAAACAATATTTTTAACCAAACTTTCGAAGGTTCTAAAAAGGAATTTTTAAAAAAAAAAGTAAGTTTTGCATCAAAAAATCCTTTGAACTTTCTTCTTAATAATAATACAATGATTTTGACGTTAAAATTTTTTTTTAGGTTTGGGTCATTTTTTATCATATACGCTCATTTTAACAAATCATTGGAGGTAGGTACCTATAATTATATATATATATATATATATATATATATATATATATATATATATATATATATATATATATATATAAATGTAATGAAAAACAAACCACTTTAATGTACCATTACGATAATTTATTTCACCTAAATTCTTTTTTAAGGATTCAGGATCATCAGGTAAATCTTCCAACAACGAATTGAGAAAAAAAAATGGGATTAGAAATTGGTGGGTAGTGTAATTTTTGTAATTTAATTTAATATATATATATATATATATATATATATATATATAAAGATCAGTGAGATATATAATAATCCGGTGTTTTATTGATATTTTTTATTTTTACAAAACAGTGCTCAATGTAAATTTACAGAGCATAAATATTATAAATTAACTGATTTAAAATATGTTTTTTTCGCTACACAGTAATAACCATGTTTCAAAAATTGAAGCTAAAAACTTCAAATTTAATTTTATGATTAAATTGAAAGCATTAGTTCCATTTTATTTCTAATTAAATTAAAAGCATTCCATTTCATCTTCAAGCAAATATTGGAAACATTTGCCTGAAGATGTAACGGAACTAATGCTTTTAATTTAATTATAAAATTAAATTTGAAGTTTTTAGCTTTAGTTTTTGAAACATGGTTATTAATGTGTAGCTAAAAAAACGTATTTTAATCAGTTAATTTATAACATATATATATATATATGTGTGTGTGTGTGTTTGTATATATATATATATATATATATATATATATATGCGAATTAGTAGGCATACTCATCCTATCATACCTGGCCAGAATCCTGGAGAGAAAGGACACAGGATTATACAGAGATGACGGTCTTATCTTAATAAGGAAATCCAATGGCCCCAAAGTAGACAAATTCAGGAAGAAGATAGTGAACGCCCTAAAAATATTGGATTCAAAATAGAGATAAATACAAGCACAACAATAGTAAACTTCCTTGACGTCACTCTTAACCTGATCAACAATACATATGAACCATACAAAAAAGAAAATGACACCCCAACTTACGTACACACATCCTCCAACCATCCACCTTCTATCATCAAACAAATACCAAATTCAATCAGCCGCAGGCTATCTGAGAACTCATCTAACATACACATTTTCAATAGCAAAAAAGCACCATACAACGAAGCACTAAAAGCAAGTGGATACACACAACAACTACAATATATACCTCCACAGCCAAAACGCAAAAACAGAAAGAGAAACATCATCTGGTTTAATCCACCATATAACAAAACTGTTAAAACGAACATAGGCAAAATATTCCTAAACTTAATAGAAAAACGCTTCACTGAAGCAAACAAATTATCAAAAATATTTAACAAAAATAACGTAAAGATCAGTTACAGCTGTACAAAAAACATAACAGAAATAATCAAAAGCCAAAACAAAAAAAATGACAACCTACAAAAATGAAACCAAGGATCCAATATGCAACTGCAGAAACAGAACATGTCCACTCCAGGGAACTTGCCAACTTACAAACACAATATACAAGGCCAAGGTAAGTGCAAACAACAACATAATGCACTACATCGGTGCCAGCGAAGGTCCATTCAAGATGAGGAATAACAATCACAAACTTTCACTCACCATCAGGAAATATTCGAACAGCACGACACTTTCTACATACATATGGCAGCAAAAAGACAAACATATTACACCAACAATAAGTTGGGAAATATTGAAAAAATCCCCTGCCTACAGCAACATTACAAAAAAATGCCTACTTTGCCTACACGAAAAAGTAGCAATAATATCACACAAATCGCAAAAGAACCAACTAAACAAAAAATCAGAGATAATCTCCAAATGTAGGCATGAGAACAAGTACCTATTATCCGAATTCATACCAAACGGAAAAATAGACAAACCACCAACAATCACAATTTAATTTCAAGATACCATCAAAATAATTGCATCTATCATTATTATCATTGCACCACCATTAGTAATCACTTTTACCACTTTACAATAACTATTATCTAATAATATTATCATTACCACCAACACCCAGCACCATCACTTACACATCACACCTACTATTATAAATCCTCTACAATCTTTAACGCATATTACCCCCACCCAGCATATTTAACACCTTAAAACAATAAGATCAGATATAATTTCCATATATAACCATGAGAATAAACACCCATTACCAGGATTCATAATAAATAAAATAAAAATAAACAAATAAATATAAAATAAAATAAAACACCAACAACCACCCTTTAGTTCAAGCTAGCACCACAATAATTACATTTATAGGTTTTATTATTCTCCCACCAACATTACTAATCACTACTAACAATTTACAATAAATATTAACCACTTATATTATTATTGCCACCATCCACCTTACATATTACTATCACACCATATCTAACATTACCATATAATCCTGCCATAATTATTAACGTATACTACCCCCTCTCCCAGCATATTTAATACCACCATGAAAATAACCAATAAGGATTACAAACTGAAATTTCTACCAGCCACATATACACAGTCACAAATAAACAAGGAAATAGCGAGCTTTAATATAATAAACAATATTTTTGTAAATTAAAATATTATAGCAATCTTCAACTACCATAATTTTACACAGAATACCTATTATCAGGATTTATACCAAAATAAATTGATACATATAACAAAATAAAATAAAATAAAACACCAACAACCACTCTTTAGCTACCACCACTATAACTACATTCATGGTTTCATCATTCTCCCACCACCGTTACTAATCATTTCTACCAATTTACAATTTCTACCAATTTACAATAACTATTTGCTAATTATATTATCATTGCCTCCAATCCCTTGCAACATTACTATCACATCATATCATATAGACCCGTTATTAAATCAAACTACCCTCTCACCTAGCATATTAAATATTAAACATCACCATATAAATAACCAATAAGGATTACAAATTCCTACCTGTTACATATACACAGTCAAAAACAAACAAATAACCAGCTTTAACAAATAAACCGCCATTTTTTTCAAAATTTAAAAATAAATATAAATAATAATAATTTTTACCTATCATATTTTCACACAAACCCCACCACACGGATATACATACATGCGAGGAAATATTATTCAGCGGAAAAAAAAATATATATATATGACATGTATACATTCACGAGACATTTCCGCCACACTTCCAATCTTTAAATTTCAACATACAAATGCGTATGTATAGACACAATACCACCCGTATACATACATATGTCATATCCGAAACTGCCCACATATGTTTATATATGTATGAGTCCCGACGGACGACCAAGTATGTATATGTGTCTGCATACATCGATGTTTGCGTCAGTACGATGAAAAAACGACGAAGTTTCCCCCACCACTTCCACAATAACACCAATACACGCAATCTACATAAAACCAAAAAATTTTTAAAAATTAATCAGTTTGTCTGACGATCGCTAAAGCGTGAAACCCAGGGTCACAAGCTCACATCTATCCAACCATATATGTTAACTCTATCTCTCATATTGAGCGCTTTCTAATAAGTACCGCGCATATAATATATAAATAATTATACATATATATATATATATTTATTTATATTTATATACACACACTTTTCACATATATATATATATATATATGTGTGTGTGTGTGTGTGTGTGTGTGTGTGTGTGTGTGTGTGTGTGTGTGTGTGTGTGTGTGTGTGTGTTGAAAAATGTATGACAAAATGTAGAAAGTTTTCTTGTAACGCGTTTCGTCCGTTACGACACCACCGGATTAAATTTGTGATGTTAGTGCGACTACACATGCGCACGAACAAAGGATGATGGGAATTTTAAATTTAATTTTTTTATATATATATATTCTAGCCAATTTCATTTAAAAAAATTTTCATTTTCTTTACATCACGTTTGTTAGTAGACTCGTTCTGTGATTTTCTTTGTGACGTCGCTTGGAATGGACTTTTTAATCATCTTTTATTCTAGAATATCGCAAGTTCAATTCTAGAGATTATTGGCGTCTCTGCAACAACAGCAAGTCTTTAATCCCTGGTATATTCAATCAGTTCGAGGTCCTGACATTTACGACAGATAAGGTTGAATGCATTACTCGAAAATTATCTTCCGACTCAACACTCAACTTATTTGGAGTACCCATATCTGATTTCCCCCTTAGAACTGAGGCTCTCCTGAGTGATATACGCATAACCCCCGTCACTGTTATCGGACATCATTTCTAAATTAGACTCCTATAAGGCAAATGGAGTTGACAGGATTTAGCCTTTGCCCTAAAACAAATTGCTCCCAAGTTGGTTCCAGTCCTCTCCAAACTCTACAACTACTGCCTCGCCGCTTCCTGCTTGCCAGCTTGTTGTAAGTCCTTCTCTGTAGTTCCTGTTTTTAAGAACTCTAGAGAATCTTCTGACCTCTCTAACTATCGCCGTATTTCTCTCCTGTCGCTTTTCGGCAAAGTATCTGAGGTTCTAATCTATACTGAAGTAGTTAAGCATCTTATCTCTCATAACCTACTATCTTACAAACAATATGGCTTCCGTTTTGACCGGTCTACCGCTGACATACTTAAGGCCATCACTAAATATGTATATCAAGCTCTTGTTAATAACGGCGAATCTCGAGCTGTGGCTCTAGATATCTCAAAGGCGTTTCACAGGGTTTGGCATGCTGGTCTTCTAGGTAAGCTTCACGTATATGGTATTACAGGACGATTGTTTGAATTAATCCAATCATTCCTACCGAATCGTCAAATGAAGGTCGTTCTGAACGGGATCACTTCCATATATTTTAACACGAACACGAGTTTCCCCCAAGGCTCTATCCTGGATCTTACGCAAATTCTGATCTTCATCAATGATCTTCCTGATGTCATAAATTCCCAAGTAGGTCTTTGAGTAGATAACACTATTTACTCCTCTCTCAACAGTAAATTTGTCAGAGCTGACAAAGTTAACCTTGCCGCTGCTCTAGAAAAGGAACGACAATCAGTGATTAACTTGGACAGGAAATGGCTTGTAAATTTTAATGCCTTCAAAACAAAACTGCTCTCATTTAACCATCATAGAGAAACTGATGCTCGACTTATGGAGAACGTCTCACTGAACCTTCTTGGTCTCACGTGTTCAACTGACTTGAAGTGGAACAGCTACATTGAATCAATAGCTGCATCTACTGCAAGGAAAGTTGGTTCATTGTGTCGTGTCAGGTTTTTTTTCTCGTCATCTTGCACATCTAGAAATCAACCATTCGGCTGTGTATTGAAGATTGCTGCCATATCTGGTCTGCTGCTCCTGTTATATATCTTGAGATTCACAACAAAAACCAAAGAATATAATATTATTGGTCCTCACCTAGAATCACTACTTTCCGACCTCCAAAATTTTTCTCATCAGAATTCATCTTGCACATTCATAAATCAACCATTCGTCCGTGCATTGAATATTGCTACCATATCTGGTCTGGTGCTTCTGCTATATATCTTGAGATTCACAACAAAATCCAAAGAATGTAATGTTATTGTTCCTCACCTAGAATCACGACTTTACATTCCCACCGCCAAAGTTTTACTCGTCAGAATTCATCTTGCACATTTATAAATCTACCATTCGTCCGTGCATTGAATATTGCTGCCATATCTGGTCTGGTGCTCCTGTTATATATCTTGAGATTCTGAACAAAATCCAAAGAATGTAATCTTATTGGTCCTCACCTAGAATCACTACTTTCCCACTCCCAAAGTTTTTCTCATCAGAATCCTTCTTGTACATTTTTAAATCTAAATTGAATATTGCTGCTATATCTGGTCTGGTGATTCTGCTTTATATATGACTGATGCTAGACTCTTGGAGAGCAACACACTGCACCTTCTTGGCGTCACATTTTCAACTGATTTGAAGTGGATTGACTACAAATCAATAGCTGTATATACTGAAGAAAGTTGGGTCACTGTGTCACTCCAGAAAATTTACAAATCTACCGTTCATCTGTGCATTGAACACTGCTGCCATATTTGGTCTGGTACTCCTGCTATTCATCTCAAGGTTCTTGACAAAATCCAAAGAAGGATCTGCAATGTAATTGATTCTGTCTTGACATCACGACTTCAATCACTTTCCCACAGACGTGATGTGGATTTCCTCTGCAGCTTTTCATTGCAACTTCTCTGACGAGTTTTTTTTCCCCTGATGCCCAGACTACACGAATTTAAGCGTTCTACTAGATTGGCATTTAGGTTCCACCCTTTTACTGTTGAAACAGTTAAATGCAACCACCACTTCTACTCCAACAGTATTTTTTCTCACACTTCTTGACAGTGAAACTCCCTTCCGTTTACTTGCTTCCCTGAAAACTATAATCTTCAAAAATTTAAATGCAACGTCAATCGCCATCTTCTGTCGTCTTGAACCTGTTCATCTTGTATCTTTACTTCAATCCTCCGTATAATCAGTGTTTTCTCTCACTTTCACTGTAACCCCCTGCGTATTAGTGGCATTTTCATCTTGCTTGTGGCGAAATGATTTAAAAAGAAAGCTATCTCACACTGTGATAATTCTGCTAGGAATGGTGAAATGTTGTAAGAGCCCAGACGCATGTGTACTGAAGATGACCTTGCGATCAAGGATCTCTCTAAGCATTTTCGTTGGCGTGAATTGTTTTCTCCTTTGATTAGAATAGCGTATATTTTTTATATGACAATTGTGGTCAGTGTGGGATATCTACTAACAAAAGTGATGTAAAGAAAAAGAATCTAAATGATATATATCGGCTATGTAAAAATAAATAAAAAGCAAACGGTTTTAATTTTAAATTCCTTGCATCCCCCGCTCGTGCGCATGTGTAGTTGCATCAATATAGTCCGAAGAACGAAACGCGTTGCAAGGAAATTTAAATCTCTCTCTCTCTCTCTCTCTCTCTCTCTCTCTCTCTCTCTCTCTCTATCTATCTATCTATATATATATATATATATATATATATATATATATAAACATAAAACATTAGGCAGCATATAATTTACATACAAAGAAATAATCACACATAGAATCAATCAGAAATATTAATGCGATTATAGGCGACATCCGTCACTAGAAACATAATATATGCATTAAAATACTGTTAATCCATAGAATGAAGTGATCCTCGTCGAAACAATTGATGTCTGTAGTTTTCAGTTTATTTGATGTTAAAATGCCAGTACTTACGAATAGTCCTCTATTCATCATCAGGCATGTGTTTTTTTTCCTTATGGATTAACAGTATTTTAATGCATATATTATGTTTCTAGTGACGGATGTCGCCAATAATCGCATTAATATTTCTGATTGATTCTATATGTGATTATTTATTTGTATATATATATATATATATATATATATATATATATATATATATATATATATATATATATATATATATATATATGTATATATATATATATATGAGATAACGATATATATTTTTTATATAAAGAACAATATTGGGGAAAATGTATGACAAAGCGGAAAAATTTCCTTGTAACGTGTTTCGTTATATATATATATATATATATATATATATATATATATATATATTTACGCGTGTGTGTGTATGTGTGTATGAATGCATGTATAAAGAAGTTAATGGTCCGAGTTGAATTAGACCAAGGTCTCAAACTTTCAGTATCTTCAGGCAATTCGGTCAATTTTGAGTTCCTTTTGAGATCCTTTCAAGTGGGATAAAAAGAACGTATATATATATATATATATATATATATATATATATATATATATATATATATATATATATAAGAAATATAGTTTTAAATGTGCTATATTTATGAGATAAAGTGCTCAATATCAGAGATAGAGCGTATGTAAATATAAATATAAAAGTCAACACTCAAAGGCGACAGGGTCTTTCATGCTGAACGCAATCGTCTGGCCTGACGATTGCATCCAGCATGAAACAACCTGTCACCTCTGAGTGTTGACCTCAATGTTCACTTTTATATATATATATATATACACACACACACACACACACACACACACATACACACACACACACATATATATATATATATATATATATATATATATATATATATATATATATATATATATATATATGTATATAGGTAACTACACTCGTCTCGGAAAACCTTCGGTTTCTTGATTTGCTAATGGTCAAATCAATCTCGAAGGAAAAAAATGTTTTTTTAAAAAAAAAACATTGCTATGAACATGAACGTCTGTCGAAAATAATCGTATAGCATACAGGTCCAAAACCCAAAGAAAAAAAAACGATACGAGTGATCAACTAACTTAAAGTGCTCAATACAAAAGTAGAGCAGAACTGGTCAAAGCTAGAGAGCAAGACAAACCTACCAAGGTTTCACCTAAGCGGATCGTCATGGAAAGATATATATATATATATATATATATATATATATATATATATACATATATATATATATATATATATATTAGGACATCAACCGATTCTGATACCTTAGTTTCAACCTTTCGTCTATTGATTTACGAACGCTTTATTTTTTAAAAATAAAAAAAATTTGTGAACGCTACATTTTAAAAATAAATAAATAAGTGCAGGGCATCATGTATGGTAGAAGGTTAAGAGGATCAGGAGGGGAAATTACGTGTAATGGAAATGTATCGCTGATAGATTAAATGAAATATATATATATATATATATATATATATATATATATATATATATATGATGTACTTTCTTTTTATCCCACTGTAAATGAACTCAAAAGTATTAGGTTGGTGCAAAAATAATGACGTATTAATGTCGTTTTTGACGTTAAAAAATACGTCAAAAAACGACATTACTACGTCATTATTTTTGAACCAACCTAATATCTTTTAGTATACAGTATATATACTACTATTGCGATTCGTCATCTGCTTTTCTTTTCTTTTTTTTCTTTTTTTTTTTTTGTTATTATGATCGACGGCCTCTTAGGTTAATCAGGTGTTTTAAACTTAATCACATGCTCGACGCGTGCTGAAGAGTTTAATATCCGTGTATTGACATATTTTATGCCTTCCACAGATTATTTTTCTTCTATGTTTGTAATATGTTGCGTAAAAACTGAAAACGTTTTCAAATGAAAATTGTAAAGCTCTCAGGGTGAGCTTTGATTTTTTTTCAGCAATTTTATATGTAAAAATGAGTCAAAATTACAGAAAGTAACAGTGAATGAGTCATTCTTCAGAAAGGAAAAGATGCAACTGAATAAATAAATTCAGAACAGTGGCAACCAATACCTGGGGAGGGCCAGCTGAATCCCAATCCACAGACTTCGACTAAAAACTGGAACGCCTGCATTGCGTTTGCTGTCGTTTTTGGCTTCAATTCTTTAGACCCCAGCGCTACATCAACTACAGACAATTTTTTACACGCTGCATTTCGTGCGGAGAAGAAGAAGTCGTCACATCTTTTCTAAGGGGGTGTGGAACGAGAAGGATGCATGTTAACTGGTTGGCCAACACCTCATCACCAAGTGCTGGCTTGTCTCACTAAGGAACCTGGGTGCGTTGAGACATCTTGACCCTTCTAATTCTCGCAGCTGTCTGTCTTCGCGCCTTAAGAATCTCATATCAAAACTTAAATGTAATACATCGTTATTATAATTCCATGTCCATGGAGTTCAGACAAATTCTACTCTGTTCGAGTCGTTCAAGTTCTGACCAGTAGTTGACAGTTCGACATTTAGTTGACATTTAGATATAGTTGACTACCTACGCATTCTATAACACCTATCATATTTCTCAGAATCTATCACTCTATAAATATTTTCAGGGCAATGAATTTGAACGTAGTACTAGATTGGCAACCAGGTCTCTTTATTTTACTCTTGAAATAGTTAGATGTAACTGTAAGTTCTGTTCTAATAGTTTCTTCTCTCACACTCTCTTTCAGTCTCTTGCTTTCCTGCTACCTACGATCTTCAAAAAGCTAAATGCCATATCAATCACCATCTTATGTCTTCCTGAATCCTGTTCTTTTATTGTCCTTTCTCTTCATTAAAGTTTTCTCTCTCTTCCATTCGCATTAATTCCTTGCGTCTTAGTGACATTATCGCCTTGCTTGGAGTAGAATTATTAAAACAACAAATTCGAGATACTCCAATGGTAGCTATAAAAGATAAAGTACGATAGTGAAATGAAAAGTTCAAAGCCTGACAATGACGGAGCGGTGAGGGGCTGTGGAATCTTGCATGCAATTTAATTTCAACTTTTCTTATTATTAAGAAGAAGAGTTAAAATTAATGCATGCAAGATTCCACAACTCGATGTTTCCTGCACTGAAATGTTTCCATCCGGGTAAAATGACAACTGACTGTTCAAGGTAGACATCCAAAGTAATAATTAGCGACTTCACTTGAAAATGGACAAAATTTGGCACCGTGGTGTGATCAGCTACCTACAGGAAATGGGTTTAGCCCCCAAGGACATTCATGCTGACATGGTTGAATACCTTAGAAGATGACGACAATTATATATGGTTATGAGTGCTATAAAAGATAACTCAAGGTATATGGAACTAGTTGCCAAATAACCTCTCCCACAAGTCATGAAAGCAATATTCCTAACTGGGTTAGACTAAAAGAAACATGTTCTCTTTTCCAGGATCCGCATCATTGCTACAGCGTTGCCTTTTGAAATGGAGTAATTCTGAGTCCCGCTCCATTGTACAATGCTCATTAACAACGTACAAGGTTAATCTTTCAAGATCACTAGCCACAAACTGAATTCTCCGTGCATTTCCTATGGTTAGACTGGCGTTGACATTTTTTTAATCATTTCACTCCAAGCAACACAATAACGTCACTAGCACGCAAGGGGTTACTTAGTGTTAGGGAATACGATAAAATAATACTACTAAAGAGAGAGAACAATAAAAGAACAGAAATTAAGACAGAGGATAACGACTGACATTGCATTTAAATCTTTGACGATCAAAGTTGGCTGGGAAGCAAGAAACCGGAAGAGTGTTCCACAGAGAAGAAGTGCGAGAAAAGAAGTATACAAAAGAAGCATGACATCTAGCCATTAAAAAGATTAGGCCATGGCGCCAATCTAGTGGTGTGTTTAAATTCATAAAGTCTAAGTGCCATAGCGGAAAGTTAATCTGAACAATTACCACGAAAATATTTATAGAAAAGGCACAGGGAAGCTACAGCGGTTGGAAAGTGACTGAAGACGATATGTCAGATCAGAATAGATATTTACAGAATCTTTGGGGAATTTGATCAAGAATCTCTAAATATATACGAGTACCAGACAATATGTGGCAGCGAAATCATGGACGAATGATAGACTTATGAATATGTAAGATAGATTCTGACGAGAAATATTGTCTTGCCCAAAACAGTGAACCAACATTCCTAGCAATTGATTCAATATAGTCATGTCAGTGGAAAATGTTAGCTGAGAAGGCGCAATAAGTCAATCTCCTGGAATTTATCATCATCAATGCTAATGGAAGTCAGAAAGGGTTCTCTCAGACGATTAAAAGACAGCCGTTTCGTTTTAGAGGCGTTAGAATTAACAAGCCATTCCTTGCCCCAGTTAACAACAGTTTGTACTCCTAAGAAACTGTTATGGTCCGGTTCCTTGTACCACGGTGATAGTCCAAGGTAGAACCAATAAAGAAGAACTCGAATACGGATATGGGATAACACAGATATATTACAAACAGGAATATATACAGAGAAGAAGAAAGTGTTAGTATGAACAATCAGGTTTAGTAGTAATTGTCTGAACGCGACTCTATTTCGGACTGCTTCTGACTCGACTGACTGACTGACTTCTGACGGACTTCAATTCAGACTTCAGAGTGAACACTAGACTTCAGACGGAACTCCTTGCTTTCTCTTGAGGCGCAGTATTTATTACGTATGGAATAGTCCATTATGTTATTATGGGTAAGGTCCCATAACAGAAACCTTTTTATACTGGCCTCCAATGAGAGAAGCCCGAATGCCGAGAAGTATCGCCAAACCAGGAGTTTCCAACATTTGTTTTATCTTAGGTTTCAAAATAATTTTCGAAGTAAAACTAATTGTTTATGTATAAATAGTTTGGTGACGTACAGTGGCCGTTAATAATTAAGTATAACTCAAGACTTCAATGTTAAGATAAAACTGTATTTAATTACAACCGCAAATAAATACTTAACAAGAACAAAGAAGTAAAAGTCAACCAAAGATAATTAATCATTTCAGTGAATACCTTGTTAGTAGCACGGCTCGGCTTAACGTCCGGTAAATCCTAAATCAAAACCCAAATCATCGACGCACACTAATTCACACTAATTCGACTGGATAGTTCCACTCAATAATCACTGCAGTCAGTAGCCTGACACCGCTATTTATACACCTGGCGGAAAACATATATTCATAAGTCCAGAGTGTCACGTTCGAACCTCGGTGTCGGTAGTTACTCATTTTCTTCCTATATGACAAACAGGATAGATTTTAAACTATGTTTTGTTTAGTTTACGGATTTAGTGACGTACATACTGGGAAAACATAGCATCAGATGCATTGACAAGGAAAAAGATTACATTAAAAGCCAATTTTTTTCTGTTTTTATATATTTATTATTTTTAAACATTTCATCCCAAGCAAGGCGATAATGCCACTAAGACGTAAGGACTTACTGAGAGGGAAAGAGAATTAGAAGATTTAAGAAGCAACCAGAAACCCAATCCTAAATAAGAAAAACAAAGGAAAAACTTCTACTGTTCAATAGCCGGTGAAGGAATGTGAACCGGGCGAATTAGACCTGGTAAAAGCCTAATGTAATATTTTGTTTTCTTTTTGTTCTTTTTGGGGGTGTGGTACGATAGTGCTTATTTAAGAAAATTAGAAATTGTTGTACGAAATATTTTTTTTTCATCATTAGACTACAGACTTATTGATGAACCTCTATGTTTATATATGTTTAAGTGCATTGACAAAGGAAAGGGATTACGCTGAAGAATGAGTATTTGTTGTGCGAAATTAATGCAATTTTCATTATCAGGCTACAGACTTTTTGATGTGCTGAAAATCATTTAATCATGCTTATCTTTGCAACTGTCGTAGTATAAATTCACTACTGAACCAATTATTTCCTTTTTCGTATTCAGATGAAACCTTGGTAACGCATTTCTCATTAGTCTTATTCGATTTACCGATGCCCAAATAACACAACAGCCAAATCTAATTCTTTATCACAATATTACCAAAAAAAAAAATAGTACCGTTTGTATATCAAACATTAATAAAGTCTGTGTGGATTGGCCGGCTCTCCAACGTTTTCATTTCTCCGTCCGCCAACTTCGTCAATCTATCTCTAGTAATTGTTTCTATCGATTTATTTCTGTCTAAGCTTAACTTTAGTCTGACACAGCACCTATCGATGTGTTTATACATCTGTCAAATCAGTGAATTTTTGAAACTGATATTGACATCGTTTTGTTTCCATCGACATACACTGATTCAAAGATCCTCAAATGACAGAAACCCCATCGGCTGAAGACTTCCAACAGCGGGAACATATAAAACAACCATCACATGTAACTAGGAGTGAAAATAATGATATAATCAAGAGGTTGACTTTCTATAGTACCTTAAACAAAAGGCAAGGAAAGAAACCCACATCATTGCTAGAAAGTGCGTTAATAAACTTGAGAAGTCTATATAATGAAAACAGGACAAGAGATTCTGTCTAGTAATCTTTTATTCAATTAAGAATCTTACTACTCGTCCGTATTTATCTATCCACCCACGAGGATAGAATGTGGTACAAGGCCGGTTTAAAGTGGATATCTCCGAGCCTGTAGGCTCGGCCAAAAATATAGCCTTTTTGAACCCGCCTAGACGGGTTCAAGGCCTGTCTACCTCCCCGAACGAAACTTTGCCCTTCGGCAAAGCCTCGCCCGGGTTCCTCTCTGCTAAAGCAGAGAGTTCGACAGACGAACGCAAGATCGACTCGAATCTTACTACTCGTCGGTATTTATCAATCCACCCACGAGGATAGAATGTGGCACGAGGCCGTTTTAATATGGGTATCCCTGAGCCCGTGGGCTCGGCCAAAAATATGGCCTTTCTGAACCCGCCTAGACGGGTTCAAGCCCTGTCAACCTCCCCGGCGAAACCTTGCCCTTCGGCAAAGCCTCGTCCGGGTTCCTCTCTGCTAATGCAGAGAGTTCGCCAGTCGCAGACGGATCTTATTACTCGTCTGTATTTATCAATCCACCCACGAGGATCGAATGTGGCACAAGGCCGTTTTAAGGTGGGTATCCCCGAGCCCGTAGGCTCGGCCAAAAATATAGCCTTTCTGAACCCGCCTAGACGGGTTCGGGCCCTGTCAACCTCCCCGGGCGAAACCTTGCCCTTCGGCAAAGCCTCGTCCGGGTTCCTCTCTGCTAATGCAGAGAGTTCGACAGTCGCCGACGAATCTTACGACTCGTCTACTTGACAAGCGGAAATGTACAGCTTTTATAGCTTGGATTATCAAAGAGGAGATAATCCATATTCATATCTATTTTTATGAAAAATAGTTTTAAGAGAAAATTTTCATGAATTTCAACCGGCCGTAACATGAACTGTCCTGTCAGTGAATACCTGATGTTTTCTGTATGGAAACGGCTAATTCTCACTATTACCATTATCATACAAGTTCTTCTTCTTCTCAGCTTGTGAAGATCTTTAGTTGGACGTAGGCCTTTCCCAGATCATTGACAGGAATGGACCCTTATCATACATCGCCGGCCCAATGTCACAAGAGTTGAGAAAGTTATTAGATACGTTTAGATATTAAACTTGTATTATGGAGCTGCGTTGGATTAAATGCATTAACAAGGAGAGAGATTATTTTGTAATTTGGGCAGAATAAATCATTATTCATTTGTAATCTTGATGAGTATTTACTTTCATCTTCGATTTTTAATTGCCTTGTATGGTAAGTCTCAAAGGTAATTTATTCGTAAAAATAAAAATTATGTAATAAGTATAAAATTGAAAGCAAGGATAAATGTAAAAGACAAAATAATGGTGCCTAAAAAGGATTTGGTAATGATACAGGATAGAGAAATGATACCTAAAGATAAAACAAATGGTAAAAAATGACGATCTTTATTGAAGGCTATTTCATCGCGCATGTCTCATCCAGAACTGGATGCCTATTTCAAATCTCGTCTTTCCACTGGGAACGAATCTTTTTACATTAAGTTTGCGGTAGTTCGCTGCTGTAGAAATTCAAAGAAAAATGTATAATTATAATTGATTTAGTTCGAAAAATATATCCTCTTTATCTTGGTATATTGTTTCTTTACTAAAGACTCATTACAATTAATACATAATTTGGCAAAGCTTCGGATCCATCACCTCCCACCTCTTCAAGAAAAGTGTACGGAATGTCATTTGCGTTTTAATTAAAATAGTTTTGATGAAACAAAACCCATATCGGTACTATGATTTCGGGAACAAAAATGACCTAAAAGAAAATAAGCATAAAAATAATTCTACTTATTTATTTTATTGTTTAGAAATATAGCAACTATTTTTAGGATCTATTTTGTCATAGATATGCCTTTTTATGATAATAAAAATAACTTGAAAACAATGACTCTTAAAAATGCGTATCTAAGTCCGGGTTACGGTTTTACGGTACACCACGTTTACAATACCTAAAAATATCGAATTAAACTTATTGAATTTAATTATGACATTAAGCATTCTTAATGAATAATTTTTCATTAATTTTCTAATATAAAACATGATGTTTACCACTATTTTATGTTTTTAAGGGTAAACTAAACTAAAACTGAATATATTTTTTTAAATAGCTTTTACAAAGAAAAACACAAATTAACTCATAACAAAATTAAAGCCTATTCTGGTTAAAAGACGCATCCTAGAGGGGAATTTACAGTGCCATGTCGTACATGTGTAGGTGTGAATGTCACCTTGAGGGCACATTACACATTAGAATTAGCATATCTTCCGACTCATTTACGTGGTCATAGATGATGGACAATGATAATTAATAGGGAGTTTATCTCTTTAAAAATTAAAAAAATAATCTCATGACAGTTACAATTAATTATCGCAATTCCCCATGTAATAAAATAAAATATAATTATACCTAATAATATTAATGTAATAAAAAGGAAGAGAAGTAATATGAAAAAAATCCCAGTGAAAAATGAATAATAATTGACAATGCTTCATGTAGGAAATTCAGAACTTATCACATCTAATACTACTATTGGAATAAAAAGCAAGAGAAATAAGATGAAAGAAATCCTAGTGAAAAATGAATAATAATTGACAAGGCTTCATGTAAGAAATTCAAATCTTATTCCATCTAATACTACTAGTGGAATAAAAAGCAAGAAAAATAAGATGAAAGAAATCCTAGTGAAAAATGAATAATAATTGACAAGGCTTCATGTAAGAAATTCAAATCTTCTTCCATCTAATACTATTAGTGGAATAAAAAGCAAGAGAAATTAGATGAAAGAAATCCTAGTGAAAAATGAATAATAATTGACAAGGCTTCATGTAAGAAATTCAAATCTTATTCCATCTAATACTACTAGTGGAATAAAAAGCAAGAGAAATAAGATGAAAGAAATCCTAGTGAAAAATGAATAATAATTGACAAGGCTTCATGTAAGAAATTCAAATCTTCTTCCATCTAATACTATTAGTGGAATAAAAAGCAAGAGAAATAAGATGAAAGAAATCCTAGTGAAAAATGAATCATAATTGACAAGACATCATGTAAGAAATTCAAATCTTATTCCATCTATTACTACTAGTGGAATAAAAAGCAAGAGAAATAAGATGAAAGAAATCCTAGTGAAAAATGAATCATAATTGACAAAGCTTCTTGCATGAAATTCAAAACTTATTCCGTGTCTTGACAAATGGTGAAACGGTGCTTTGTGATATGAACGTGAGAGGAGGAAATAGGTAGTGACGATTATGAGTATATAAAGATAATGATTGACACTAGGCTTTAAGATGTTTTAAGATTTTAGTATTTGGGAAGCATCCACACAGTTCTAGAAAGTGGCGATTCTTGGAGAGAAGCCGTCTCGCATTTTCTCCTTACAAATTGAATACGAGGAAAATGATTGCGATTCAGACCTGTGATGTTGTCAATCTAATACTTCTTTTGTGTGCCATGTCCCTTCAAGACGTGGGTAATCATTGTTCGCCACAACTTCCTGTCCTTTGTAGCTCGTAATAAGTTTTTTTTTATTTGCTGTCCTTCTTAATCCTTGTTCTGATAACCAATTACACACGTTCGCTTGGTAGGTTTTTTGCTACTTTCCTCTGTTTCTCTTGCCTTCAGTATGTCCTGTGAGTGTCAAATTCACCAAGCCGTCTTTACTCATTTTTATACCCTAGAAATTTCAACTGTCTTTTTCTGAGTAGAATTGTTTTTTTAAATAATTGTATTTTAAAACTTCCTCGTTACACACTCAGTTCATGCTATTCTCACCATCCTGCGGTAGAACTGCGTTTCTGCTCCCTCAAGTCTCTTCTTAATCTGTCAGAAGATTATCCAGCATTCCCTGACGTATAGAAGGATTGGTATTATATAACCGTTCAGTAGTCTTTTCTTAGTGTGTGACGAAATTTTCCTGTTTCTTAATACTTTGCTTGGCTCTCGGAAAGCATTTTTTTACTATTCCAATGCGCCTTTGGATGTCGGTGTCACATTTGCTAGATGTTTACATTTCTGTACAAATCACTGGTATTCTCCTGTATGGATGTGAAATGTGGACACTGTTGGCAGATACAGAGAGAAGGATCCAAGCGTTTGAGAACAAATGCATGAAAAAACTCCTTGGCATTTTCTATCGGGGAAAAAAACAAGGAGATTGTGCTGAAAAGGGTTAATAAGTATAAGTATTCCTTTCGTTTCCATTTTCTATAAAACTTCGTCATTGCTCACATGTTTGGTCTCTGTGATTCTCAGCATCCTTCTGTAGACCACACTTCTTTTGCCTCATGTCTCTGCTTTATCTGTGATTAAGTTTTCCAGCATTCAGTGTATTATGGGAGGATTGATATTACATAACAGTTCAGAAGTCTTTTCTTTGTTCCTAACGAAGTTTTTCTTGTTTCTTAATACTTTGCTTAGCTTTTGGAAGGCATCTTTCGCTATTCCAATGCACCTTTGGATTTAAAGCAAGAGATATAAGATGAAAGATAAGAAATGCTAATATCTAAGTAATAATAATTGACAATACTTCATCTAAACGTTTGATGTTTAGTATATTGTTAAAAAAAATTTAATCAAGAAGGCTGGCGAACTTACAAAATAAGTGGCAGGCAAACTTGGGCCTCATATTCATTGTGTTCCCGCTGTGTGTGTCGTTGCTTCTGTCGCTGCTGCTGCTGCTGCTAATTCCGCCTGCTGGGTCAAGTGAGTGCATTGCGTGGGTCGCTAACCGAACCGCCTCTCGGCGAACATTCGACATACTGGCCAAATAAACAGCTTTTTTTCTTTGGCCTTATCATTTCGATTCCCTTCTCTCGTCCATCAGCAGTTCCGGTTTATCTATCGGTTTTCTTTTATGCCCTGTCCCTTCAGGAAGTCGGCGATCATAGCTCTCCATAACTTCTTCCTTTTTAGTCCTTTCTTACACTAATACAATGCTACACATTAACTCTTACGTGGCTTTTAGTAAAATAAATAAATAAAAATAGATAAAAACAAGACTCCCGTGAAGATGCTTTCCTGATCTCTATAATCTTAACCTATTCAAGTTAGATCCAACCGTTATCTAACCTACATATACTCATAATATGCATTCCTTTCCCCCTTCTCTTACATCCATAAAACAACTTCATACAGCAACACTCTACCTTGAGTGGCTGTCAGGCCTTGTATTGGGGAAACAATAGAATTTTTCAAAATGATGTCATATTTTTCAGATATTTGTGGAAGAAAAAAGAATCTCTCCAAACACATAACTCAAATTTTTTAAAGGCAATTTTTGTGGTTTTTTTGTTGTTTCTTAGCTGCAAAGAGCGAGACAAAACTGTTGGCACCCGAAGAATGGATAATATATCAAGACACGACATTTAAAGTAGCAAAAATTAAAACCGCTGCATATTTTTTCTCTACAATAAAACCAACTTCAAGTCTAAAATTATAGTTTATTGATAATCAATGAGTGGAAATTTAACAACAGCTGAACTTTCAACTGACTTGAAGTGGAACAACTACATCGAATCAATAGCTGCATCTACTGCAAGGAAATGTGGGTCACTTTGTCATTCCAGAAAATTTTTCTCGTCAGAATCCATCTTGCACATTTATAAATCTACCATTCTTCAGTGCATTGAATATTGCTGTCATATCTGGTCTGGTGCTCCTGTTATATATCTTGAGATTCACAACAATATACAAAGAATGTAATGTTATTGATCCTCACCTAGAATCACGAATGTACTTTCTCAGTGACAAGGTTTTTCTCATCAGAATCCATCTTGCACATTTATAAATCTACCATTCGTCCGTGCATTGAATATTGCTGCAATATCTGGTCTTGTGCTCCTGTCATATATCTTGAGATTCTCAACAAAATCCAAAGAAGGATCTATAAAGTAATCGATCCTGACTGGGCATTCCGACTTCAGTCACTTTCTAACCGACGTGATATGGCTTCCGTCTGTCTTTTCCACAAATATTTTCGTAGCAAGTGCTCTGACGAGATTTTGTCCCAAGTGCTCTGACTATAAGAATTCAAGCGTGTTAGTTGATTGGCATCTGGATTCCACCGTTTGTTGTTGAAATAGCTAAATGCAACCGCCACTTCTACTCCAACAGTTTCTTTTCTCTCACTTCCTGTCTGTGAAACTCCCTTCCGTTTACTTACTTCTGTGATAACTACAATATTCACAATTTTAATTGCAACGCCAATTGCCATCTTCTATCTTCTTGAATCCCGTTCATCTTTTGTCCTTTCCTCAATCGTCCTTTTACTCAGTCTCTTACTTTCACTCGCTATAAGTAGATTACTAGTGGCATTCTCACCTTGCTTGGGGGGAAATGATTAAACAAAACTATAATAAAATAAAACAAGAAACACAAATTAAGTTTACAATGGAATAACTTGACCATCCCTTCTCGTCCCTACTCTGCCAACCATTAAACTTTGTTAAATAGTTACTCGTTGTTTCCCTCCACCCTGATTCTCGTCCTTTCATTGTCTTGTGAGTGTTGAATTCTCTAGGCACTTCTTCCTCATTATGTTTCCGAAAATTTTCAACTGCGTCTTTTTTAGTGTAAATATAAGTTTGCTTGTAAATGTCATTTTCTGTAAGATTTCCTCATTGCTCACATGTCCTGTTCCTGATATTCTTATCATTCGTCAGCAGAACCCAATCTCTGGTCCTTCAATTCTCGTCTTCAGCTATGAGGATATTGTTCGGCATTCAGAGCCATATACTGTTATGGGATCTTACCCATAATAATAATAATGGACTATTCCATACCTCAGGAGTAGGCAAGGAGAGTCAGTAGTTCAAGTTGAGTCAAGAGTCGAGTCAGAGGCAGTCCGAAACAGAGTCGCGTTCATACCATTACTGCAAGACATTGGAATAGTGATACTGGTCGAGACTACATTGTTCTCTCTACTAAACCTGATTGTTCATGCTAACACTTCTACTTCTCTGTATATATTCCTGTTTGTAATATATCTGTATTATTCCATACCTGTGTTCGAGTTCTTCTTTATTGGTTCTACCTTGGACTATCACCGTGGTACAAGGAACCGGACCATAACATATACAAATTTTGGGTAGGCAAAATATACACAGCCCTATACAAATTATATATAACTCAGATTTTAAAAGACGTTGAAATTTAAAAAAAGAAACGCTATTTAAAATCAAATCACGTTAATAATATTTCTGAATATAAAATAGACACCTCCACTGAATTATCGATACCTAAGTTTTAAAATGAATTTAAAAAAAAAAAGCATTCATGAAGATTTCATTTTAGCTTTAATTGAAAGCCAAATGATTAAATTTAGTATTTCCAGTAAGCAAAATGTTCTAGTGTATTTCAAATAGAAATTATATTGATTGGAATCTCAACTTCTTGGTCGCTTTCACAAAATAAGCCAGTTTTGACATATTTTGGCACATAAGTAAACAAAAGCTAATTCTCGGTTTTATAAATCTTCCAAAAATAAAATATACTTTTTGAAACTTTATTTGAGGAATATTAGCTGATTTAAATTACATATAATCTGATTTGAAAAAAAATATTATTTACTTTAAGTTAAAATAACAGAAAAATGAATTTTTAAAATGAACGTTGGTGCTAATTACGCTCTTACTACCGTCACTTGTCAATCGTAGATCACTTGAAAAGCGATGATAAAATCTGTCATCATCTTTACTGTTGTTCTACGTCGACTTTATCTGTTAAAACATAATTTAAGAAAATGACGGGTGAACGCCTTTTTTATCTAATTTTTGAAAATATTCTCCGTAATCTAATTTTAGGAATGTCGAATTTAAATTTAATATAGTGATCACTCTTATTTTCTGATTATGCCATGTATGATCGACCATACTTTCAAACAGGGGAAAGTTACGTATATACATAAAAAAATTAAGATTTTTAAAAATATTGGGTGTAAACGGCTCTTATTGAGCTTTTCAATTTCTGATTCGTAAATATAGTTTTCACTTAATAACAATGTCACCTAACAACAATTTTTTAAATAATTTCACTTATTTGTGAATAAGTCCTGAAAGCTTCATTAAATTTTTGATTTTACAAGAATTTCTAAATTTCTGAAACCAGCGCAAAAACATTAATGGTAAATTAACGTCGATCGCGGACGTAAAACAACAAAAAAAGATTTTTAACCAAAATTTTGAATGTGCTAGACGGGATTAAAAAATTTAATAAAATAATCAAAAAAATACTTTGGTCTTTACTTTTAATATCAACATAAGCATTTTGATGATAAAACTTTGTTTTTATTAAGTTCTTTTTCATCATACTATGCTGTTTTTTCAGCGAGAAAGTGGAGGTACCTAAATTGGTCTGAAAGCAAAGATGTGTAACGGTTATAGACGCGAACCAAGTTGAAATACCAGCTTACTTTGTTGCGTTCACTTTCTCACCAATACCCTTCAGAAATGCATGAATCCGTTTATTCTACTCTAATGATAGAAATATCAACAAATAACAAGGAACCAAAAAATACCAAAATTTAAATAAAATCGTTTATTACCATCATTGTTAACTTACCTTGAGTATAAGTAGTACCCTACAACGTTACAACTATCCTGGGTACATGGCAGCAGCCCCCCAAAACTGGGATAGGCGGGTACAAGAGGAGGACAAAAACACTCTGCCTGCCTTATGTGAAGGAGTTATCAGAAAAAATACAAAGGATCTGCGGTCCATATAACATCAGGACAACCTTCAAAAGCTTGACGACACTTCGCAGATATCTCTTCCGAGTAAGACCCCCCATAGAGGATAACATCACTAAAGACTGTGTGTATGCCATCCCGTGCAGCTGCAGAAAGAAATATAAAGGAGAGACAGGCCACACCTTCAAGGTAAGGCTTCAAGAACATCAGAAAGCTGTAACACGAGGGAAGGTAGAAAAATCAGGCGTGGCTGACCACATATGGAGAGAAAAGGGAAATCAGCGCCCTCTGTGGGATCATGTTGAGATCATAGATAGGGAACACCATTGGAAAATCCGTATACTTAAGGAATCAGCACATATGCTAGGCCAAAGAAATCACCTGAGTCGACCAAGCATAAAAATAAATACAATATGGGAACCAGTAATAAGGAGTGCCAGAGAAAAGCAATGATAACGACAAAGTTGCAATATGAGCTCTGGTAAAAACATGAAATGATAACAGAAAAATTGCAATATGAGCACTGGTAAAATGGTTGCTGAAGACATTAGGTTTATAATACCCAGAAATTCATACCGCAGTGGAGAACTTTCAGAGGGAAAATTAACAGGAGATAACTGATAGCCGACATCCATCAAACATGGAACGTGGAACTAGAACAGTCTACCCCAGTGAGCGAAATAAAGGTTTCAGTTCGACATTCCAACCACCTGAAGAAGGCCGGAGCGTACAACGGCCGAAACGTTGTGATAAATATGGCGACAAAGATGAGGACAATAGTCCGAATAATGTAAATAATATATATATATATATATATATATATATATATATATATATATAATGGGTAATTGAATAACAAAATAGAAAAAATGCTTCTCTGGAAAGGTCTGCTTTCAAATAATAATGGCTTTATAGATGAAGAAAGATATATATATATATATATAAATATATATATATATATTCGCAGTACTTACTGGAGAGAGAGAGCCAACATAATATTTTTGCTTCCTTGACGTCACTCTTAACCTGAACAACAATACATACGAACCGTACAAAAAAGATAATGGGACCCCAACTTCCGTACGCACATCCCTAATCTATCTGAAATCTCATCTAACATACTCATTTCAATAACAAAAAACACCATACGAAGAAGCACTAAAAACAAATGGATACACACAACAACTACAATATACACCTCCACAAGCCAAAACGCAAATACAGAAAAAGAAATATTATCTGGTTTAATCCGCCATACAACAAAACCGTCAAAACGAACATCGGTAGAACATTCCTAAATTTAATAGAAACAAACCGATTAGCAAAAATATTCAACAAAAATAACTTTAAAATCACTTACAGCTGCATAAAAAATATAACAGAAATAAAAAGTCACAACAAAAAAATTGACAACCTACAAAAATGAAACCAAGGAACCTTAATGCAACTGCAGAAATAGAACAGCATGTCCACTCCAGGAAAATGGCCAACAAACGAACACAATATATAAAGCCAAGGTAAGTGCAAACAACAACACAATGTACTACATCAGTGCCATTGAGAGTTTATTCAAGAAGAGAATAAAACAGCCACAACCTTTCATTCTTCAGCAGAAAATACTCGAACAGCACTACACTATCCACATACATATGGCATCTAAAAGACAGAATTATTACACCAAGAATAAGCTGGAAAATATTGAAAAAAGCATCTATGCCTACTTTGCCTACACGAAAATTAGCAATAATATCTCATACCCCGTAAAAGAATTTACTAAACATAAGACCAGAAATAATTCCCAAATGTAGGCATGAAAATAAATACCTATTATCAGAATTTATACCAAACGGATAAAAAAACACCACCACATAAACCACCAGTGACCCTATAAACATGAAAAGACAAACATATAACGCCAACAATTACTCTTTAGTTCAAGCTACCACCACAATAATTGCATTCATTGTTATCATTCCACCACCATTAGTAATCACTTCTACCACATTACAATAACTATTTGCTACTAAAATTATCATTATCATCAACCTCCCATCCACCATCACTACCACATCACAATTACTATTGCCATATTAGTCCGAAATCACCATTAACGTAAATTACTCCTCCCTCCCCAGCAAAATTAATACCACTGCATAAAAACTAATAAGGATCACAAACTGGAATTTCTACCATTTGCATATGCGCAATCACCAAAAACAAGCAAATAACCGGCTTTAAAATCATAATAAAACAGCGTTAAAAAAATTAAAAATAACAGCAATTTTACCTACCATAGTTTTGCACAGAACCCCAACATACGTATATACGTGCGTGCGAGGAAATATTATTCAACGAAAAATTAGAGAAACCGTTTGCGTGTTGACATCCTTACATTCAAGAGAATTATTGGCTACATATCCCATCAATGAAATTCAACAATCAAATGCGTACGTATGTACACAACAGCACACATATACATATATATGTCAAGTCCCATACTGTTCATATATGTTTATGTTTGTGTGAGCTCCGGTGGGCGAACTCGTGTATATGTGTGTCTGCGTACCTCAATTGGTGTACGGCGACAATTTCTCCTCCCACTTCCATAAATACACCAATAAACGCAACCTACATAAATCCTAAATTTTAAAAAAATTTTTGTCTGACGATCGCAAAAACGATCACAAACTCACAACAATCCAACTATATATATATATATATATATATATATATATATATATATATATATATATATATATATATATATAAGTTTCTTACTCTAGCGATTAACGACAGTTGTCTAGCATGAAACAGCCTGTCGCCTCTGAGTGGCGACTTCAATGTTCACACACACACACATATATATATATATATATATATATATACAATTCAAAATCTGAACCTTTTGTCAAAGATTGGTTAAATTAATGAAAAAGCGGTCAAAACAATGTTCAAGAAACCAGAATTTAGACCCATTTAAGGCATAAAATATTTAGAAAATCAACCTTCCTGCTACCTCTGTGGTTTCAGCCCAATAGGTATGGTCAGGCAGTAAAATTTTTAATCTTTATATGTAATTGGCTGGACTCGACGATGTTCTAGAAGCACTAATTTCAAAATGTGGGTCCCTGTTTTTATCTCCTTTCCACCACATCCCAAAGGTACTCGATGGAATTGAGATTCAGTAACTCTGAAGCCTTTTTAACGCAGGCATTGTGTGCTCCTCAAACCATTTGTGATGCAGTGCATTGTCCTGCTGGAAATGGTCATCACAGAATGGTTGAACCTTAGTCATAAATGGAGTCACGGGCCAATCACAATTCCCTACGCCATTATACTATCACCAGCGGCAGCTTGAACCGTTGATACAAAACAAGATGGATCCATACTTTCGTGTTGTTTACGCCAAATTTTGGCTAGAGTATCCGAATGTCGCAGCAAAAATCGAAAAACATTTAGATCAGGCATTTTTGGTTCAAGCTTCTGTTATTCAATTTTTGTGACCATTAGCGAATTGTAGCTTCCGTGTTTACCTGACAGGAGTGACACCCAGCGTTGTCTTCTGCTATCCGCCGCCTGTTCATTTTGGCTTGTTGTGCGTCCAAAGATATCCATCTTTATATAGCTATTACACCGTACAGTTGAGGCCCTGATGCTTTTCTATCAGCATCTGCATACACTGATAATAAATCCTGTTAATGGTAATGCTAATATTAGCTGTTTCTTTATAAGGAAACATTCAACATTCATTTACCATGCAGGCAGTACTACAGTTGAAATTAATAAAATGTTTCTCTTAAAACAAATTTCAGGAAAATAGGTTTTTCAAGTCCAGTAGCTCTTATCACACTTTTCAGTATTAATGGAGTCTCCTTTCCAACCTTTTATTTGAAATAGTATGGAACGTCAACATCTTCATTATGTCATTAATTTCTACGAGTTACAAGTACTACCCATTTTAGCTGCTGCTGCTGTTGATATTCCTCATGATGTAGTTTCTGTTATCTGGTACAGTTCTTTGTTTGGGATTGTGTAGCGCCATTTCTGTCTTCGAAGGAGTATGGCCTTCACCAAGATACACAGTGTCCACTCACCCAAAGTCATTTTAACCATTAAAGCATTAAATAATTATTATAACCTTAGTTCGTTGTCAAGTTTTTTGAATCCTCGTATACTTGTATTTTGATTGGTTATTCCAGCTTATGTAACAGCGTTTCCCTTAGCGAGAGGTGTTTTGATTTGAACCTTTTAAAACCCTTTATTCTACATTCAAGATTATCACTTGATAAGACACCAGAAGTGTTGAAACAAAATGGCTATTTTTGTAGTGATTTTATAACATATTTATGTTATAATTTTAAAATAAATAATTATATATATATATATATATATATATATATATATATATATATATATATATATGAGGCTGTGAGATGGGTAAACATTAATTCTAAGTAGGAAAGAAAGAGTTAATCCCAAAATGAAATATAGGCTGGAAGATAGAATGAGAAAGAGTAGAGACATTTTTCTTGTTGAGAATTGGTCCGTCTGGATTTCTTCTCTCCTAAAGTTTATTTCTCTTATCTATTAAAAGTCTTGTTTGCGGACGAAAACAGATTTAGTCAACAATTTTATCACTTCCTTGAGAAATTAGAAAAACACTAGGGAACTGGAAAGCTGATGAGAATTATATTTTTGTTAGCGAAAACGAATCGACAAATGAAAACAGAATGGAGACGCTGGGAAGGATAAGATCATGAAAATTGATTCGTCATAGCAGGCATTTGATCTGGCCTGTATTTTTGATGAAACGGCGACAGGTACAGAGATGAAAAATATAGTCTCTTTGTTGAGATTTCAGGTAAACAAATATATTTTCATTAGCGAAAACAAATTGGGAAATAAGATGATCTCTTTCTTCAGAAATTAGGAAAATACATATTTTAAACGAGAATCACATTTTCGTTGACGAAAATGGAAACAAGTAATGAACCCTTTTTCTTAGGATTGAGGTTATGTCGTGCTAAGAAGGTGTCCAGGTTTGTACGAAAGGAGTCAGAGAATTGAAATTAATGAGGAAAATAAATCAAGCCTTTTCTCCTACGTATTCTAAAAATTAAATTTGTTATAGACAGTTATACACACTGAGAAATGAGCAGAGTTAGAATACGGAGAAGGAGGAAGGCGCAGAGTTTAGCACCGCCTGTACAGAGTAGCGGAGCAAGATGTGAAGTGAAACGGGTTGGAGTTAATGGAAAAAGCAATCCCTGTGACTACTCCCAAAGAAGGTGGATAATTTTCCAAATTTGGAAAGTTGATTAAGTAAACGGAGATAGGGAACAAAGAAAGCCTTTATTAGAATTAATGTGGAAATTAAAGAATAAATAAATCCCAAGAACTATTCGGCCCCACGCCAGTTTTGGGCCGAAGTGCATATAAGTGCTTTGGGGACCTCATAGACTTTGGGCTGAGAAGCCGCATTGTGACCTTCTGGAATCCACGACAGCTGCCACCAGAAATCCTGATTCCAAGACTTTGAACTCAACCCCTCCAGAAGTTTAGACAAGGCCCGGTGTCATTATAGAGACTGATGCGAGAAGGGTTAATTTTTGTTGTACCAAGAGCTATATAAACCAATTGATGGTTAACACCGAATCTCTGGTTTTATTTTTCGTCATAACGATATTTTTCTTCCTTAATATAGCACCCACCACGGCTTGAACCAACGCTGCCATTACGACTAAATTCGATCTTCTACTGCTTTAAGATCAAGAATACAGCATGGACAGAGACAGTGTAGATCGAAGCGGCCAGCGGCCAGCAACCAACTTGGACCAGTGTCAATATTGGTCAGCGCAGAGTTAGCCCCGTGGTTAAAGCGTCGTTTTGAGGACCGGACCACTATTGATGAAACTTGATATATTTTTATGATGAAAGTTCTCAGTTTCGGAAATAAAACTTTTCAAAATCTAGACTGCGGTCATGTGTAACAACAGTTCATGATAATTGTCCCAGTTTCACTCTTCAGTGTCTAGTCATGCGCCTTGCGTGTGTGTGTTAGGGGTGCGTGTTCAATCCACACACTTGGTAATATCCTTTAAAAATGCTTTTTAATTTTTGTCATAATGACATTTCTAATAAAAAAAAAATCATGTCTAACTTTTTTAACCATGTATAATAATTTTCTCTTATTTGAAGTACAAAACAATTACTTTTGGGGACAATTTAAAAAAATAACAGAGGTGTCCTCAAACTTTTGAACTGTAGTGTAATTTTTAAGTTTTGTCCTTCAACGAACTTACAATATGTCGAGATAATTCTCCACGAACATTGACCAAAGACTACGTGATGATTGTTTTTCTATGTGGTAATACAAGCCTAGAAAATGTTTCAAATATTCCTTATTGTACTCAACTTCTCTGGTCGATGTAGTGAATCATAGAGGGTGGGTGATGATTGCATAAAATGTAAAGACTGTAAACAATCTCTACTTTTTGAAGAGTTTCTCCATACTCTGAAACATGCATCAACCGAGATTGTATTCACTCAGATGTGACTCATTGGGTTTGTGAGGAATGTGGCCGTGTCTACTTATTATAAGTTAGGTTGAAAGATCACATTAGAAGCTAAATAGCAGAGACATTATATTGAATATAGGTTTTACCGTCAAAGATGACTTGATTTATACCTTGTGTCATAAATAAGTTCAGAATTAGGCATGGAGAGGTGCATAATGCATTGTTATGCTTCAGAGACGGCTATTCTTGTCATCGAATGGACAGTCGTCATACGTTCACATGATATGCATTTATGTGTGTGTGTGTGTGTGCGTGTGTTTACGTGTAATGGAAAAGATAAGTTCTCTTTGCCGTTTCTATAAATATTTTCATGGTAATTGTTCATTTTTCTATCTCGACTATTACCTTTGGTTATACCCCGAACAAACTCTCAGACTCCCACGATTGATATACGATACCCGGGAACAAGAATACGATCGAATCTCGTAAATTACAAAAAATTAAAACTCATCTACTTATATCAACCACATGTTATCTCTATTAAATCCATTTCTGGGTTTGTTGCTAAGAAACTTAGTTCACTGTGTTGTGCTAGACAATTTTTCTCCTGAATCTGTCTTACATATTTTTAAGTTTACCATTTGTCCATCCTTTGAATATTGTTGGCACGTATGATCCGGTGCTTCTGCTATATATTTAGAGATTCTTGATAAAATCCAAAGAAGAATCAGTAATATTATTGGTTCTGACTTGGCATATCAGCTTCAGTCACTTTCCCATCGCTGTAGATTCTCTGTGCCTTTTCTATAAATACTTTCATGGTAATTGTTTGGATGAACTCTCCACTAGACTTTATGAATTTAAGCGCAGTACTAGACTGGCAGAGAGGTCTCATCATTTTACTGTTTCAATGGAGAGATGTAACCGTAAGTTCTATGCTAACATTTTCTTCTCTCGCACTTCTCGCTTGTGGAACTCTCTTCCGGCTTCTTGCTTCCCAGTCAACTTTGATCGTCAAAAGTTTAAATGCAATTTCAATCGTTATCTTCTGCTTTCTTAATTCTTGTACTTTTATTGTTCTCACTTCTTAATAGTAGCTTTTACTCAAATTCTCTCTAAGAGTCACTAACCTCCTAACGTCCTAGTGGCTTTATGATTTTATTGCCTTGCTTAGGATGTAATTTTTAAAAAATCGGTTTCAATCTGGTAGTCTGCATTCATCTCATTCAATTCAGTTCTTTATTCGAACCCGTATATATCAGTCTATTCATACCTTATTTAATTTTCCCCCCTTCTCTCTCTTTCTTTCTCTCTCTTACTCTTATTCTTTATCTATTTCTTTCCTCTTCTCTGTTTCTCTTATTTTCTCTCTCTCTCTCTCTCTCTCTCATTATTAGTTTTTCATTCTCTCTTTTTCTCCTTTTCGTTCTTTCTCTTTTTATTACTTCCCTCTCTCTCTCTCTCTCTCTCTCTCTCTCTCTCTCTCTCTCTCTCTTTGATCGTTTCTTCTTCCTTTCTCTCTATTACTCTCTCCATTTTTGTCCATTTTAACCCATAGAGGTTGATATGCCAATAAACAAAAACAACAAAAAACATCCTCTATCCATTTCTTTCCTCCACATTGTCATTCTTTCTTTCTTTCTTTCTTTCTTTCTTTCTTCTTCACTTTCATTTTTATTTCTTTTTCATTGTCTCACTCTAATTGCTGTCGCAATATAACTTTTTCTCACTCTCTCTCTCTCTCTCTCTCTCTCTCTCTCTCTCTCTCTCTCTCTCTCTCTCTCTCTCTCTCTCTCTCCCCGTTTCCATTTATCAACAAAGATGAATCCTCAGTTTATTCTGGCTGAGAGACAAATGAAGAATGGGATTTTCTTGAGCCAATTGTCATGAAAATCAGCATTCGAAATTGGATTTTACTTTGTCTCGAACACCGACCGCTGACACCAACCTTATAAGATAAGAATTGAAATGTAGGACAAATGAGAAATGTCTGTTGACTGAACAAAGCAAAGCCAAAAAAAACCGTAAGAAATAGCAGAGATGTTTTAAAAAAGAGAAAAAAGTTGTTTATATAAAATTCCTTAATTGTGCAAAACAAAAACAAAACGGAATCGTCAAAAACGTAAATTTTCATCTGATTTCTTGCATTTCGCTTTTTTCACACAGTATTTATTTCTAGTTTTCTTTTTCTTTCTTTTTTTTTGTGGTTGTTTTCAATAAGAAACACAAAACGACACCCAAAATGTTAATTAGCTCCGCAAAAGTATAAAACGATGGCATTTTTGAAATGTCACTTTTTCCTAAAACGACAGAAAACTCTCATTTCTTTCGTTTCTAAAACTCTGCCTATTAAATTAGTAAACACAAGAAAATAATATATTGAAAGTCATCAGTTTGCCTGGCGATGGACAGTTTGAGGAAACATTAACACAATTAAGAAACAGGTAGAAAGGCAACTCTTCTCATGGCTCAACACAACTTCTTGTCAATTGTAGCTTTTAAGAAATTTTGTCTTTTTGTTATTTCTTCAAAACCCTGTTCTGTCAACCATTTATTCAAGCTCATTATGTGTTGTTTTCTTTGTTTTTATTGCCTTCAATCTGTCCTGTGAGTATCAGATTTTCCAAGCCCGTTTTCCTCTTTATCTGCCCTAGAAATTTCAACTATCTCTTCCTGGTGTTAGTTATAAGTTCCCTTTTGTTTCCATTTCCTCTAAAACTTCGTAGTTGCTCACATATTCGGTCCATGATATCCTCAGCAGATTTCTGTAGAACAACATTTCTGTTGCCTCAAGTTTCTTTTTCATCTTTGAGGAGATTGTCCAGCATTCACTCTCATATTGGAGGACAAATATTACGTAACATTTCAGTGCACTTTTCTTTGTTTCTAACGAAGGTTTTCTGTAAATTGTTTAGCTTTCAGAATTCATTTTGTTTATCCCAACTCACCTTTGAATTTCAGTGTGGCACTTTACGTCGTCTGTTAAAACACTTCCCCAGATATTTAAATTACGAAGTACAAAATCCATAGAAAGGTATCAACTTATATATAAGCTAAGATTTGTAATCTCTACGATATGTGGAATGCGTCTGACTGAAAACATTTCTTCTCACAAGTTGGAAAGTAATATCTGGTCTGTATACCACAATAATATAAAGACAATTTGGTTATTACCCGAAAGAAACATTTATTCACGCATATATAACCATAACCACAAAGAAACAATTTATACACAGAATTAATTAGCAAAGCTAATGTGATTAATGGCGGAATCATTTCGCTAACAAGATTTAATGAGACATTAACTTACTATCAATTCATTGAATAATAAGATTCTTATATTTGAGTTGTTAGATGGAAGATACATGCCAATTACTTTCGACAATTTCAAATTATCATCTTCATAGTGCAATTTTCCCATACATAGACAAACACTAAGACGTATTGTCGAAATCACTTGCCATGTGTCTTCCATCTGACAACAACTCCAATATAAAGAAAATAAGAAATTGATAGTAAGTTAATGTTTTATTCGTTTCTGTTAGCGAAGTGATTTCACCATTAATTATATTAACATTGCTATTTAATTCTTTGTATAAATTGTTTCTTTATGATATAAAATATAAGCTGCACACTCTAACTATAACTACATATAGAAGCAAACATGTCCCTTCAAAACATTGTAAATCCTTTGTAGAGCGTAAGAATCAGTGTAGATGACACAATTTAAAAGCCACATGTATATATTTCACTGGCTTTATCTATTTTGTTCATGTTTTTTACAGTATCCTTCAGTAGAAATACATTTCTTCCTCAAGCTTTCTCTTCATCCGTGGGGAGATTGTCCAACATTCACTGCCATATAAAAGGAGGGATAACAAATAGCAATCAAGTACCTTTTTTTTTGTTTTGTTTTTGAGAGGAAATAAATCCAGGTAGTTTAAATTTAATACCGGTCTTACATCTTCGTAATAAAACTATCACGGAACATAAAAGAAGACTTTTGAAAAAATGGGGAAATTTACGTTTTCACAACATAATGAAGGCCCCGACTCGAACTCAACGACAGTGTTCTATCGTGAGGTTCAAAAAACTTTCCCTTAAAATTCCAGTTCTAGAAAAAGATGCCGTTGCAAGCACAAGAGTCCACCAAAACTCCACTTAACCTATCACATTATTTAGCAACTTGCACAGATGCGGCCCACGAAGGATTTTTGTCCGGCCGGCCAGATTAATATCTGGACACTAAATATGTAATTAATTTGTGGAGCAAGTTGCAGAAAAAATATCGATTGGAGTTAATTGACTTAAAATGCAATGAATTTTTTAAATCAAAATTTCATTCCGAATCCACTGCTGACTTCTACAAGAGAAATGTTTTGACAAATGGAAAATATAAAAGCCTATAAAATAATGCGAAAATGATGGATTCATTATTTAGAAGTACATATGCTTGTGAACAACTTCTTTTCGAAAAATACTAAAAGTCGCTTAAGAACAAGTTTGGGAGATGACCATCTGGAGGATGTTTTGCTCCTGTCATCGACAAATATTTTACTTGATGCGAACAAGTTATCAAACAATAATCAGAAACAAATTTCTCATGAAATAATTTACCATTTCTAACTGCATTTCGTTTATAAGAAGGAATTTGCATTTTTTGTTGATTGCGTTAATTGTTAACCTGTAGTAAAATAAGAAACCTTTTTTAAACAATATAGCATTAACTTCGTTGTTTTTTCTTTTAACTTCCAGACTGAGGCAGTTTTCTGGAGAAAGCGGCCTGAGATCAAAACAATTTGTTATAATACATTTGATATTATGGCCCTCCTTCAAAACAATGTATAGCTTTCTGGTCCGCTCTCTCCAAAAGGTTGCCGACCTTTCGTCTAGGAAGACGATTACAGTTATTTCCTCAACAGAAAGTTTACTGTTTATAGAGACATTCTTGTATTTATTGCCATTAAAAGATGTTTTATGTTCGTAGTTTGTGGTTCGAGGGTGCCTCAGTTACCCTTACGTATATTTTTTCTACGTTATCTGCTGTTTTTATGGTGGCTTGGTATATTATATTACTTTGCAAACAATTGCTGTTGAAGGGACATTCATGCTTTACTCTGCAGTTATAGGTGGGTTTGGTTGATGTGCATGACTTGTTGGTTATTTTTCTGTTGAGGTTTTGTATTATATGTGTTATGTTCTCGGTGCAACTGTAGCTAATATTTACTGTGTTTCTGTTAAATATCTTGTGGTGGGTAGATGATGGAGGGAAGTGCTTTTAGGTGGATTTAATGAATGTTTTTCCAACGTTTGTTTTTATGTTTTTGTTGTACGGTGGGTTGAACCATATAATATTTCTTTTTCTGTTGATTTTTTATGCTGTGAATATTGCCTAAAATCTACTATCTTTTAGAGCTGTTTCATAATCTTTTTTGACTTGGTTGAAAATGGCCTATTGGAATAATTGTTAGATAACCTGTGATTAATTGATTGTAAGATCTCCCTGGTTATTGTTGGTCAGTGGTTGGAAGATGTGTGCATGTCAAGTGATTTGACATTGGGTTTTCTATATGTATATTTACCTTTTCTAAGATCAAATGTGATGTCTAGGAAATCTACTGTTTTAAAAAAAGTAGTATAACAAGCTAGAAGTGCGAGAAAAGTAACTGTTAACATAAAACTTACGGTTATATTTAGCCAGTTCTACCGTAAATTGATGAGATTTCGACGCCAGTTTAGTACTGCGCTTAAATTCAAATAGCCTAGACAAGCAAAGAGCTCATTGGAACAATTACTATGAAAGTATTTATAGAAAAGCCAAAAGAAAGCAACCTCACGGCCGTGGGAAATTGACGCCGAGACGCCATATCAAAGCCGATAATATTGCTGATTCTTCTTTGGGTTTTATCAAAGAGCTCTAGATAAATAGCAGGAGCACCAGACCATGTACGGCAGTAATATTTCAAGTATGGACGAATGGTAGACTTATAAATATGTAAGATAGGTTCTGGAGAGAAAAATTGTCTAACACGACACAGTGAACCAACTTTCTAAGCACTTGACCTAGCAATGGATTCAATATAGTCTTTCCAGTTCATGTCAGCCGAGAACGTTATCCCGAGAAAGTGCAACGAATAACTCTCCTGGAGGTCAACATCAGCCATGTGCTGATTAAAGACAGAAAAGGTTCGATCAGATGATTAATAGAGAGCAGTTTAGTTTTGGAGACATTAAAATTAACAATCCATTCCTTGACTCAATTAAAAATAGACTAGTTTTAGATATCAGCAGCCATTTTGACCTTATGAAACTGATCATATATATACGTTTCTACATTCAACATCATCACTTGATAAGATACCAGAGGTATTGAAACAAAATGGCTATTTTTGTAGTGATTTTATAACATATTTATGATATAATTTTTTAATAAATAATTATATTTGCTCTACTCTGTATTGAGCACTCTTTTAAGAATAGTAATTGTTGGTTATTGGAATTTATCCCGTATACACCAATCCTATACTTGTATATATATATATATATATATATATATATATATATATATATATATATATATATATATATATATATTCAGTTGTATGGATATTAGTTTGTAACCCTGGATTTCATGCTTTCGCGATCATCAGACAAACTTGTTTATTATTTAAAAAGTGAATCTATTTATGCTTATTTCTGTTTGATTAATTGTGTATAGTGGAGGGCGGGAAATTTTCTTAACTAATAATATTAAACGACACAACAAACTGACGCATGAAGATGTGATATTTGGGTTAAAAACACGACATTACATCTACCAACACGTGAAGATAGTGACTAGAAACTTACAAAAAGCACACAACGCTTACACATAGCCATAAACCTATCAACACAAAAATAAACCTCTTTGATAAGAGTATATGAGCACATTGAACAATTTATGTTTAAATTCTCCCCAGAATCCAGGAGAACAGTAAGAAGTATATATATTCTGAAATTTTAGTCACTTTTTTCGGTATATTTGTTGTCTCTTGACTGTTCAGGAAGCCTTTGTCGGCGATGTGTTCTCTTGTTTTCGCAGATCCAACAGGCATACTTTGCGTGCTGAGTGATGCCATAAGAGATATGGCACTTCGTCTTATTTGTGTTCATGAACCCAAAGACGTTGGAGAACGGTCCGACCTGTTTTGGCAGATCCAGCCGGTTTTTGACATCTTCTATGGTAGATTGGAATGCTGTCTTTAATTCCGATATAGATCCGATAAGGGAAAGATCGGGTACTAACAACCCGGGCATGAAGCCATTTCACGACTGCGTTCGATTATCTCTATAAGTTTCGACATAAGCAACCCCGGGAAGTAGTGTGAGAAAATAGGGGCAGCTCAGTTCTTCAACCAAAGTGGGAGTGTCACTAGCATGCAAGCGGTTACAGATAGTGGGAGCAAAAGTAAAGAGACGTGAAAGAGGAAAGGATGAAGAGAAGGACAGGGAATAGACCAAGGCATCTGGAGATGTCGATTGACACTGCATTTGAATAGTTAGAGATTATAGCTATCAGTGAAGTAAGTAAGAGGAAGGGAGTTCAAAAGACGGGAAAAGCAACACATGAAGCTATAAGAGTAGAAGAGACGGCCACATTTAACCGTTTCAACAGTGAAAGGGGTGGGACTGAGATGCCGACTTAGTGGCACTTTTAAATTCATGCAGATTGGAAACTAGGAAAAGTAGGTCATCGGAACTGTTAGCGTAAAAGTATTTGTAGAAAAGACAGAGGGAGGCGACGACACGTCTATGAGAGAGCGACGTAAACGAGATGCCAGATCAGGGCCAGCCACATTGCATATCCGTCTCTGGATTTTGTCGAGCACCCTAAGACGAACAGCGGGGGATCAAAGTAAAGGAAATTACTTTCAGGAACTTTTCGCTAGGGATCCAGATCTCTACTCAATTCGATTCTTATTTAAGCGAGTTCCCTGGCTTTGATGAGATTGGAGCGAGGGTCCCGTAACAAAGTCCAAGATTAATTTACAGTAAGGTTCATCCTGTACAAGGCTCGGATCCACTCGAGGTAGAGTGCTACATTAAGGGCTAGTTTATATGGATAGAAGGGGAAGATAACGGTTAACTCTAGACTTGAACAGGTTAAGATTTTAGTGATCGGGAAACATCATCTTGGAAGTCTGTTCTACAGGGCACTGACTCGCGGGAAGAAGCTGTTTCAGTGGAACTTACTTCTCACCGATGGAATACGAAGGGAATGTGGGTGGTTTGCTAGTATGTAACTGACATGGCGGGTTCTAATCGTGAGGGCCAGACCTGGTAGAACCAAGGAATCTAGTTCGTCCGAGCACTTTCCATGGTAGTAGGGAGTGAGCAATGAGGGACATGCTACATCCCGCCTGTGAGAGAGAGATTGGAGGGTGGAAAACAATTCTTCCTCAACAAGGAACAATTCTTCCCCAACAAGAGACACTTTTGAACTCTATCAAGACTGTAACATGAGTACTGGGAAGCATCCGTCCAAATATGGCAACAATGCTCCATTTTGGGCTTGAGCTGGCTCTTATAAAGGTAGAAGTTAGCATGAAATATCAGGTACTTACTGCAGTGGTACAGGGAGCCGATCATTTTACCTGCATCTTTATCAATGGAGATCGTATATAAGAGTTTCACTTGACGTCGTTTGCGTATAAGGTCCAATATTTTTCGTCCATTGTCACTGGCGGTAGTTCGGGGTCTGATCGGCTTCTTTGTCTTGCGAGGCATTGCATAAAAACTAAAAAGCTTATTTATATACGGAAATTGATTTTTCTTTTAATTCGAACTTACTTCTTTTTTCAAATAGAACATAAGTTTAAGTCCAAAAAAGGCATTTAGATTATTTAAAATACGTTTTCCTTTTTCTTTTTTTTCTTTTGTTTTAGAAAGTTTGTGGTGGTACTTATTAAGAAGAACTTTTTTTAGTTTTTTGCTTCTTTTTTTTTTTTTTTTTTTTTTTTTTTTTTAACAGTAAGGTTCACCTTGTACAAGACCCCGGGGCTAATTGAAGTAAAGGGGTAGTTCATATGAATAGGAGGGGAAGATAACGGTTGACTTTAGACTTGAAGAGGGTAATATTGTAGTGATCGGGAAAACATCATCTTCAGAGTCAGTTCCACAGGGCAGTGGTCCGCGGGAGGAAGTTGAGCGGAACTTGCTTCTCGCCAATGGAATAAGGAGAGAATGTTGGTGGTTTGCTGCTATGTAAGTGGAAGACTAGAGAATGGCATAAGGAGTCAAGTGCTTACTGGAGCGGTACATAGAGCCGATCATTTTATCCGCATCTTTAGCGATTGCTTGTATATAGGAGTTCAACTTGAGGTCGGAGGTGAGTTTCAGGCCCAATATCCTCTCCAGGTACGAGGCCTACTCGAGGGGACATCCGTTCATCGTGTCTGGCGGTAATTCGGGGTCTGATCAGTGGAATGTAACTAGGTTGGTCTTTGAGCCATTGAATGTAACCAGCCAGTTTTGCCCCACTGAGAAGTTAGTATGAGATCGGAAGAGAGGTCAGCTATCAATCTCTGATCGTCAAGAGTTTTAGAGGTACGCCTGTATATCGTCGTATCATTGGCATAAATGTTTACAAATGATCAGAGTATATTCTTAGGTAGAGATCACATATATATATATATATATATATATATATATATATATATATATATATATGTATGTATGTAGTCAGATTGTCAGTTTCATGACTCAAGCGACTTTCAGACCATACAGTGTTGATTCCTATGTCAACAATGTTCATATCTATTAGCATTCTTCTTCCATAAATATAGCAAATCATATACCACACGCATACACAACCACACTCACTCACACACACACGCATACATATATATATATATATATATATATATATATATATATATATAAACCTAAAGAGCCAAGTAAACCTACCTAGGTTTTAACTAAACGGATCGTCAGGGTAAAACTGGCCAAAGAGTTAAAAATGGAACAGAATATATAGCTTAAATCAAAAACAACCATGACTACGTGACAAAAAAAAAACAAGTAAAACATTCAACAGCCCTAACCCTTTCCAGGCGAGTACCAATATATATATATATATATATATATATATATATATATATATATATATATATATATATATATATCCAGTTCGCTAGTGAATATTTGATATTTATGTGTAACGTCTGTGTCAGTTACGTCTCCCCTCTTATCCGTTATGTTTGAAACAATTGGTTAAATATCTGTGAATTTTCTTCCCTTGCAAAAGATCGATGTCCACATTCAAATAAATGTTTTGTTTTTTGTTTTTTTAATGTTGGTTCGCATCATTTCAAAATTGCTGCATCACAGTCTTCCTGTTCACTTTCCAAAATCATGACCCCTAAATGCCATTTTGCAGGCAGATTATTGGATTTGAACCCATGTAAAAAAAAAAAATGTTATGTAAAAATAGTAATTTTTGCATAAATGTGTGACAAAATTGAAGTATTTGCAGAATAAATTTTACAAAATCTCTTATGGATTTAAAAGCATTTATAGAATCAAGAATATAAAGAATAAAAACTCATAATGTCATGAATAAAATCGAGAACGTCTTTGCTTGTTGAAGCAAATAAAGGGAGTGTCAGTTTTACATAAGTTGGTGAATATGGAATCATTTGAATTGTGCGTATTAAATCAAAAAGATGGTTGGTTCGAGTAGTGACCCGTGGGAGACGCTTGCGCTGACCGCCAGGCCCTCGGGGAACTGGCTGTTAATAACTACCTTCAGGAATCTACCTGTTAGGAAGGATTTTATAATAGAGAAAACCCTTCCATTGATTCCATAGCTGAAAAACTTGTGTAGCAAATGTTTGTGCCAATCCTTGTCGAAAGCCTTCGAGATATCTAATGCTATGGTACTTTCAGTGTGTGTGTTGTCTAGGGCCTCACTAAGTCTGTGTATAATGGTAGTTAGGACGTCAGCAGTGGATCAGGCTAATCGAAACCCATACTCCTCGTCGCACAAGAGGTTGTTCCCCTCTAGGCGCTCGATGACCTTCTTGTTAAAGCCTCAAAAAGCTTACTGATTATACTGAGACTAATGGATCTATACTGGGAGGAGGTCGCTCGAACGTGTTCTTGATGACCGGGCATACACTTGCCTCATTACACAGACTTGGAAAAGATTTCTCCTTCAAGCAGCGGTTAAATAACTTCGCTAGGATCGGAGATAATTCTGGGTTGATATTCAACCACTGGAATTTTGTGTGGGCCAGTGAGTTTTTTCGGGTCGAGGCTTTTGATAAATCTAGAGACTTCTTTTACTGAAATGAATATATTGTTGAGATTGTGCTCAGAACACATGGGAAGTTGGGGAGGAGATGGCCTTTGTCATCTAACGTTGGGTTTGAGGCAAAGATCGAAGCGAAGATTTTCAGCCCTGTCTGTCGAGGAAGATATGACCTTGGAATCATTTATAATACTGGGCACAGCCGTTTTACCTCTGTTCATAATTTGGTTGGTGATCTTCCACATTTCGCGTGATCAAATTTGTTTCTTTTCTAACTTAGCCTGGAGAGTTTGCGCGTATCTACACTTGGCATTTTCCAGAACTCTCTTACAGTGATTGCGGGCGATTCTGAAAATAAGTAAGGAACAGACTACACCGCCTTTTGCGAAAGTTATTGAAATAATGGTTCCTGTGAGCTATGGCTGCAGCACATTCAGAATTGAACCAAGGCTGATTGTTTGGTTTATGCTTGAATATTTTGTGGGGCATAAACACTCTATTCCAGATCCATTCGGATATTAGGGCAGAAGTTTTGGAGGAAGCATGCTTGAAAATAGTTGGGAGAGAAGCTTCCGTCATATAGAACCGAAAGATGTCCCAGTCTGCCTTCACATAGCGAAAAACCGTTCTATGGAACGTTACATCAAGGGATATCATTGGTTTGGAATCACTCTGGACACTGACTAAGGAATGGTCTGACGTGCCTATAGGAAGTAAAACTTTTGCTAAGCGTTAGTCATGGTAGAATGTTAGAAAAACTTTGAAGGAGGTTCGCTTGCTGGCACGTCGCGCCCGGAACTCGGGCAGGCTCTTCAATGATCTGGGTTAGTTCATAGACGATGGCGAAATCTCTGCAATATCCGTCTTCCTCATCGGTTTTGTTCGAGTGGACTAACGGCTCTTTTTGGTGAATATTGAAACCACCGTATATGTGAAAGTTGACCGAGAGAAATTCGGTGAGGATATTGTTAAGCCTCTCTGATATTCGATCGAAGATTACCGACCCTTCGTCCTGAAGGCGATACAGGGCAAAGACGAATGTGGGGCTATGGATAAGTGCCACCCTGAAGCACATATATGGGAGAAATGCGTCCTTGGCGATTTAGGTGATTGTATTTTGTTATAATGGGTTCGTAGTTCGGGATGGTAAGCTTCTGCAATGGGATTGAGATTTATACCCGTTTCAGACAGGAACAGGAGGTCAGGTTTAGACAGAAGAAGATGGAGTTCCACTTCCGGAAAGTAGGAATGTTGGCCCCTTACATTGGTGTAGGAGATTTTACATCTGGGATCCACGTTTTTTTTTTTTTGTTTTTTTTTTTTGTTTTTTTTTTTTTGTTTTTTTTTTTTGCGGTTGGGTTTGCTAGTTTTGTCCGTTTTCAGTTTGATCACTTTCATGTTTGTTTTGGTTGGTTTGGTAGATGACTAATTAAAACAGACACCCGTTGGAGACGCACGTATAAATAACCTGGGTTGACTCGTCCGGAGATAATGCCGTAACAATACCCATCATTATGGCATCGAGAGGCCCCACAGGAGACTACTGCATAATCGAAGCGCTGAAAGTTGTTAGCAGAGACAAAACTCTGGCAATGTATGGTCTTCCCTATAAACTGTAACTGCTTGTCCTTTTACTGGAACTGTTCATTAACAACTGGATAAAGCAAGAGTGTGATTAAGTTACTACGTAAGGATAAACAGGGGGAATGGGATTTGTCAGTAGCGGACTGGATCTCTTGTTTGCCAGGGGACAAAGGAGATCCACCTACAACTACAATGCAATCATTTAATTTTTCATAACGAATAAATAATTTTTTTATAAAATACATATTGAAAAAAGATATTAGGTTGGTGCAAAATAATGTCGTTTTCTCACATAGTAACATATGTGAGAAAACGACTTTATTTTTGCACCAAGCTAATACAATTAAACATTTTTGTTAAAAAAAAATGTAATTCTTTTTAATTGCAGTATACATGTACTGTAAATATTACTCGTAGTAAGTAGCCAAATGTAAATACAGAATTTTATAAATTAATTTTTTTCTTTTTCTTTTCAGTCGTTGGCTAATGGTTTACTGCACAATTTGCTCATTAACAGATAGTTACATATTTATTCGTCTTTGCTTTGAATATTGCTGATATATTTACAGATTCTTGATAAAATCCAAAGAAGAATCTGCAATGTTATTGGTCCTGACCTGGCATCTCGGCTTCAGTCACTTTCCTGTTACCGTAACATAACTTCCCTCTATCTTTTCGATAAATACTTTCATGGTAATTCTTTTGATGAACTTTAATTTTTGGTACGGAGACTTTATGAATTCAAACGCAGTACGAGTTTGGCGGAAATGTTTCATCATTTTACAAATGAAATGGCTAGATATAACCGTAAGTTCTATGCTAACAGTTTCTTCCATCTCATTTTTCGCTTGTGAAACTGTCTTCCCCTTCAACTTTCATCTTCAAAAAATTTAAATGAAATTTCAATCGGTATCTTCTTAATTCTTTCTTCTTTTATTGTCTTCTCTCGTTAATAGTATATTTTCTCATATTTTCTAACACTCACAAACCCCTTGCGTTTTAGTGGCTTTATTGTCATGCTTTGGGTGAAATGATGAAAAGAAGTTTAAAAAAAAAATAGAGAATTGCATGCAGTCATCTATATTAAGAGCAATCACTTGAATTGTTCGAATCTACTAATTATTGCTTCTGAATCCAATTCATCTAACAATTCTTTTTCAATAATCTACTCAATCTACAATTCTAAACAATCGACAGTTCTAAGCAATCGATATATAATTATCTTAAACTACAAACTAAATTAACCTTACAGTGTAAGGTAGATAACTTTTGAAAAAAATGTAAGAGTTATCTCCCTTCTCATTTCTTACGAAATTGTTTTTATGGGTTATTTTATATATCAATTCAATTGACAATGCCGTAATCACTATCTCAGATTTTGATTATATTTTACTATATGATAGCTACTAAAACAAACCTGAAAATACAAACATCATTTGACACAAAATTGAAAAATTACGACCGGTTTAATTTTGCTTAGATTTTCGTGTCCGGTGTCAATAGCATGATTTGCTACATTCAGCACTTTGTTTCTCTGCATCCTGGGAAGGTATTTGCCTGAAGTTTGGTTTTCCTATAGATTAATATACAGAATAGAGATTAATCGTTTCAGTTTACCTCTATTTTTTGTACGTTTCTAGTTATAAACCTTTTAAAATGGGGAAAATGGCTATTTTGCACTTTTTAGTGAGAATTTTCCTGTTCATAGAAACTAAACTAAATCCAGTAAAATTAAAAATGAAATTTAATTATATTTATTTAAGTCTGGCTTGTGTAAAATATGGAAATATTATGTGTACCAAAATTTAATGATTCCTGGTTAACTAAGACCGAAACCACCATTGTAAAATCTGGAATTTTGGCCATTTTTTGATAGCATGAAAAATAGAGTTAAATTTATGGTTCAAATATGGCTGAATTATAGTTTTATCTATTATCTTTCTCTAATAGAGAGTAAAAGATTGTTATTCGCAGTTAACTTAGTGAATTTACTAGAGGAACTGATATGCTCTATTGTGGGTGAGCAATTTAACATGTAAGAGTTATGCCCCTTCCACTGTACC